>WBNO01017547.1:79705-109900 GCA_013400575.1 Peucedramus taeniatus | reverse complement strand
GTGCTCTCTGAACCAGAAGCTTTTGCTTAAGCCATACCTGCTGAGACCTTCTGTCTCAGGAATCTTGGGTTTTGCACAGCACAGGCTTTACCTTTGCTGAGAAATAAACAGGCTACAGGGAGTGGAGGATGCCTCAGCATCTGCTGTCTGTAGCTGTGAATTAACTTCTCGATGGTGTTGCTGATAGGCTTGGCACATTCACAGGCTGGGAACAAAGCAGTGGCTACTGGCCACAGCATATGTGCTCATTTATCCTGAATTTTCTCATCTGTAAATGGGCATCTGCTCATTCAGCCTGGGAGACTGGAATCACTGTTCTCTCCATGCAGGAAAGGGACACACTTTCAGTCTGCTTGCACTCCCTGGGCACCAAGGCTCAGGCTGCCATTTGCTATGCAGGTACCAACCTTTAGCACTGCTAAACCAGTGCAAGGACAAGGCAAATGGCAGTTTTCTCTTCAAATTTAAATGGATAGACAAACAGCAATTCAGAGATGGCTGAAAGAACAAAGATGCACTCTAATTTTAGCTGCTACTGAAGCACTATCACACCTAACTCTCTGTGTGGCTGTAAGCCTATCAGACAAGATTTACAGTGGTATCTAGACCTCTACAGATAAGATGTCTCAAGGGACAGCTATTAAAGCATCCAAATGACTTTCCCCTTTACCTTCTGTAAGATTTAATGTTTTACCTGAATGGATATTTTTTGCAAATCTTCCAGACATCTTTAAGACTCCATAGTCCCGCAGGAAGGTCCCATTTTAAAACCAGCTGCAGTGTCCAGGCCTATGCACTGGAAACTTGGGGCTTTCAAAGTGCTCCTTGTAGACACCAGTGGTACATGCAGCATCTCATAGGGCATTGTATCCAAAACAGCCAGATGGTGTGAGCACTGCCCTCTATCCCAGCCAAAATGTCTACCTTGTTATCCTTCTTGGTTAGGGCAGGAGCCAAGGGTAGGATATATCACACCTAACTTCAACCTGCTTAAAGCTAAATAGCCTTTTAAAGTTTGTCTAACTTTCCTCTGCAGTGACAGAAAAAAAAATATAATTCAGAAAAGCAATTTATCCCTGCTATAATACTTCACTCTTTAGGTGGCCTGGGTCACCCACCAGAGATAGTTACTTGTCTCCAACAAGTAAGGGGACACAAGATAATGATCTCAGACAGTGAGTCAGGCTTTTTAGATCTTGATTGTCTTTTATTCAGGCATTAGATTCTTTTACAAAAAGAAACCATGTTTATTGACACAGAGACACTCTAGCTGAAGAAAGGCCACACACTTGTCAAAGTTCTTTTTTGGTTTGTTTTTCCCATTTTAGCATATTTTAATAAAATATTATTTACCTCATGGTTGTGTTTATACACCATAACACCTGGTGCCTATGCATTTATAATAGCTGGCTAAGAGCTAAACAAGGTCTCATATAGAACAGGGCTCTTGTGTCAAGTTACAGTGAGCTTCAGGTTGCAAGATAGGGGCTGTGACTGTGGTGGGTTGATCTTGGATAACCCCCCCAGCTGCTCCATCATCCTTCCTCAGCAGGACAGGTGGCAAAATAAACTGGAAAGGCTCATGGTTTGAGATATATTGAGGGAGATTCCTTTGCTGATTACCTCATGGGCAGAACAGACTTGACTTGGAGAAAAGTAATTTAATTTATTGCCACTTTCAATATATTCAACTAGTGAGAAAAAAGCTAAACGAAAACACTGTCTCCAGCCCTTGTTCCCAGGCCTGCCTTCCTCCTTCCACCCCTGATTTTTCTCCCCCAAAGGGTACAGGGGCTGGGGATGCTGAGAGTTGTGTAGAGACAGGGCCTGACTTCTGCTACTTGGGACACCTTCCTGCTGCCCCCAGCCCATCCATGGAGATTCAGCAGAAAGGTGAGCAGCTCCCCAAGGCAGAGCTCCCTTTGAGCATCAATGCCTGCCATATCCACATGGTCCTTCACTCCTGCCTAGAGTTTCTCTGTTTGAGTTCCTCTGTTTGCAGAGGAAAAACAGTTTGAGCTTTCTCAGTGCCTGAAATGACACCTCTGCCTGACCTGGTGTCAGCAGAAGTTTTCTGCCCCTCTTGGCTCAGTAACTCAACACATAATTTGATGGGAGCAAGATATATTCCTTTGGTTTAGTGCCTTGGACAAGGGCCACAAGCAAACAGAGCCAGTGGTACAGACAGTGTTTTAAAAACAAAAAACAAAACAAAACAAAACAAAACAAAAACGAACAAAAAAAACCAAACAAAAAAAAACAACCTACAAAAGTTAGAAAGAGAGGTTGGAAGCAGTTATCCACAAAGACAGATGTCACTGAGGATCCAATTGCTCCTGGAGCTGTCACTCAGCTGACAGAGCCAAATGATGAGTGAAAGGTCCTTCAGCACACCTTCCACACCTTCCCCAGGCTGGCCCTGACCTAACTCCTGATTATTGAGAGAGATTTTCATGAATGCCTGATGTTACTCAGGCTTCCCAGGGTACATCCCACCTGAAGTCATTATCCTCTGTCTGAGCCTTCCTAATCACTATTCCACAGCAATCAATTAGGAGGTGACTAACAAGCAATTAGGCCTTCAGGAGAGTGGATAAACACTCCAAACACTAAGATCTGGCCTCGTGTAAGCATGTTTTGCAATCAAGAATGAAATCAAACAACAAAATGTTCTGAAAACAGAATTTGTCCTCAAGTAGAACAGTGCAAGACAGATGAAGGTGGCCTTTGCTGGCACAAAGAAAGGTGCCATCTCTGCCCAGAGGCTCTTTCTAGAAATGTCAGTAATTTACTGAAAGAGTAAAGTTGCTCATGGAGCAGACAAGGTTTTAAAATACAGAAGATTCTCAGCCCCCTAGCAACAGCAAGAGGGGAGCCAGCTTAATCTGGGTTCAGCATAGCTGAAAAGCTGAGTTAAAACTGTGGTGGCTGTCCAGCCTCCACTTCTGCTTGAAAAGTGACCTGGTGCCTCTATCTAAATAAGCTTTGTTTGGCAGATTTGTGAAGATATGAGGTCCAACTTTTCAGTTTTCCTTGGCTGTGTCAGATCAACCCATCTATCTACAGCTTGGCTGTGTGATGGAAGTGAAAATCATATTCCTACTTTTCAGAGACAGGCAAAAGGACTTAAATGGGTATCTTATTTGGGAAAAAAAAAAGGACCCCCCCCCCCCCCAAACAAAACAAAACAAAACAACCCAAAAAAACAAAATCAAACAAACAAAAAACAAAAACAAAAACCAACAAAACAAACAAAACACACACACAAAAAAAAATAAAAACACCCACAAAAAAACAACAACCCAAACAACAGGCCTAAGTGTAAATGATTTAATTCTTTTACATTTTAACCTAAATTCTGCTAACTAACATTAACTGGGAAAATCAATAAAAACAAAAATTAAACTGTTGTTCTTTCTGGGTCTGGATATTTTTCATAGCATTTGATATTTTGCAATTGACAGTGACATTTCAACACACAACAGACCTACCTTTATCTGGGAGAAAATGAAAAAACCCATCCAGGCAATTTTTTTAATGATGATTATTATTATGTTGACTTGATGAGTGAATCAAGGCTGGAATCTCTTGCATAATATTATAGGTTTCATTCTTTCCCTCTCTAGTGTGGTTTGTTTGGTTGGTTGGTCAGTTTTTTATTATAAAGTGCAACTTTAGGGAAGGAAACACACTTGGTCTAAAGCTCCCAGCTGCCTCAGTCCTTTGTGTGCTTTGAGTAAGGCAAATTGTCATCAAATTGGCCACACAATCTGACCCTTATTTCACTGCAGTCAGCAGTAAAGGATCAGGCCCAGGAGGAGTGAAGACCCTAGAAATGAGATGCTTCGTCAGTTCTTTGCAATAGACACTTCATATTTTGAGATGTGTCCTTTAGTGACCTCCTGAGGTTGTCAGGGCTGTGGAAGCAGCTGTCCCTACAGGGTTCTTTGATGTCTCAGAGGCCTCTCCTCTTAAATTAACAGATGGGGACACAGAATGAAAGCGGAAAGAAAGTTCAGCTATTTGTAAATTGTGAGTTTGTTTTCGCTTTGTTTCCTTCTGTATTGTTTTGTTATTGTAGTGGATGGCTGAGAACCCTGGTCCTTCTGGCAGCAAATCATGTACTGAAAGCAAATAGCATAAAAAACCAAGATGCAAAGCAACTGTCAGGGAGGTTTAGGCAATGTGTCAGCCAGAGAAATGAAGAATTTTTTCAAGCATGAGAAAAGTTCTTGCACAATGAAGATCCCAAGTGGAAGAGAGAGAAATGAAGGCTTTGAGACTAAGAAATTTTTTTGAACCTTCTAAAGAGATAAAGCAAGGACAATTCAGGATTTGTTATTGATATGAAATGGAAATTATCTCTACTCACAATGTGTTTGGAAAGCACAGGTAGTGCTGAATTCCCTCTAGCAGCAATTTCTGTTGTAGCCAGTGGTATAAGAATAAAAACTTGTCTTTGTACCAATAATTTCACAATAACCAGAGTCGCTGCTTGGTGTTTTCATCTTGTCTTATTATTAGAGGATGAGATTTGCCAAAAGCCTCACAGAAAATTGCAAAAGGATACTGCAAGTGGTGAATCTCAGTTTGGAGGGTTCAAAAGATCCAGAGCCATGTCAGCAGGGCTTTGCAGAGGGATATTCTGTTTGATTGCTCACTGCAGAAACCTGAGGCCTGAAATCCAGGAAGACTTTAAATTCAATAGTAGGATTAATGGGTACAGAGACTCCATCCCCAGATTTCACTGCAGAAGTATCAGGGTCTTAACCTCCACAAATCAGAGAGAGATACAAGTGCATAGGCTTTGTCTTTCTCCTCATACAGGGTAACACACCTGCAATGTGGGTGCAAGATTAGCAACTGCAGTCTTTGACTCCAAGTCTCAAAGTATTTTGTATTTCCTGAAGCCCTAATACACAGGATTTTTTTTCTTTTCTTTTTGTAATAAAAGGGACCTTCTGAACAAAGAAGAGTACTGTATATTTCTAAGATCAGAAGAAGAATTAAAATTTCAATGCCATTATTTTTCCTTCAGTTTTAAAATACCTTGCTGCTTAAATTAGTTTTGTATTTTCCCACTGTCAGTCTCCTGGCTCCTGAAGACCAGGCAGAAGGATAGGAAAAGTAGGATCCATCATGCAGGGAAGCTACAGAGCACTAAAATAGGAGTAGGTTAGTCCAGTGCTTGCCCCACTCCTACTCCCCATTTCTTTCCTCCCAGGCAAAATGTCAGGGATCACTTATTCCTGCTTCCACAAACCCTCTTCTCCAAACCAAAGCACTCTCACTGTAGAGGGTTGAAGAGGTCTCATCTTCTTCCCTCCCTGCAGCTAACTGTGAGCTCTGACAGTCCAGACAGTTTTCTCTTTGGAAAAGGCACTTAGCCTTGCACTGTGACTCTTTATCCATCTAGAAGATAAATCAGTGGAGTCCAGTGTGAGCAGTGATTGTATTGGTATTGCTATTAATAGTATTTTACTGTCAGACTATCAGGCAGATGTCTCTTCTCCCATTATTTTTGGTCCTGAAACACATAGGCCACTTAAATTAGAAGAACCAAAATGATTGCTAAAACAGTGGAAAGTAAATAAAAAATCAAGGGGTTCTTGCTGGCTTTGTGATATTACACCCCTGCTCCTTTTTTCTCATTAGAAATACAGGAAAAAAATTAATTGCCCAAATGTGTCCTGTGGCATTAAGATATTCCTGAATTTTATGGGCCAGTGAGTGTATTCAACTCTTGTCTGCTGCTGATGACACACAGAGAAATAGCTAAGCATTTCTGATTGCATTAAACCACTGCATTATCCACCTTAAAATGGGGGATAATAATACAAATCTGGAGACTTGCTAGAAAGTGTGTCAGACACAGTCATGTAAATGTGAATCTTCTTATCTTTCTTTTTATGTATTTCATGCAATGTTGATGGTAAACACCAGATTAATCATCAATTTTTATGAATTCTCAAATTTATTAGTCTGTATGAGACCACACAGATCTTGCCTCCAGCCTGGATGGTTTCAGGGTTTATGTCTTATTATTAGACTGAAAATTTATAGCTTAAAAATGAGTCTGGTAGAAGAACTTGAACTATTTTTCAGCACTTAAAATATACTGGACCACAATTTCCTGAGCTTCAAACTTCACTAAGTTCATACATTCCCAAACTCCCTTGAGAAAGAATGGAAACAAAAAGCCCCAGATTCATCCTGGCTTACTGCAGGCATAAGCAAGAGGTGCCCACTTCAGGGAGCTGTCAGTGTAAATCTCCCATGTATTTTGGAAAGTGACAGTTACCTCCATGAAAGCAGTGCTGTCTATCTGCCTTATACACGATGGATTCCACCTGATTCCTTGGGCCACGATGGAGTCCTCTCAGCTCCTGCCTTACATTGACTCATTCAGCTAAATTCCCACTGGATGCAATGAATCTGGGCCAAGGAAAGTGGAGTTTGTTGGACACAGCAAGGAACATTCATATGCTACATCTGCTTTTCTAATAAAGATGAGGGAACATCAATGGCCACCAGACCCAGACTGTATGTACTGCTGTGTTCTTCAGACCAGCATAACTTTGGTCTGGAACATCTAGAACTTCCCTAGAACTTCCCTAGAACCTAGCAGAGGGCAGAAACTCTCAGTTAGTAGTCTGTGTAGAGTTATTCTTTAAAGAGCAAGCAAAGTTAACAGTATGGACATGGATTGTTCTATTCCAGTCAGCCAAAGTACTAAAGGACAATTTTAGACACAGGTGTTTTACTAGAATTGATGTAACTGGGGCTTGGATTAGCACCAGCTGCCTCTAACCAATGCCAGATGCTGATATTTTCAAACTTCTCTTTTGTTAAAATCTAACTGTGGATAAATCAATGCAACAACAGCATCTCATTTAAAAAATGCGGGCAGCACTTTGAGAGATTTCCATTGCCATGTCACCAGGTTATGATCTTCTTGTGATTTAAATGTTCTGATTGTTTTTATTTAAACCAAACAATTTACGTCTCTCTTTGTGACCTTGCCAAAGTAAACATGCCAGGGAAGAGGAAGGGTCACAGTTTGACAGATCAGCTTGCATGGCCATAGGAAATCACTCTCAAACAGACAAACCTGACTTAGAGAATTGTTTGATTGTTTTGAAGTCTGCACTAGAAAACAGATCTTGATGTTTAACATAATGTCTAAATTAAAAAGGAAAATAATAAAGAATGCCCTGGACTACTCTTCAAGGAACAGGATTACCAATCTATCACCACTGAACATATTTAGGGAAAGAAGTCTTTTTTTCTGAACTACTGTAAAAATACCAATGAAATTCTACCATGATATATGAAAGTAAATCAATCAATATAAGTCAAAATTACTACTACTAATGAGCTCAGTGGAAATATAGCTATGAATGTTTGGGATGTTTAAGAACTCTAGGAAAGATCATCGGTCAAACATTAAAAACTTGTTTTTTTTAAAAATTATATCTGATGCCACAATGTGGGTGGTATAGAGTTTAGAAATGGAAGATCAAATTCCAAGACCACTCAAACCCTCACATCAGGTAGATCTTTAGCTCTGAAAATTGTATCTTAATTAAGAATAATTTGAAACATATGCATCCAAAATTACAGATTATTTTTTGAAAATAACAGCTTTACCTTTCTCAATTATCCCATGTAAAATAAGGATGAAAGTTAGCAGATTCCTGCTCTGTTACTCAGATATGTAGTTCCCATCTATTTGCCCACATTGCCTTCAGTAGTTCTATCTCATGCTCAGATTGTTGGATTTTTTTTGTGCTTTCTCTCAAATTATTCAGTAACATTCACTAGCATCATCACTTAAACACAGGCATAGGCAGTCTCCTCTAATTTCTGAAACAACGCAAGTTTCTCTGACATTTAAAAGAAAAATAAAATTCCTTTTTTGATATTGACAAATGCAGCCAGTTTTGTAGTTCTTTCATTTATTTTTCCCAAAAATTATCAGTTGACCTTTTCAGGCAATTACAATTAAAATTTCATTATTGTTTTATTTTAAATAATATTCTTGTAGCCATAACTGTCTATAGTTCTGCAGAAGGCTTTGTTTTCTTTAGAACTAGTTTATTTTTTTTTTTCAAGAGTATCAGTTGAAATAATAAAAAGATACTATTTTTTTCTGTAAAAAATTTTCTTTCTTTTTTGTTGGTTTTGTAAAGAACTATCTCAGCAGCAGCTCAAATATCAGAGTATTGCAAGTAGACCTCATTTCATATGTAAATTAATTTGTCTGATCTTCATTTATTCCAAGTAATTTTTTAATAAAAATCTTATGAAGAACTGAAACTGAATCTTAATGTCTCATCTCTAGGCTTCACATAGCTTTTAATTTATGTCTTTTGAGCAGCCTATGAACCAGGCAAAATATAACCACGTGTTTGATTTGCATTCTGAATTACATGGTATTCTTACTACTGCACTAAGATACTCCTGTATTTTTCCTAAGGATTGCTACAACAGAAAATTTATATAACATAGAAGTAATTTTTGAGAATTAGGAGCAGAGCAAAGTTTCTTCCCCACCCCAGTTCTGTGCTGTAACCACAACACCACAATTACATCTTCTCCTTTTTGTTTTTTCTAGGACCAGAGGTCCCTCTTTGGAAGGATGGACAGAATGCAATGCTGACTGGCAAATAACTTGAAAACATTTAGGGTGGAGGAGAAAATGCAATCTGAACCTCCCTGGTTCTGTGCCAAACTCTCTAATCATTTAACTGGTACATAAAGGGAGACAAAGAGGTTTATAGTGGGCATCACAATCAGCTCACTAGGAAACAAAACTGAAGAAACCTCCTCTCTTGAGAGTCCCAGTAGGGTTGAGGTTTTGCTGCTTGGAAAGGTGTCTATAGAGTTTAGGAACCTGCAGGCTTTCTTCCATGGGCTTGGGGACTTCATAACCTTAAATTCCATCACTATTTTATTGTCTTGTGAAACACACTTAGGCATTTCCAAAGATGCTGGGGAATATAACAGCTTCTGTGCCTGGGACCATGTGCTTTCAGACAGAAACATCCTTTTATTTATCTGTCAGTTTTGTCTGATACAACTGAGTGCCTCACTGTTGCTGCAAGGGCATGTGTGCAAAACCTCACACAGCACTGGCCTTTGGTGTCTCCTGAGGAAAGGAAAATTCTTTCCTTTTCCCAGAGACATTCAATCAAAATTTTGCTGTGCTGAGGCAGCACCAGCTCAGTCCATGCTCAGGAGCTGCCTACTTTCTTTGACAATATGGGTTTAAGATGCATCCCCATCAGGTTTGGCAATATTTTCCTCTTGCTTTAGAAAAAATTTATATATGTGTACAGGGATGGAGGTTTCAAAAGACGACATCTAAATGTACAAAGACCTGTTTGAGGCATGAATTTCTTCTTGAACTCAGTTCAGGACTTCTTATCTTCCATAGCCAAAACTCTACAAGGGTTCAGATTAAATGATTGAATGACTCTTTCTGCATTTCAGTACTAAATGGGAAAAGTACTCTGGGATAAGAACACAATCATAGAAAACCTTAGGTCAGAAAGGACTCCTGGAAATATCTAGTACCACTCCTCTGCTCAAGTCAAAGCTAGCTTCCAGTTTGAGTGAGGCAGCTCAGAGACTGATTTAGGGTTCAGTCAAGGTCTGCACACCCCCAAGGCTGGAGCTTCCACCATCTCTGTGGACCTTTCTTCCAGTGTTTAACTACATTCATGGTGAGTTTTGGGTTTTTATGTTCTTACGTTCCTTATATCCTAACTGAAGAACAAGGAGTTTCCAATGATCAGGAAGACAAGTGGTGTTTATGAGAAGGGGCTGATTAGAGAAATTAGGTAAAGTGAGTGAAGAGAAAAGGCTTGAAGCACTGCTTGATAATGGAAATAGCCATTTGTATCAGCACTCTGGGATCCTAAGAGAAATGTCAAAACAAGAAGGAGAGCAGTGGAGGATTCAGGGAATAATCCTGCCTCTCAGTAGCATCTGAGCCAGTTTGTTTTTTCAGATGAAAAGCTTGATCAAAAGGTGAGCTTTGTAAAGGTTTCATACTTCTCATTCTCACAATAATGTTCCAATTATCAGAATCTTAATTACCAAAACAAACTATGGGGGAAAAAATATTCAGCATTCCATTTTAGCTGCAGGCAGCTGCAGCTGGGCATGATTATAATAGCAATGATTAGTTGCCCATGGAAATTGCAATGATGTTTGGGAATAAACTTCCCCAAGTTTACATTTGAAGATTATTAAAAACAATATGGTCAGTTGCTTAGTGGGGTCAAGAAGTTAGAGGTTCCCTACAGGTGTCTTCCCAGAAACTCATCATCCAAGTTTTTAAAAAGCAATAATTTCATTGCTTCTCATCATCTGTCTAACGCTCACATGAGCTCTTCAAATGTAGTCATATGGTCTTCACTTTTCTACTCAATCTCTTTATGGCTCATGTATTTCATTTGGTGTTTCAGGGAGAGCATTTCCAACAGACGCCCAAACACAGCTGAAATGTTATTGAAATATTTCCTTTCTGCAATACAGAGAATAACTACCAACCCAGCACATCAGTGTCATTTAGATTACTGGTGACACACTTCAAACTGCTAGGTCTATGGAGAAGCTCACCTTAATCTGTAATGCAGAGAACTTTAGGGAAATTATTTTAATGTGGCACCAATTAATTAACAACAGAATGACCTTAGCAATTCACATCACAGCAGGATAATTGATTCCATGAGATCATGCCTCTGAAGGCGTATTAAAGCATAACTCAGATGTACTGGGTGACAGCAGAAATGTAGAGACACCACCACAAACTGATATACAGGTGGAAGTTGCATCAGTACAGCTGCTAATGTGGAGTCACACCTGGCTCATTAAACTAATCCCAAAGTCTGTGTGAGTATGCATTTCAGCAGCAGAATTGCTTACTTTTAGACTGTCTTATGACTGGCTCTAAAAGGAGTATTTTTGGAATAGCTCTTACGCCAAAGGTATCCCAAAATAAAAATCTCAATAATGAAGTAAACCATAGTCTGTATGACACCCCTTAAGTCCATTTTAAACACCTCTGTCAGGCAATCAGCACTCTTTTTCTTATTTCTGTCAAGGTCCAGCTGCTTTGTAGCTTGGTCTCACTCTCTCAGCCACATTTCCACCTCCAAGAGATTCCTCTGGGAAGTTTTTGACCAGCTGCTGAGTAAAAAGGAGCTTTGTCAAAATGAAAGATTGCTTATTTACTCAAACAGCTGCCAGAGGAGAGAGTTAGCCCAAGAGCAAAGCATCATCAAGTCTAACTAAAGTTCACAATCTCCTCCCAAGTTTTAAATGCTCCTTGTTGACTCAAAGAGCCAGGTTCATTGCCTGAAGCTTCCTCATCCTCCTTTGCTTCTCTTGGGTTCACTCATGAAATATCTCCCTTAAATAGCTCTTTTCCTGCCTCATTTACTCCCCTATACCAGCTCTGGCTTTCCCCAGAACTGTCCATAGAAATGGTTTGTAAAGTGTTCTTTTAGTTTTTGATCTTAGACCCGCAAACTGCAGAAAAACCCAACATGTCTGTGTACTTGGCTGCAGACAGATAAATAGGCACTTCCCCTAAGCCTTTGTTCTTTCAAGGCCTTCTGATATTTTCTTTGAAGATATTTTTTATCTGCCCTCGTTTCATTTCTGACTGCTTTTACCAACAACCCTTTGTCTTTGTTCCTTGCAGCTATATAAACAATACCAAGTAGGTAAATTGAAGGATATAGACAATAGTTAAAATTTAACCAGACAGCTCCATCATCTGTGAACTCTTTTACAAAACGTTATTCTGAAAGCTGGCTCTGGGCTGAAATAATTATCATACTTTGAAAACAAAGTAATTATTTCAAATTAAATCACTTTTATTGTGCAATTAGAGCGCCATATGGAAGAGTTTTTGTCTTCAAAACAGCTAGAAGACATCTGAAGGATTGCAAAGAGGCAGGATCATTCCCTATATGGAGGCAGGAGGAAATTTTCTCAGGAACAAGCCTAACTCACAATATAAGAAAGATATAAAGCTATTAGAGAGCATTCAAAGTAGGGCTGCAAAGATGGTGAAGGTCTGGAAGGGAAGTCATAGGAGTTGCAGCTGAGGTCACTTAGATTGTTCAGCCTGGAGAAGAGACTGAGAGAAGACTTCATTGCAGACACAACTTCCTCACGAGGGGAAGAGGATGGGCAGGCACTGATCTCTTCTCTATGGTGACAGTGACAGGTCCCAAGGGAGTGGCCTGAAGCTGTGTCAGGGGAGGTTAGGCTGGATACTAGAAAAAGGGTTTTCAGCCAGAGAGTGTTTAGGGGCTGCAACAGGCTCTCCAAGGAAGTGGTCACAGCACCAAGCCTGGCAGAGTTCAAGAGTTTGGATAATGTTCTCAGGAGCATACACGGTGTGATACTTGGGATGATTCTGTGCAGAGCCAGGAGCTGGATTCAATGATCTTTGTGGGTTCTTCCAGCTCAGAATATTGTAGGATTCTTTGATTCATCTATTCACTGGCTTTTACAGCCTCAGGTAGCAGTGCAACTGGGAGGAATTAAATCTGGTTCAAATACATTAGCACTCTCTTTAAGCTCCTCTGAGAGAAAAGTCACAACTTCTATTTCAATGTTCCCAACTTCCAGACTGCTTTAAGACACTAATGATACAAAACAACCTGACATATGCTTCTGACTGGTAAAAGGTGAGTAGGAGCCTGACAATTTTGTCATTCTACAATTGAAGAGGTTAAGAATAGAAATCCTGAAAAAAAGAGAAACTGACATGTACAAACCTAATAAGTTTTACTGTCCTTTTCTAAGAAGAATGAGAGAAAAAATCCACCAATTCTGCCACAAATAGGTAAGAGTGAGAGAAGGAGAAGGAGAAATAATGAAAAAGCACTAACTCCCCACACCCAAAATAGCTCATTTCCATTCTAATAGCTGCCAGGTTTCATGCTTTGCTGCAGATATTGGCTCTGCGGGAGGATCCAAGCAGCCAGGTCTGGTGCAAGGAGTTTGGAGGGACAACTGTGAATGGCAGGAGATGCTCCATGATGGGAAGGGGTTATCTCACATCAAAGCAGCTCTGTCCTGCCATGCAACTCTTTCAGTCCAATTAGTCTGCTGTGCCTTGAATTCCCTACATTCTAGAAGAACCTTGAGGTTCTTCTTGGCCTATTTTTATCTTTTAGGATCTGAACTGAACATACCATTAAAACTAATGATCTAAAATATGGACTACAGCTGCTTCTATATCTTATTAGGTGTTCAGTGCAGAAGTTACAAAGGGTTTTCCCTGCCCTTTTGGGTGAAACCTTGTTGACTATGCCAGTGTACAGCTTACAGCTGTATGGGGTCTGCATGGCCAAGCTTTGGTTATGAGGGGTCACTGGGGTGGCTTCTGTGAGAAGCTGCCAGAAGCTTCCTTCATGTCCAGCAGAGTCGATCTCTGGTGTCTTCAAAGATGGATGTGCTGCTGGTCAAGGCTGGGACAATTATAAAGGGTTCTTAACACCTCTGTGATAACATATTGAAGAAGAAAGAGGAACAAAAAGTTATTTTTGTTAACACACTTGTAATTGTGGCCAGAGAAGAGTGGAATGAGAGCAAGTGAGAGGAACAACTCTGCAGACACCAAGGCCAGTGAGGAAGGAGGGGGTGGAAGTGCTCCAGATGCTGGAGCTGGGATTCCTCTGTAGCCCTGTGTGCAGCCCATGGGGATCCATGGGGATGCAGAGATCCACAGGGATGCAGAGATCCACCTACTGCACTTGGATAAGACCCACACCAGAGCAGGTGGATGCCTGAGAGAAAGCTGTAACCCTGTGGGAGGCTCATGGAGAGAGGAGTCCAGGCTGGAGCAGCCTGTTCTGCACCCCGTGCAAGAGTGACTCATGCCGCAGGAGTTTGAGGGGAACTCTTGCCTGTGGAATGGACTCATGTTGCAGCAGGTCGCAGGGAGACATTGCTTGTGAGGTGGAGCCATGTTGGAGAAGTTCATGGAGAACTGTCTCCTGTAGGAGGGACCCCACAGTGCAGCTGGGGAACAACTCCTCTCCCTGAGCAGTGGGAGAAACAACTTGTGATGAACTGACCATCACCCCCATTCCCTGTCTCCTTGCACTGCTGGGGAAGGAGGTAGAGCTGGGAAGGAAGGAAAGGTGTTTTGAAGATTTTATTTTACTTCTCATTATCCTGCTTTGATTTTCTTAGCAATAAGTTCAATTCATATCTCTAATTTTGAGCCTGTTTTTGGTATTTGGTGAGTGATCCCTCCTGGTCCTCATCTGAACTCATGAAACTTTTGTTATATTTTCTCTCCCCTGTCCACCTGCAGAGGGGAGTGAGAGAGAGGCTTTGGTGGGTGCCTGGCATCCCAGTACAATTGTCCAGGACAAATGCAGATTCTTGTATGCACCAATGTGCGTTGGGTATGTGGCGTCATGACGAGCTGGGGGAAGAACTTCATCAAAAGCAAGTCTCACAATGGTCATCTTTCAAGGTTTATCGTGAGGATATTTTAAAATTACAGGCTACATTAACACAGTTGTCTCCTGTACAGAACATCTCATGGCATACTTTATAGTTCTTAACAAGACTTTGTTATTTTTCCCTTTGTCTCAAATGAGCTTTAACAAAGAGAATCCAAAACTAGTCATGGTCTACAAAAACTTTCATCAAAAGATCAATTGAGAATTTTGCATTTTTTTTGAGGTGTTTAACTTTGTCTTAGTTGTCCTACCATGGATTAGACTGGATTATTAATTCCATTTTACCTTTCCTGATGTTAAAATTTTCAAAGAATCCTATCTTAAATAAGATCATTCCAAGCGCTAGATAAGAAACATCAAAACAACGTAGTAGAAGCAAATTTGGGCTACTGAGATAATTATTTCTTTTTATATTGTCTGATTTCTGGAGAACTTTCTGGTTTTTTATGGAAAATGGAGGACAAGTCAAAACACTTCCCTTGATTCTAAAGAGCTGCTGTAGTGAGTCATGATGGTTAGAGTTTAAGTGCACTTCTTTCTGGACAAGTTTGTCAGTCAGCATCCTGGTTTCCATAGTCAAGAAGGTATTGCCAAAGTAACACAGCTGTTTCTGAAAATGAGGATTAGGACTATAGCACCGGAACAAGCATGAGGCTAAAATTCATAACTAACCAGGAATGAAGAAGCCTGGATCAAAGATTTTTCAAGATAAACATTGTTTTCTTCCCCACCTGCTCTCCATGTTCCTATAAAATCACTGTCCTTCCCTGAGTTCAGGGGCTGATTCTTCCATGCAGTGAAAGAAGAGGTAAAAGAAAGAACATTAATTATCTGAAAAAAACATTATGAGATAAAGTCTTCCAGAGCTGAGCATGACAAACAAACAAACAAACAAACAAAAAAGAAAAAAAAAAAGTTCTTTTTTTTCTCCATATTGACTTTTTAAGACAGGTTCTCCATGGTATCAAAAATGAACCTAGATAGTGGCAATATGCCCCTGAATTGGGTGCTATGAGCTGTCCATCCCTCTATGTCTGCAACAGCCATTGACAGCATGACAGGGATGCCTGGGGCCAGCTTAGTGGTCCTAGGGACTCTGACCTGGCCTCCAGTGCTTCAGGGATGGGCTCATGGTCTCCAGCCAGCTTCAGCTGGATGTCTCAGATATGTCTGTGTGGCCAACAACCCATGGCCTGTGTTCAGGTAGATTTTTAAAGCTTTTGGTCCTTAACAGCTTTAATGGAGCTCAACTATCACATGTGAACATGGAGAAGGTTTAGGTGCTGTAACCTTCAATCAGTTTTCACCCTGAGTGGCTGAGTGTCAGAGCCCTGGGAGCACTATTAGGTATAAATGTCATTGATCAGAATGCAATGGGGACTCCACCTGTGTTCTCTGCCCATGGCCCAGCTTTTCAGCTCAGTCCTGGAGCTTCAGTCCCTGCTCATGCGCTGTTGTAGGAGCACCAGTCTCTGGGTCTAACTCCTGAAGGGATCTTTAACCTACACTGTAGGTAACTTCTATTCTGGATGGATCCAACTCCTCAGATGTATTCTGAACTTGTCCCTAGCCCTGGCTTTAGGGCTCTCTATTGGATGAATTTAGGGGATTAAGTTAGGGGCCCAATCTTGTTCTGGCCCAATCTTTTTGTGGCCCAATCTTTTTGTAGCCCAACCTCCAGTCCCCTTCCTTGCTCCATCATTGTCTGCCCACAACTAAAACCCCCACAGGGACCTGAGCCATGGTTCTTCATTTGCCACATCTTGTACTGCGAGCACGCCCTGTTAGCAGTGCCCAAATCTGTCTATCTTGTGAAGATCCTGCGAGGTTCTGCCCTATTAGAGGGGGCACTGTCTGCATAAGAATGACACCCAACTCCTTCAACAGAAAATATTCAATCTAAGACAACAGAAACCCAGGAACAACATAATTGAAGGAAAAAAAATGGTTCAGTACCTGTGAGCCAGCATATCTTTACAGCTGCTCAGTGCTGACGTTGTGTTCTGCTGTTTGCATGACATGAGAGGAGAAAATATTTTTCCATAACACAACAGCATGTCAAAGTTAACTTAAATATTCCAGTATGGGAAAAAAGGAAAGTCTTTAGAAGACTGCCTGGAAGGAGGGCAAGTGGAAAGTTAAGCAGTTATTGACACACACATATTGGAATATGTGTTCTGGAGATAGGATAAGAGTTATTTTATATGGGGGAAGAGGTACAGACAGAAGGTATAGACTGACAGAGAGCAAAAATACCTGTAGATTGGCCTCTAAGAAATAGACTCATGATAATGTCTGTCAGCTAGAGAGAAACATGCCCACGTAGACAGTGCTTCATTTCAGTCGTTAAAAACAGGACAAAATGGAAGTAGTCAATTACGTATAGGCAGAGAGAAGAGGAGGTTACTGAATAACAAAACTTTCCCTTCAGTCTTGTCTCTGACTTGAAAATCTGACATGTAGAACAATATCTGCTAAGTTTCATTGTCTTCAGGAGGATGCGTGTGGGATTTGGTTTGTATTTGACAACTGGAAACAGAAACTCTTTCATTCAAAGAGGAAATAAACATCATGGATGATTTTTTGGTTGCAGCTGAGCCAGAAAAGTTTCTAGATTTCAGTCAAAACAGACCTCTTAAAGGCCCTGCAAGACCTGATGCCAAAGTGGAGTGCCATAAGCTTGGAGACATATTCATGCCGTCTCTCTGCCAGTCTGAGATTCAGCCTTAGAAGTTCTTGAAGGACTGTGTTTCCCAGTTTGAGCAAGGAGACTGATAGCAGGACTTATCCCTGTGAGCTCAGGCTGCACATCTTTATGGAATAAAGAAAAAACTTTCAGTAAGCAGTTGCAGAGAAATATTTGGAGAGTTTGGGCTGAGCTAGTGTTCCTGTCATTTAAAATTCATGCTAAGCTTAATCATGGTATCCTTATGCAGAGGTGAACTTTGTGGTAGCTAAACTGGGCCTTGTTTTGTCTGGGCTTCTCTGCCCACTGGACAGCCTGATTGGGGTAGATGGCAGAGGTCAGAGAATCATACAATATCCTGATTTGGAAGGAACCTACAAACATCATAAAGTCTAATTCCTGTGTTAGCTCCAGCCCTGCAAAGCAAGTTGGAAGCTGTGCATTGGGAGTTCCTGATGATGTCCCCACCATGGTGGGTGACACGCCAGCATGTCACCACACATAAGCTGCCATCAGCAAGACACCTGGAACGACCCTGAGTCAAGTAAAGGATGTTTCTGACCAAGCTGCCTATTCCCCAACACAGCTCCAAGTAGCTCTGACAGAACCCAGGAGGGAGAAAAATCATTCCTGAGAACAAATTTATCCTTGCTATATGTCATGAAACATTCAGACAAGAATATCTTCTTGCTCCTGCCCTCTTTGTGCAGCACTTCTTCACCCAAAACCTTTTTCCCTTCTTCTGTGTTCCCAGGCCTTTATGAGAGCCAGCAACCTTCCTTCTACAATTACTCCTCTTAATGCAAAGGGGTCTCTTCCCTGTTGGCAATCTCATTTCTCTGAATAGAGAAACGTCACCTTTTTCTTCCTTAAAAGTATGAGGTAGAAATGCAAAAAATTTACTCCATTCTCCCTGGACACTCAGTTAATTCTCACAGCCCACTTCCCAGTACTTAAGTGTAGCTTTTACCTGCAACCCATCAAGCTAGGGAGGAACTATGTAGGTTCAGGTCTTATTTAGCCAAAGGGTCTCTTGAGTGTTTCCTCTGCCTTGGCAGTTCAGATTTGAAGAACCAGCCCTCTTCAAATAAATGGGAGAATGTAACTCTGGCATAGGTAATGCCTCTCTTTTCTAATCTGCTCTCTTGAAAATCTGCCCCTGGTGTTTTTAGGATTCCACAGCTCTGATGAATCCACCTACTAGATCATTCTACACATTTACTGGTCATCCAACTGAAGTTATTATTACTCTGCATTAGAATAATGCATTTACATTTCACTCTTGTCATTGCAGTGAAATCAAGGGCCTAATACAATACAGCTCCAGCCTTTCCAATTGTTGTGGGGACAGTGAGCACCTCTGATGTCAAAGCTATATTTTAGGAAAGACGCTGCAGGCATATATAATCCCTGTTGTTTTTACCAAGCTTAATGGCACAAACCATATAAATTCTTCTATCTCCAGTCCATCCAGCATTCCTCTGGCTGCACTGTACTTTTAGGGGAAAAAAAACCATAAAGGTCATTCTGTTTTTCTGAGACAGCTTCTCTAATATAAATGGAAAATTTGTGAGGGTGCACAGCAGGTTTTCCTACATCCAAAGGACTCAGAGATAGAAGTGGTTTCCAATAAGACATTATCAAAATCACCTTGGTAGTCCTTACTATCTGTATGACGTGAATCAAGAGCGTAGGTGAATGAAGCCTGCATTCTGAGGGCCAGAGTGAATGACACTGAGGTACTCACCTGCAGCTCCTGGTACTCACTACTTCAGTGTGACACAGTCACCAGTAGTTGGGAAGAGTGGATTGCTCTGTCTGGGTCTGTTTTATGCTCTTGTTACAGCAGATATTTTATAAATGGTTTGTGTAAATGGTTCCATGCTTAGTGGGTCAGACAAAGATTTTTCCAGCATCTCTGTGATGAGGGACCCACAGCACTTCTGAAGACATAGCTTCAAATCCCACTCTAAATCACATAGAATACAGAGTAGTAGATGAATTTCCCTTATTTCAGAGAAGCAGCTGAACTACTAGATCCCTGCTAGGAATATCTTTGAAACAATTTCTCATTTTGACAAGAAATGTCAATAAACCTTTTCTTGGTAGTTTTATGGGAAAAATTATCTTTTGTCAAACGTGACTGGCACCGTTCTTTTGTGTTGTCTCCAGTTCCTGTCTTGGGCAATACTTATCATACTTTTCTGATTCTTCCTCACCTATGATCTACCTCTTTAGTTGTTTGAACCACACCTTCCTCAAATTCTTCTCCTAGAAAAAGGACAGTTGAGTCTGAGTTTTTTCCTTTGGGCTTTTTTCTTCACTTCTTGTAGTGTGAAGTACACTACAAGAACATATGGCTGGCTTTCTTGTATGGGAGATAGGACAGGGAGTAACTGATAAAGCAGCCTGATATCTTAGGCCTGATCGAGCAGAAGCCACAGCAGAGACAGACACAGATAACTGATCTCTGGGGTAGAAGTGACCAAGAAACATGTTGTGAAACTTCATAATAATTACCAGGTAACTGATGTCATATAGAATGTAAAACCAATGGGAAATTTTTGCCAAAAATAGAATCCTCTATATATGTGTCATACAAGTATACCCTTTGTATTCTCAACAAAATTTTCTTCTGATCCAGCTCAGTCATCCCCATCTCTCCATCACTGATATTCTTCTCTTGGGAAGCTCGTAACACTGGCTTTTCCTAAGGGACAAGGATGTTCCCAATCTGACAGTGCCTCCATCTTCCTAGGTGCTATCACTGCTGTTCTCTTTCTCTCCTTTTCTGGACTCAAACAAGAATCAATGCATGACTCAGGTTCCCCTTGGAGTGAGAATTTCCCTGTGTGCTTGGCCCACCACGTCAAGAGCTACTGAAAAAAGACGTGATAAGAAAGTAACACCTACTACAGGACCCTGGGGTGAATTAGAAGTTAGCAGTGAATGCAACTCCTTAATACATCTCTGTGGGAAATGCCATTCCAAATTAAAAGCAGGAGGCAAAATAGAAGTTCTCTCCTAGATTAAGATTTACCCCAGTGGGTCATTCCCTGAGTGTTCTCAGCCAGTGTACAGTGAGGAGCCAGGCCAAATGTCACAGGCATTCTCTGATGTCAGACTTTTGAATATGAGGGAAAATTGACTTTGCTTGTTACTTTGCAGAGGGGTAGTAAAACTCTTCTGTCTTTGAAGTGCCCTTTTCATTGGTTATGGGCATGGCCTGCGTGAGAAACCTATTCCACAGTGTCCAAGCAAATGAGTTTCAGAGCATAGAGTGACAGTAGTGGTGTTAGTCACTCAAGGATATCAGTGTCAGCACTTTGTAGTTTCAGGCACCTGGAGTTCAGCATATAAATGATACCCCATGGCTGTATAAAAATAAATTGGGAAACAAGCTGATAAAATAGAATATATTGACTCATTGGGTGAAAATAGTGCTTCCCAGGAGAGTACA
This sequence comes from Peucedramus taeniatus, assembly GCA_013400575.1. NCBI lineage: Eukaryota > Metazoa > Chordata > Aves > Passeriformes > Fringillidae > Peucedramus > Peucedramus taeniatus. The sequence goes on along the minus strand of WBNO01017547.1, from coordinate 89,250 downwards.
GCAAAGTAAGATGCTTGCCAGCTTTTCTTTACTGAGAAAACCAGAACAGGTGTCAGTGGAGCTCACCTGGGAACAAGAGAGTTCACAAGAGCAAAAGGATTCAATGCTGCCATTCAGCAGCCTTTGTTCTGCCATTCTCAAGAAGCCACTGCAGCAAATAAAAGGCAGTGAAAAGAGGTCCAGCTCAATGGTCATTTTTTCTGCACTAAGATACAGCAAGAAAATACATTGAGACTCACACTGCACCCTGAAGACTGAATTCTGCTTGCTGGGGATTAAATTCCTGCCAGGCAGGGATGGGAGACTATGTTGGGTCTGGCCTTATGCCAAGCAGAACTGGAGAGAAGTGGTTGAACTTCTGCCAGCTTCTCTCTTTGCTGAGTCAAGAGAGTCTCAATGAGATGAGAACGTGGCCTTGTATGTTCACTTCGTGTGAAATACTGAGGTTTGCAAAAATACAAAGCATTATGAGAGCAAATGTACACCACCTATGACTCTGAGCTATTGAAATAAAGAAAGGTGAATAGCTACGTTTCAATTGTTGAGAACCTGTCAAGGATAAAAAAAAATCTTCCCTGTTCTGCGGTAATAATTGAAACAGAGCTGCTAGAAGCTGATGTTTCTTTAAAAGGAAATTAACTTGTCCCCCCCACACACTATATGTACAATTTAAATTAACACAGAATAAATGAAGTTTTGAAATGCAAATGTGAAAATGAGTCAAGAATACATTATAAATAAAGTTTACATATGGTGATGACAAGTGTCATCACATCTAAGTAACATCCACCACACTCTTCAGAAAATCACTAATGCAGTTTGAATGCCTTCTTTCTTTAGAGAAGTATGCATCAGTCAGATAGAAATACCTAAATAGCAATATCCTCGACAGTTATAAAACATTAATACTTGCTTTGTGTTGCTTTGCTTCTTTACTATTCTTATAATAGTGTTCTTTAATGTTTTTTAGGAGATGACATTTGAAGGCAGCACCTTAAAACAGCCAAACAAGTGTTTCTTTCAAACTTTCCTTCTGGTTACATTTCCTGCATCTCAGATCAATGTCTCTCATAATTGCTTCTGGAAGATCCAGTATTTCTTGACATGCACGTCCCAAAACTGGTGCCCATCCACCAAAGCCATCATCAGCTCTTTATTGGCTTTGATGCACTTCTTCCAGGGCCTCTCTAACCTCTCCCCAGGACTCAGGATTCTATCCCAGCCCATCTCAGGGACATCGGTCCCCAACAAGGTCATCAGATGCCAGTCCTTAGGTTCACAGGCTGATGTCCCAGCCTCAGCACATCTCTGTCCCCACACAAGTGCCTGATGACCTGGGATGGGGCTGCACAGCCCCACCAGGGGAGTGTCCCCTGTACCCATCCCCCAGAGAGTCTCTTTCCCTCGCAGTACCTCAGCTACGACCTTACTGGTATCGAACAGAGTGGAAAAGATTATTCTGCAAGAATACCTTTCTGCTTATGCACCACAATGTTTGTTTTCCCTGCCACAACATGACATTGTTGGCTCAATTTCAGTAACCCCCAGATCATTTCTTGCAGAACTGCTATTTAAGCAGCTGTTCCCCATCATGTGCCAGTGTAACCGATTATTTCTGCTTATATGCAGTGCCTTCTGCTTGCCCCTAGTGAATTGCATCTTCTGTTCTTTTCCTTGTTTTTCTTGCCCATATCTTGAATTAGCCAATATTATTTTTAAATCTGGTAATGCCCTTCAACTACTATGGGTGCTACTGTTTGTCCTGGTACTTAGTAAGTACAGCATGTATTCCGTCACACCGGCTTTTAACTCTGGTAGACATTTTAAAGCATAAATAATGCAGTGCCACTGAAGTTAAAAAAAGTCAACGATCTATGAACATGGGAAAAATGGTCCACCAGCATGTTTGTTAAGAGTTTCTGAATATAGCTGTCTTAAAATATGGAAGCTGAATGACCAGGAGTACATTTGCTGTTGGAGTGGTATTGGGTAACTCTCAGATGAAATCTGGAAAAAGGCCTCTGTTTTCTATCTTGAATTTGTGGCACTAAAGCTTCACCAGTTTGACAGCCTCCTGCTTCTGTAAAAATCATGAAAGATACTGTCTTTCCCCCTAAATACTTAAATATTTCCTCACCATAATTCCTGAAGAGATCTCAGAAGAGGTCAAGTGCTATATAAAGACCATTGCTTAACACAGTGGTCACTGGTTCTTCACTATGTCAAAGTGATGCATCCCATCCTGGGCTGCAAAACCATTGGATTTGGAAATTTTTTGTTTAAACGCATTTATCAGGAGAGTTATGCAATGAGGTTGTATTCACAACGTGAATTCAAATAAAAAAATCATATGCAAAAGCTTAGAGCAATCAAACACACAGGGCTTTCATTTCAGAGGCATCTCTCACTTTATGATGTGAACTGTATTAGAGTAACACTTGGAATCAACAGGCAGCAGTACCCCAGTGTTCCTTTACTGCTAAAACAAAATGTCTGAGCTGCTATATGCTGGAAACACACACTGGAAATGTCTTGATTAAAGAGATGCCAAAAAAACTTAGAGCAGAATGTAGTGTAATATGGAATTTCCTTCTTACAAAGCACTGGAATTTAAGATATTTTGTCTCCCATTATGATTACAGAAGAAATAATTTTGTGAACTTCCTTATACAGCTGAGAGCAGCCACAACCATCCTCTGTGTAATTATTGATGATGCCATTGTAAATAATATTAATCAAAATAACATTATCTATAGCTTGTTTCTCATATGGAACTGTTTAACGTGGATTTAGAGCCCTGTAGGTGTCATAGGCATTCTCTGAGTTTGTTTCCTTGAAAATATATTTGGATGTTTTGTAGGTGCCTGTATTACTTGGCAATGAGATTATGTTCTCCTTGGCTCTAAGTAGCCTCACAATGTTGAATGCAGAGTAGATATAGGCTTTAAGATTGCCATTGCCTTTTCTTGTCATGTAAGAGAAGATGAAATTAATCTCACATGAAGGGTAGACCACCTACAGACCATTCTTAAATCTTCATCTTCACCAAAAACCTGTCATTGCTATCAAAAGGAAATAAAATTTAATTTTCTACAGCAAATCCTGCAACACTAGAAAATGACAGGTTTTGGTGATTTAGAGAAATTCAATATCAAATAGATAGCTCAATTATGAATCTATTATCCTCCCCCTATGCCAAGGAAGATGTTAGTGAATGTAAAAACAAGATAATGGAATGGAGAAACAAGTACTCTGCTGAGCCCATACACATGAATTGTATCATTTCAGAGAATGACTAAAGATTGCCATGAGTCAACGATTCCTCCTAAACATTTTGTCTAAGCACACCTACCATCCCAGCTTGACTGGCAACGAGCAGATTACCAAGCTTCAGTTATGATGGCAGCTCAGTTTGAAATAAATCACTATTAACAGCAGCACACCAGGCATCAGTGCTCTCTCTGCCATACAACCAGTCACTTAAAGTGTTATTTTGCATACTCTCCATTTCCTAGTGCAAGAAACCTTCATAAAGAAGATAAGAGAGTGAGGGGCAAGAATTGTGTAAGGAAAAGAACTGCCCAGGAGCCCAGTTGAATTAAACCCTGTGTTTATCTACAGGCCAGCAAACTAGAGTCCTACACATTCACATATGCAAAGTATCTGATGAAGCAATGTTTCAAAAACCTGCCTGGCACCCTGTCAACTCATCAAAGAGCTGCTTGAGAACTCAGCTCAGGAGTCTGATTCTAAGATGACACAGTAAAAGTCTTTTTTGGCCCAGACTCCCAGCATTTTTGTAGTTTTACCATCCTTGAACCCAAATATGCCTGGAAACCCCAGTGACTGGCCTAGGGCTTCTAGTTTGCCTGGTTCATGAAACAGGGATGCAAAGAAAGGAATTCTCAAGAGCCTAATAATTGTATTCATATTTTATTTAAAAACTGAACAGAATTCTTTTCTGCCAGACAGAAGAAGGAGGAGAAGAAACAAAAGGAATTTCCTTTCCCTTGGAAATACAAAGGTTTCTAGGTTTTGTTCCAGTTCCAGGGTTTAATACATGCACATTAGCACATGCATACACAACCTAAAAGACTTTCCCCTCTTTGAAGTGGCTGACAGGGGGATTTCCTCTTAGGATATGTCTTATACTGCAGTAACTGCAGGATACTGATCTGGATGGATTTAAAATCTCATACAATATAACGTTTCCCTATTTGAAACCTAATTAGATTTATTGTATACATCCACAGGAAACATTTCCATCCTGTAACAAGAAAAACATTTTGAGATCTAAATGTTAAACCCTCTAAAACACGCTTTTTTTTTTTTAATTGAAAAAGTTATACAGAATAGCATTATGTGTGCTTTTTTATGGTTTTTGTCTCTTTTGAATGTCTCAGATTCGTCTCCTTTCTAGTATTAATTTCAGTAGTAGTTTCACTAATGAGGCTGTCATTCCTAGCACTTGCTGCTTCAAGAAAATCCAGAATAAAATGTTTGTAAATGGATTGTCTTCTGTGAATTATAAAGATTTAACTTTAGAGGTGAATTTAATATTCTTTTCCTTTTAACTTCTGTTGCACTTAACATGTAAGTCAAAGGTCTTCTGTATTAAAAGGAAAAAAAAATCCCTCCTTCAAAGGAAGCCCATAAAGTAACAGGAACCATCCAGTGCTTTGTGAAAAGTGTGATTCATTCAGCAGTGCAGGTGCCTAAAGGATTTAACTGCATTACAAGAGAGTGATGGTGTGCACAGGGGAGAGAGATAAGCCAAGAAACAGCTGCTCTCTAAAACCTGGTTGGGAAAGGGTGGCAGAACTGAGGGAAACTTCTGAGCAGTCCAGAGGGCAATGTGAAGGACAGCAGTTTTGTTTTTGGACGGGTTTTTTTTTCAAATTCTTGAAGCTGCACTTGACTCTGACTTAGAATAAAGGCTCTATTTTCCTAACAAGGAAGAAAAGTAATTACTTTCTAGTCTTTATTTTTTTCATTTGCTCCATCATGTTTCTTCTCTGGCTCTGAAAGAAAAACCAAACAAAAATACAATCAATCAAAAAACATAAACAGCCAACCATACTATCATCCACAGCAAAAAATTGAAAGAATCATTTGAAAATGAAAAACTTAAATTCTGTCTTAAAAATGTGGATTTCTTCTAAGACCTAAAAATTTCCATTGCTTTTTACAATTGCCTGTATATACAGACCTCTTTTCTTAGTACAAAACAGCTATTCCTGGTCAGCAGCAACACCCAAAAAGTCTTGAGTAAAAGATTTGCAGTGGTCACAGCTGCTAATCCATTTTCAAAACTGGAGCAATAGAGGGGTGGGTGAGGAAGGAGTGGACCTGGAAGAGAGAGGAGGAAAACACAGCTCCCACCGTTGGCTAAGAGGTGCATTATTCATCTCAAATCCCTTATTTCTCTTCATAAAATCCCCATGCTTAGACCATCTTCTGAACTTTTTATGTGGATATGTATATATGTGAATGGAGGGAGAGATAAGAAATTTATTTGCATGTGAGGGAACTGCTGCTTCACAACATGGAGAAGCAAAAAATTGACATATCTTGCTGCCTCTTTATACTGTGACATAATTCTTTATTTCCCCCTGCTTTTTGGCATCACTGGGGTATGCAGTAATTTAGCTTCATTGCTAACCAACTTTAAAATATTTAATTGATATTTTTACCCTACTGAAAAAAAAATATCTGCAAAGCTATATATCTGCAAATTAACAGCAAATGTTGATTGTTTCCATCACCTGCTAAGCTATGTGTTCTCATCCTCTTTTTCTCTGATGCTTCAGTCCATGAAGCCTTGCATTTCTTTTACCATGCCTTTCTTTAATTAGTCTGAATGCTTTTACTAACCAGTGTAACAATTTTCAATCCATTCTCTTATGCCCTGTACTTGCTTTTGTACAGACATCATATTGAGATATGCATTCATCTGAGGAAAGTGATAGACAGGGTTTTTAAAAGAAGGCTCAATCAGTGCCAGAAGTTCTTTTTTTTTTTTTTTGGTAGTATTAGAACATCTAAATTGTTGAATTGTTGCCAAGGAGAAGAGGAAAAAAATGAAAAAGAATGAGGGAGTTATAGGAACAAAAACCCAAACCACCAAACAGGTAAGGAGACAATTCCAAGCTAATTTGCTCATATTCTGTCATTTCTATCATTACTCAAGTTTCACATTTCAGATACAGTGGCTTTCTGTCAATTTTTTGCTTTTCCTTTCTTAAATTGTTTTGTCAAATATTTATTTAAGTAAAAAAGATGTATAACACAAGTGTTCCTTCAAAATATGTTTGATATGAAGCCATCTTTATTGGAGAACCCTAGAGAGCTTTGCAGAGCATGGTGCCAGGTTTGCGATCCTGAGACATAAATAGTGCCACTAAAATGAATGAGATCATTATTTGCATGATTAAATATCATAACATTAAACTGTACATAAATGCTACTGCTGTGGGTAGAGAGGGGGAAGGAGGAGAGGAGTGTGACATAAACTTTCAGGTGACAGAAAAGGAATGAATTCTGCCTGATTTTTCATCCTTCAAAAGCCTTCTAGTGGCAGTATTATTTTTAAATGGCTTTTAGTGATTTTGTGACACTGCCAAGTCATTTAGTTCTATTAAAAAAAAAAAAAAAAAAAAAAAAAAAAAAAAAAAAAAAAAAAAAAAAAAAAAAAACGGAAGAAGAAATCCAGCAGCAGCAAAAACGGAATAATGCACAGTATTAATCCAGCGCCAGCTGAGTTTGGGACTTACAGGACTTTGTGTGTGTGTGTGAAATCACTTTGTTGGACCCCCAGTCCATCCAGCCTTCACTGGCAAACAGGGCATTGGCAGGATCACCCCTCTCCTGCTCCCCAGGATCCTCAGGCTTCTTCCTTGCCCTGCAGAGCCAAGAGCATTGCTGCAGTGGTGCCAATGCTCAGATCTCGTCCCCTCCTTGGTAACCCTCCACAAAGGTGCCCAGTACTTCTGTGGCTGACTGGGAAAAACGTGCAAGGAATGAGCACAGGGACTGTTACCTAAACACTCTGAGCTGCTTTGCCATCACCACTGAGCAGGGAGGAGGCTCACCAAACACACAGATGGCACAGAGCTGGGGAGGGCTGCTGGCATGGAGGAGGACAGGTTTACTTTTCAACATGTTCTATTTCAAATTTGGCATGCAGGGTGGAAAAAACAATGCATTCCAGTGAGGGCAAATGCAAGATACTTCATGTAGGCTGTTATGCACATATGGAGCAAGTGACACCTGCCCAGGCCTTGAGGACAGCAAAGTTTCAGTAGGTCATCAGTTTTGGATAAGCCTGTGAAGGGAGGACGACAGATATGTCCCAGGAGGTATAAATAGGAGGGAAGATCATAAAAAGTAGTCCTAGATATCTGACAACTTTCCAGTGTAGAACCAAGCTGAGCTGTACGAATTTCACAGAGCGGGAAGAGAGAAAGATAATAAAATTGTGAAGCAGGAGTATATAACCAAGAACAAACAAAAATGGTCAGAGATCTAGAAAATGTGACCCATGGGGGGAGGGGGGAAATGACAGAAATTATGTTATTTTGCCTAAGCAATGAGAAGGGGAAGAGGGAGTGGATAGAAGAGGCATTCATTAAATATGTATAGACTACTGCCAGGATAATCTGTTCTCCCTGTTCATGGTGGACAGGACAAGAAGTGATGTGCTTAGTGAATGCTGCAAGGAATGTTCAGGTTAGATATGAAAATGATAAGGATGGAGAAGCATAAAAATAGACTGCCTGGGGAGGTATAGAGCCTTTATCACAGGAAAAATGATGAGAATAGAGTTCACTCTGCCATGAGGCAAAGGAAACTGCCAGCACTGTGATTCAGTGCATACAGTAACATTAGAGAACTGGGATGTCCCTATCTTGGATTCATCTTATCTCTTTTGAATGGGTGCTTCCTTAAACTGCATTATATATTTGTTTCCTTTTCCTTTTATTTATCATTATTTGTGTTGAGCAATAAATGAGAAAGATGCTTTCTTTCTGTGCTCTGGGATAATAGCAGCAATAATTATGATTTCTTTCATTAAATAAATATATAAGTTTTTGCATAAGATTTCTCCTCTTATAATATCATTTTCATCTTGAAGTAGTGCTACAATTTCCATGGGCTTTATCTAGGAGCAAGGATATGTGTCTCTATTACTATTATGAAACCAGTATTAACCCTTTCCGAGTTAGCAAGGTCATGCTGAACCACAGGAAAGACCTATCTTTGTTCACAAAAATTCGACTCTTTCCTTATCTGGGCTCTGGAGAGCAAGAATTTCCTCTGCATATGTCTGTCCAAAACCTGCCTCACACATGGGACACAGACTTGGCTGGAGTTCCCGAATCTATTGTAGTGTAAATACAGAAACAATCAGTGAAATCCTTCCTAAATCTCCATGCCTTCCTGACAGTAAAAATAATAATAATAATAAAAGGTGAATTAAGCAATGACAGCTGGAGGGGTGTTCATGGAGGCTCAGACCCACAGGAAGTCAAGCATCACATGCCAATTTTAAGCACCCCAACTCCCAACAAGCCAGAGCTCCTAGTGGGGTAGCACAGGTCCCTTCCAGGCAGGGTGTCTGTCCACACTGCTGCTGTTAGAAGGCAGCTGCATATTTATCTCAAAGAGTTCACACTCTTGTCCTTTGAAACACAAAGAAAACACCTCTCCCTTAATTTGCCATAGTCTAATGGATGCACTATATCTACTTCAGCTGCTTCCAGCAGCACAGCTTCAGCACCAAAACTGGAGGTTTCAGCCTTTCCCTCAGGACAGCGTTCAGACACTTTAACAAGGTTTACTTTGGGCAGGGGAGGAGTGAAAGAGATAGAGATAAATACCTCTACCTCTTTCTCTCCAGGCTGTGCCACCATGCACAACGCATCCAGGTTTGCTGGCACAGAGTGACTCCACAAGCAGAGGAGCAGGAACAATTTCATCTGCCAGCATGGGGAGTGAGCAGTGGCTTTATATCCAGGCTCTGTGCATGGGACAGTTTCTGTTATTACTCCAGCGTCTTTAATGTAAATGCTGTCAGGAATAGCATCATCAGACACTCAACACAGGGTGGTCAGACCCACAGTCCTGGCAGTGACATCGCCTTTCTGAGAGGGTCTGAACTTGCTCAGGCAGAGGTGGAGGGGCTCGTAGGTCACCCCCATCTGGGCAAGTGTGGTCTCTCCAAGCAATGCCTGAGGATCTTCCTTGTGGTGGGGCAGAGGGATGCCCGGCTGCAGCATCAGCTCTCGCTGAGCGCTGTGGAAGGATGCACCTGTCAGGCAAGGCGGGACAGTCCGGGGCACCTACAGAAGAGCAGCTCAGAGAATCCTAAGTGACGCTTGAAGGAGCCTCCTGGGACCAGGGCACCTGCTCTGCGGCAGCCCCCTCCCGCTGTCCGCCTCCCAGAGCCGCAGCTGCGGCTGCTTTAACCGGGCCGGGGGGGTGCCGGCAGCCCCGTCGACGTGGCGGGCATCAGCTGACCGCGCCGGGCTCTGCCTCCTCCCGGG
>WBNO01017547.1:31830-78777 GCA_013400575.1 Peucedramus taeniatus | reverse complement strand
CCCCCACCCCTGCCCCCCCTCGCCAGCCGGTGCTCTGCCCCCCGCCAGTCACCGCCATGGAGCTCTCGGAGGTGCGGTGCTTGAGCGACAGCGATGAACTTTACACCATCAACAGGACTCCCCCCGGCAGCGGCAGACCCCAGCGCCTGCTGTGGCAGACGGCCGTGCGCCACATCACCGAGCAGCGCTTCATCCAGGAACACAGCAGCAGCAGCGGCGGCAGCAGCAGCGGCGGGGGCAAGGGCTTCAGCTCCGACGAGACCTGCTGCCCCAACCACCACCCGCACCCACCGCACCACCTCCGGCGGCAGTCGGCCGGACGGAGCTTGGGCAGCGAGCGCCACAACAACGGAGGCACCAAAGTCTTCCCGGAGGGCACAAGCAGCAGCGGAGACTTGGGCTTTCTGCCCCTGGACTGTGCCCCCAGCAACTCCGACTTCTTCCTCAACTGGGGCTATACGTATCGCGGGGTGATCTTCCCCACTCTCCGAAACTCCTTTAAGTCTCGGGACTTAGAGCGCCTTTACCAGCGCTACTTCTTGGGTCAACGGCGCAAATCTGAGGTGGTCATGAACATACTGGATGTGCTGACTAAGCTGACCCTACTCTTCCTCCACTTGACCCTGGCCTCTGCTCCCATGGACCCCATTAAGGGCATCCTCTTGGGCTTCTTCACTGGCATTGAGGTGGTGATCTGTGCCTTAGTGGTGGTCAGGAAGGACACGACCTCATACACCTACCTGCAGTACAGTGGCGTTGTCACTTGGGTGGCCATGGCCACGCAAATTCTGGCGGCAGGACTGGGCTGTGGCCTCCTTGGGGACGGCATTGGCTATGTGCTTTTCACGCTTTTTGCGACCTACAGCATGCTCCCGCTGCCACTCACCTGGGCCATCCTGGCTGGACTGGTCACCTCTGTCCTGCAGCTCGTCATGCAGCTGGTTATCCCCAGGTTTGCCGTGACTTCCCTCAACCAGGTACTGTGGTGAGGAGAGGGTGGGAACAGTCCTCTTCCTCCATCACCCCGAGTGAGAGGAGGTGTGGGGGGATGTCCCAAAATATCCCTTTCCTTTTAATCAGGTGCTCAGAAGTTCATTACCTGGAGGGGAGATCATAGACAAAAATCAACCTTCTTGTCTCCTTCAGTCTCCCATTGCTCATCCCAGTTTCACCTCAAGCTGGGAGTTAGGACTTTCTAACCACCCTGTCCCCTCTGCTTGTATACTCACTACATAGCTGTCCCTTGAAATAGCACTGGGGAGAGAAGCTCCTGGAGCAAGTGGGGAGGATGGGTCATTTGTTATTCCCCTCCCTGGCTTCCAGCAATGGCTTGGGATTTGAGTGACTGTCTTGGCAAAACTCTCCCAGTGCTCCCATTTTACGCCTTTTAACTCTGAATCTGCTGGGGCAACTGGTACTTTTGTATGTGAAGGATAGCTTGATCTGAGCTATGGGAAAACAGGAGCTGCTCTTTTGCAAGGAGAAACCAGTGAAATGTCAGTGAAGCCAGAGCAAAGCTCCCTTGGGAGATTTGGTGTGAGATCCTAGGCTGTGTTAGAGGACACTAAGAAGCCTTTTCTGCCTGTGGTCAACAGGCAAACACTGTTGTGCTGAATCCTTACAAGTGATGTCTAGGACAGAGTGCTGGATACATGGTGGAGTGTTGTGTGGTGCAGACTGCTGAGAGGCACTGGTCAGGATGGGTCTGAGGGGTTAAAACCAGGTCTCACCTGACCTCACACACAGATGACTTCTTCCACAGTAAAGCAAGAATGCACCAAACTCCCCATATCCCCGCAAGGCAAGAAAATAGTGGGTACTAGGACAACTTAGTGCCTGAGATTCTTGCTACTCCCTTTTCCCTCCCTTTCCAGACTGTCACATCTCAGCACAATCAATATTTCATAGCAGATTATCATCTCCATTTGGCTTGCTCCATGGAATAGGGGAGAAAAGGGTGGAGATACTGTCAGATAATCCCGAAAGGAGGGAGGGTACAGAGGAATTTGTTGCTGGTGGTATGTGATTTACATGAGTGTTGGGATGTGCATCTGTGAAGTGACTGATCTTGCACCTGGAAGTTTGATGTCCATGGTTCTTGGGACACATCTACCTTCCTTAGACCCTGGTCCTCCTGAAATCCCTGCCCACCCCTGCCCATCCCCTTACTACATGCACTTGTTAGCTGTGGGCTGCCTGATCTCATGTCCCAGGGACTGGGTTCAGCCTGTTTTGGGAAAAGCTGCCCCGGTGTGTTGTACCTGGCTGAGCCCTGCAGGCGTGAGACAATTAGGCTGTGGCAGAGTTGTTGCCCAGCCCTTGGTGATGTGCTGATGAATGAACCGCAGCCGCACGCCATGTCCTACTCCCATGCACTGCTGGTGCCGTTAGTGACGGGTCAAAAGCTGTGTGAGTTATGCTGATTTCTTAATTCACTTGCATGTCCTCTCCTGGAGCTATGAGTAATGTGGTGCTATCTCATTACGCACCAGTATCACAGCTGTTTAGCTGCTACACACACACACAACACAGACATTTCCCACAGACATTTCCCCGGAGAGACACTAGTATCTTCATTTTGCAGCCAGTTGTGTGAACAAACTGCCTTGGAGCGGTGCACAATGAGAGATTACCGCCCAGATGCTTGCCTCCATGAACTACATATATAAATCTCCTTAACAGGATCCGCGCAGCTTCTCGCGCGTCGGTGCTGATTTACACCGGCTGCCCAGGTGTCAACACAGCCCGCCGCTTGGGCCCTTTGCCTCCAGCCCCTGCGGGAGAGGTCGAACCCTTCCCCACCCCGATGCCCGAGGTTCGGGCGCGGAGGGCAGCGCGGGGGTGCGCGNTCCAGCGGCCCCGCGGGGACCGAGCCCGCCCGCGACCCCGCGGCCCCCACCCTCCCGCGCCACCCCTCGCAAGGGAGCCGGACCTGGTGCCCGGGTGAGGCACAGTCCTACTTCGGCACTTTCTGGTGTTGCACCATTTCCTTACTTTTGGCAGAGGATTGCTGAGCCCTCTCGAGCGTTAGTGGATGAGGGCTTTTGCGGCTGATGAAGGATATAGAACTATTGCTGCTCAGGTGCAGACAGATAATTTAAATGACTGTGTCATCAAGGCTATGTAGGAAATCTTTGGGTCGACAAAGATTTCTTCCTCCTGCAGGCAAAACCTTCTCTTTTATCACAAGGCTTATTTTCTCAGGTAAAAGACAGCATCTTCTCTTCAAAAAAGCCTTACAAGTCTAAATGAACTATTTGATTATGTAGCATTATCTGTGAGCATCTTGCTCTGCCTCAGGATGCAGACAGACGCTTATACTGGACGAAAACCAGGAATTAAAGTATGCAATGAAAGCAAAAACAGGTGGTAAAACTCTGATTATGGTACAAATAACGGGTTTTCTACTGTTTTTTTTTAAATCGGGATTTTATACAGGGAGAATTCTGAATTCAGTTCTGAATAGAAAAAAAAATGTCTTGAGTCAATTTAGTACTGTACCCAGTAGCATCCATGGGCAAAATGGTTGTGATCCTCTTCTCAGTCACAGAGGTCTGAGATGTTATAAATCAGCTATACATCTATCTAAATTGATAAAGCTGCAGCAGTTTACACAAAAGGAAAATCAAGTACTTTGATGTGTTTTCCCCTAACCTCTTAATTAAGTTTAGTTTTCACTGATAAGTTTGCTAAACCATTAGTAATGCTGCATACAAGCATGCAGCACCGCTGCCTGGTTCGCTATTTGTTCTGGCTATCATGCATTATCATGACTACAAATAATTCTCTCTGCTTACCTTTTTTTCTTGCAGTAACACATAAGATGTCACCTGATTTTTTTTCCCCTACCATCCTAGAAAAAGGTGAAGGAGAAAGGCTTGAAACTAGATTTTCATAAAGTAACAAGAACAAAAACCCAAACGGTCTCAATAATTTCAATCCTGATAAGTGCTGAGTGTTTCTGGGGGGATATGATCACTCTTAAACCCATCTAAGTCCATCCTGAACTGCTGAGGAATGTGCTGCTGCTCAGCTTGAGGGGAACCATGAAAAAGGGACTGATACCATGACCATACTGATTAAAGATTGGGTCAGGAAGGAAATGAGAATGAAATATCTTACTGGTAAACAAGGGCAGGGCATGGATTTGTGTGCCTGGCCAGATACCATGATGGGGTAGTGTTTGTCTTTGACATTCCCCCAAATGAATGTTTTATTTGTATTGCATTTATTTTCACTTTTTCCTGGGTAACAATGTATGCAATCCGAAATTTCGAAGACCACATGTGTTTTAGGCACATGGGGAAGAACAAACAACTCAGAGCTCCTTCGTGTTATGTAACATAGGCAGATGATAATATAGACATGAGTTTTGACAGGCTTGAAATTATGTAAGCTACACACATACTCTGGATTTTAATCCTCTGCCTTTGCACTCTTCATTCACATGAGCAAAAAAAAAAAAATTCCACCAGAGTCAGTAAGACTACTCTCATTACTAAATCACATATATAAGGGATAACTTGAAGAACCAAATCCAAAATTATGCATATAAAATAAAACTTTAAAAATACATTTAGAAATAACCTTAAAGTGGGTAATACTAAGACTGGGTAAACTCATTCTTTTCCCTCTATCTTTCCAAGCCTAGGCAGTTCTGTGAATTAACTTTTTCCCCCACTTATTTTTTCCCCAGATCCTCTCTCTGTGTTATTAATAGAGGGAAAGGCAGAATTTATGAAGTCACAAGGAGCCCTAAAGAGATAAATCTGTGTAATTGTACAATGGAAACTGACAGCTTTTCCATGCGTATTTCAGTTACATGTTTTCCAAAATCTGGTCATAGATATCAGTATATGAGTATATGCAAAAACACACTCATCTCTTCAAAATTTCTGCTAAATGTTTCTGGAAAACCAATCTGTAAAGTATAAGGACATTTCAAAGTTAGCTACCATTTGAAAAGCAGAATCAAAGTACTCAACCTTTCTCCTCATGTTTGCTTTTGTGGCATTATTTGCTATGTGCTTTTACTGCCATAGTCTTTTATGGGCTACTTATAAACTGAGTGTGTGATTTTAGACTGGATCATGAACTGCTTTCCTTTTATATCCTGTAATATCACCTGACCAGTATCAGTGGGTCACAGCTTAATTAGATTAGCGTTGGACACACTTTTCTCTGAAGCAGCTGCATCATTGTTGTGCTAAGTAGGGCAAATGCACTAAGTATATTTACAATTTTGATGATTAATTGCCTCCAATATGTAGGAACTCAGGCAAAACCATGAATGAAACCTGCTTTCATCAGTGAATTTCAGCTTACAACAGTCAGTGTGCTTGTTTTCACTAAAACTTACCTCGCTAGATTTGATATGACATTTTTTTCTGCTGTCAAGACACTTCTGGGTTGCTTTCAAGGGTTTTTTCATTGCTTGTTGTTTTTCATGGCCTAGAAAGAGGCATGTGCTCCAAAACAGCAACATCTAATGCAAAATAATCACATACCAGAGCACTGCACTTACAGCTCACAGTTAACAGCAGATCATGTTTGAATGATCCTTATTAGCCTGCACAGAAGTCTGAAGGGGATAAACATCTCCAGTTCAGCTTCTTACTGCACTTCTCAACACTTCAATGATGTCATGGTAATAGGAAAGAGAAGAAGGCAAAACTAGAGCTGTTCAGGGGATTAGTCTTTTTCCAGAAGACAGCGAATGTTGTGGGTAGAACAACTTCTCCTTACTTTTTCATTATTTCCAGAATATCTGGCTATGCATGAGATAAACTAGATTGTTTCACATAAAAGGTGAAATTTAGTAAACAGAAAAGAAATTATGTTTTTAAATTAATGTTTGTATTGATGGAAACTCCAAACCCGAAAATCCTTACTCAGCTCCTGCCTGGCACTCCATTCCTGTAGGCACACAAAGTATAATGGTCCGGGCAAGTGGTCAGTGCTGTGGGTGGGGAATGGGCTGAAAGGCAGCACCCGCAGGGTGGTGGCAAGTGGCTCCTTTTCAAAGTAGCAACCTTTCACAAGTGGGGTCCCCAAGGGATCGATGTTGGGCTCAACACTGCTTAATATATAGGTTAGATATTAGGAAAAAGTTTTACAGAGAAAGGGTAATAAAGTACTGGCATGGTCTGCCCAGGGAGGTGGTGGAGTCACCATCCCTGGATGTGTTTAAAAAAAGACTGGATATGCCACTCAGTGCCATGGTTTAGTTCAGATGTCAGGGAACAAGTTGGACTCGATGATCTTGAAGGTCTCTTCCAACCTTGTGATTCTGTGATTCTGTAATATCTTTATAAGCGATCTGGAAGATGGGATCAAGAGTACCCTTATAAATTTTGTCCATGGTCCCAAACTGAGTAAGGAGAGGAGAAGCCACCCTGCAGAAAGATCTTGATTGTCTGGAAGAGTGGGCTAGCAAGAGCCCTATGAAGCTCAACCAGGACAAGTGTAAGGTGTTGCATCTAAAAAACATAATCCAGGATTGCAGAACAGGCTGGAATCTGCCTGGCTGGGAAGCAGCTTTATGGAAAGGGATCTTGGGGTCCTGGTAGACAACAAATTCAGAATGAGTGATCAGTGTGCAGCTGGGGCAGAGAAAGCCAGCAGGAGGCTGGGCTGCATCAACCAGGACATCCCCAGCAGAGATCAAGAAGTCTTTATCTCCCTTTATTCAGCACTTGCCTGGCCTGGAATACTGTGTTCAGGTTTGGTCCCAGCTACATGAAAAAGATGTGGACTGGCTGGACAGACTCCAAAGAGGCACCAAAAGAAGGGAAAGCCTGATGTATGGGGAAAGGCTTGGAGAACTGGGCTTGTTCAGCCTTGAAAAAAGGGGGCTTAGGGGAGACATTTTCACCCTCTAGTATTCAAAGGATGGCAACAAAGATCAGACTCCTTTCTTTCAAGGAGTTTTGTGGAAAAGGTCAGGGATAATGTGTAAAAGTAACTCTTGGGGGGATTATGATTGGACACAAGATGAAAAATATTTGCAATGAGAATCATCTCTCCAGGGAAGTGGTTGATTGACTGACATTGGAGACTTTTAGGATTCATCTGGACAGAGTACTGGGCCGTCTTGTCCTGACTGTGCTTTTGCCAAGAAAGGCTTTACCAGATGATCCTGGAGGTCCCTTCCAAATTTGCATTCAATGTGTCTGTGACTATATGATCACATTTCTCTAAGTATAGACTTCTTGTCCTTAACTGTGCTTCTGTTTCCGTGCATCCTGTGAAGTGCCTCAATAACTCTATGTTTAAATTACCAGGCAGCCTACCCTACCCAGCATCCAAACACTGCTCTACTTGGAGCACATTTTGCAGTTTTACTACACACACAGCACCTGTCTAATGTCAAAGTCAGTAGAGAAGGGTATTGTGCTCTTCCTCTGTGTAACAAATGTGATAATAAAAATATTCCTGGGATGGGGTAGACCAAGGTTTGACTCCCTTTTTCCCTAGAGGGGTTTCCCTAGAGAAGTCTCTCTCTTACCTCACCAGAGAGTTTCCAAAGCAAACCACCCCCCATTCCTAGCACAGCTGTTCTTCTATGAAGATGAAAGTTTCAATGTGAGAAAAGAAAAATTTAAAAAATAATTATCCTGACTCTGTAACCAACTGTTTATGGAATTCATCACTGGAGGTGTCCTTGCTCAACATTTCAGTGTTTTATATAACGTTGTTAAATCATTCCCTTGAACAGGGGTCCCTATTCAGCAGACTGTACAGTCTGATCTCAGACATGATGAATCTTGAACCTCTTTTTCAGAGTGCTGAAAAGCCCAGGTATATAGGGAAAAACATCACAGTGATTCTCTAAATTGAGGAAACTGAGAGAAATTAGGGAAAACTGAGGTTTTAGACATACTCCCTGCCTTTCATAGTTGCAGAGTCTTTTTGCATACTGTGTAAGAATCTGTAAGAGTATGGTGGCATTCAGCATAGGCTTCTGAATGAAGTAGTTGTGTGTCTGCAAATGAGTTTGTCAAGGACCTTGCTTTGTGGCTTATGAGCCATTTTTCTTCCTCTTGCCTTTCTGACAGAGACAAGTTCTGCCACTTGCTCTGTTCTTGGTGCAGTGCAGCTTGTACCTATCATGAGTGCAGAAAGGACTGTAGAGTTTCAGTCTGACCCAAGGAGGGAGATGAATGCAAATCACTGGGTTAGTGCTGCAGTGAATCTTGAGCATTTTGTTAGCAGTCTCAGTCATTCAATCCAGGGATGGAAGAGACCTGGATCATCAAAAGTGATCAAGCACAAAAAATCCTGAGGACCTGGTATTTCTTGAAATTAAAGATTTTTCTAAGGGATATTATTAAGACCTGACTTACTCACAGGCTTCCAACAACTTCATGTAGATCCTTGATTTAAAGCCCACAGAATGTAATATAAAGAATCCCAAAGATATTTGGATTTTTACATGAACCATGAAGATGACTTCTCAGTACTCTCTTTGGGTAAGTTTTGCTCTAAATCCACAGTTCTTCTGAAAGAGAGCACAAATGTGAACATCCAGCTCCTCCAGGAGTCTCTCTGAATGAGCTCTCTCATGCTTATCTCTCCAAACAGCCCAGTCTGCTGACAGAGATACCAGTGTGGTGCTGCTTAACCTAGAACAAAAATATCAGGAACTGTACACAGGATGAAGTGCAAAGCCAGGCAGCCACTGGCTGACAGAGGAATGTCTTGTCATATGAGTTGTATTTATTAGCAACTATTTTAAGAAGTGCTGCTGTTTCATTTGCCAGCTTCTCCTGCTGCAAGGTTTCATGCAGTTAGTTCTAGAGGAGAGAAGAAGGCTGTGAAGTTCATTAATTAACCTTTGCTGCAGTCTTAAAAGCAGCTGAAGTATATCAGTGTAAGAAAAATCAAAACTAACACAAGCCTTTTTTTTTTCCGCAATCGCAAAAAATAATTGTACTTTTTCCAAATAGCCTGATGTTGGTGTTATAATTTTATATGATGCATTAGTTTAAATCTAGATAACAGTAGCCCCCCATATAAATGAAATAATGTCTGAGTTCAATAATATAATTTTTTATTCAATTTTATTTTTCAATTTTGATTTAATCATCACTTTGCAGTTTTGTATTTTCCTTTATCTTTACTTTCCTTTCCCTTAAAAATGCAGAAATTCTTCTTTAATTAAATCAATGAAAGCATTCAGTAATGTCAGAATCTTAATTTTGAAAATCAGTTTATGTCTTTGGGTGGATCCAATCTTTAGGCACTATACTATTTCTCCTTTGTTCAAACTCTCCTGCTTCATTTCCCTTAGAACTACTCAGGGATGGAGATATCTATTCTGTGTTCCTTGCATTAGGTCTGTCACAGTGGAAGGCTCATTCATAAATCCATAACTATCACCACAGTGCAAAGAAGAAATATTTAAAAACCAGGAAAATTAATCAGCATGGGAAAACTAAATGATATTACATGATATTACATGTAGCAGAGGTTATATAATTCTGGAGCTAGGGTCTTAGGTAAAGAAATTACTTAGATGTCAATGAAGTTATTCAAATAATGGCATAAGATCTGGATACACACATTCTTTTATCCTATGATCCTCTTGTCGTATGGGAAAATACTTCCAACACTTATTAATATTAATAAGCTTCATAAGAATACTAGAAAGGGTTATAATTGACATAGAAATCTTCCCACATTGCTCAGTATAATTTAATGTGTAGATATGCATGTTTTTTAGAGGAAGGAGTAATATTCACCACATATTTCAGCTAGGGATTGGGAATGAGGATCATATCCATTCCATCACTAAATTAATCATTGGTCTGTGGTGACACATACACATCTTTTGCATTTCAGAGCTTCATTTGACTTGAAAACCTGCCTTCCTCAGCTGCTGTAATAAGTGACTAATACTCAGTTGCTTTGAGAGTTTTGTGTAAAACATTCCAACGTGTTCTATGATACATCAAAAGAGGAATACTGCATTGGCTTCTTTCAGCCATGCACATGTTGTTGAACTATGAATCCATTGAATAAAGTGGGAATGCATACATTCAACTTTCTTTTTGCATTCTTTCTTTAAAGACCTGGTTCTACATCATTCTCTTCATAATTGGAAGGTATGTCCTACAAGGAGAAGTTAAGTTCTCTGGTTTTGTCTAGTTTGGAGAAGAGGAGATTGAGGTGTGACATCATTGCTCTCTAACAACTTCCTGAGGAAGGGAAGAGGGGAGAGAGGGGCTGAGCTCTTCTCCCTGGGATCCATTGGCAGGACATGTGGGAATGGTTCAAAGCTGGAACAGGGAAGTCAGAGAATAGACATTAGGATGCATTTCTCTACCCAGAGGGTGTTCAAATATTGGAACAGGCTCCCTAGAGAGATGATCAGTGCCCCAAGTTTTTCATTATCTGAGAAGCATTTGGACAATATCCTTAATAATGTGCTTTAACTTTTGATGGCCTTTGAAGTGGTCAGGCAGTTGGACTAGAAGACTGTTATAGGTCCCATGAAACTTATATATTCTATTCTATTCTATTCTATTCTATTCTATTCTATTCTATTCTATTCTATTCCTTCAGCTTGATCATCAGTGACTCTAACATCCACCTGTATTGAGAAGATGTAAAAGTAGGTGTCATATAGGTGGAAAAGAATCTGGGGGTTCTGGTCAACAGCTGCCTGAACACGAGCCAGTGTGTGCCCAGGTGGCCAAGAAGGCCAATGGCAGCTGGTCTGTTTCAGCAGTAGTGTGGCCAGCAGGGCCAGGGCAGTGACTGTGCCCCTCTGTGCTGGCACTGCTGAGGCCACGGCTCAAATCCTGTGTCCAGTTTTAGGTCACTCACTACAAGAAAGATATTGAGGGGCTGGAATGTGTCCAGAGAACAGAGCTGGGAAAGGGTCTGGAGGACAAGTCTGAGAAGGAGCAGCTGAGGGAGCTGGGGCTGTTCAGCCTGGAGCAGAGGATCCAGGGGGTCCTTATCACTCTCTACAACTGCCTGGCAGGAGGCTGTAGCCAGGTGGGGGTTGATCTCTTTTCCCAAGTAACAAGAGACAGGAAAAGAGGATGTGGCCTCAAAATTCCCCAGGAGAGGTTTAGATTAGGTAATGGGAAAAATCTCTTCATCAGAAGGATTGTGAAGCACTGGAACAGGCTGTGCATGGGAATGGTGGTGTCACCATCCCTGGAGGGATTTAAAAGTTATGTAGGTGTGATTTGGTTTAGTGATGGACTTAGGAGTGCTGGGTTAACAGTTGGACTTGATGGTCTTAGAGTTTTTTTTCCAACCTAACTGATTCTATGATTTTTTATAGTAACTCTTTCTTGAAACATTAAGGGTGTAGTATACCTCAAAATGGTCAGGGAGATTTCCAGGAGATTCCTGCAGGATCTGAAGGTCCTTGAGAGAAGCTAATGAAAATTCTTTTTTGAGACTTAAGGAGAACTTAAGTCGTATGAAACTTGCCTAAAGGGCTGTAGAAGTTTTACAAGTTGCTGTAAAACTTTTTTGACATTCCAAAATGTAGCCAAATGCCATTCTGAGTGGTGCTAGGACATTTACATGTTCTCTGCAATCCTGAGAGTAATAGCAGTTTGCTGACAACAATAGGAAGAGAAGAATTTATTACATGTATTTAATTTGTGCTGATGGAATTGCTTTTGTCTGCTGTGTTCCATTAGCCACAGCTGAGAGGCTGTAAGAAATGCCAGAAGTACACATGAAGTGCTCCCATTTTCCATGTGATGGTGCAGCATGGTAGGCTCCCATTAATCTTATAATCTCAGTAGCTCTTCTTGCTTAGAAATTATTTTTTCAATGACTTATTATTTTCTTCCCTGTAAAAATGTACTTGTGTCTAGTTATTCTTAAGGTATATTTTCTGATGACAACCACTCTTCTTTGCTAACCCTGCATGGTAGATTATCTAACACAACCTTTCATTTGCTTCAAATCTCATCAACAGTCAAAATATTAAATCTAAAAACTTTAAGTACAGAACTCTCTGAGGCAATGTGACTTTGGAGAACAAATGTAAAAGAATGAATCTTAACATGTCAATTATTTTAAAGTTAAGAAAAACTCTCACGTACATAAAGATTGGTATAAGTTGTTCAATGTCCTTCAGACTTTGTACAAAGATTTTTAAGGTAGCTGCTCCATTCCTCTTCAAGCAGTTAACAGAACTTTGCTGGCCAGATTCCTTTCCATGACACCAGAACATGCTAACTTCCACACTGAGTTTAAAAATGGTCTATCTAACTGAATTTATTAAAGATCACTTCTGATGGTGTACAGGAAGGAAGAGGATTTGAGATCACTTCTGGTTTTCTTCTGCAATGCCAAGTATCTGTAATTTGACTTGACTTAGTTGATTTTTTCATCTAAAAGTAATGTATATATCTAGTAAGATTTCATATTTAAATTTCTAAAGGTTAAGGCCACTTCATCAATTTACATATTTTTTTTATTATATGATGCAAGTACTCAGTAAAAATAAAGCTGTGAAATTTCATGCTTTATTCTTTTTTTTGTAACTTGCTTTCAGGCTCAGTAATTACATTTGCAAGTCAAAATAATATTTACTATGTCCCTTAAGTTTGTGTATATCTGAAGATGGTTTATAGGTGCAATTTAAAAATGGAAAATATGCACACCATTAATTAAGAGATGTTTTTTCTAATTACTATAATTAAACTATAATCTGGAAATCAAACTGTCGTATTCTGGCTAACAGCAATATGGACTCAGCAGCTGCAGATTTTAAGAGAATTTGAAAGGTGTTTAGTCAAAGCTTAGTGCTCTTTACTACAGAATGACAATTCAAGGAATTTCAGACAAGGAAAAAAAGAAAATGCTAGAGCATCCTACAAATAATGAAATAATTAAAAATCAAAATCATAAACACATAAATACACAGAAAAACCCCAGATTTTCTTGCAAACTTTTTACAAAATTTGTGGTCTTCAAAACATGGAAAGATAGATGGTTAGCAATCATGAGTTAGTCCAGAGAAGGGCTATGAGGAGCTGACAAATAAGGAAATGCTGGGAGAGCTGTTCAGGAACAGGGATGTGTGAGGGCTGGTAATCTGCTAATTATGTGTGAATAGTCTGCTCTAAAGGAGTAAGGAGACAAACTTTTCTCAGCAGTGTCCAGAGACAGGATGATAGTCAATGTGCATTAACTGAAATGCAGTAAATTCCACTTATACATTGAATTTTTTTTTTAATCTAAATGTGAATGAGCACTATGAAAGGTTGCTTAGAGATGTTGTGAAGTCTTCATTCTTGGGAATGTTCAAAATCTGACTGGACAAGATCCTAAGCAACTTGCAGGTGATCCTGCTTTGAGGAAGATCTGACAATATGATCTGCAGAAGTCCTTTCCAAACTCATTGATTCTGTGATAGCAGTACAGGTATTGTTTCAAGAACCCAGATACAAAGATCTACTGAGGATCTGGAGGGCAAAACTAACATGGGAATCCAGACTGAACATGGTTACATGGTCATGTGCAAGGCACATCTCCTGTGATCACAGAGTGAGACCTGGTTTACATGCGGTGCCTTCTGCACATACTTCAGTCCATTCTAGCCTCAAGTCATGGGAGGGACTTGCCTGCAGGTCTGTATCACAGAATCATGCAATCATTTAGGCTGACAAAGACACTTTGGATCATTAAGTTTAACCATAAACCTAAAACTACAGAGTCTACCACATGTTATCATCTCTCATTTCTTCATGGGGGTTGTTCTATGGACTTATCACCATGGTATGGTTCAAAGCTCAAAGCAGCAACTTTGTCTTCCCCATCCCCATCTACTGACATCAAGCACTGCTAGAGCACAAGCTTACAGCAAACATCAGGCACATGCTCATTCCATGCTTCTTTTGGGGAATAATTCTCTTTCCACTTCCCAGATCTACGTGGTCTGTGCAATATTACAGGTGGAAGAGTTTGAACAATATTAGTAATACGTGTCTTTCTTTCTACCAGCAAAGAAAAATTCCTCTACCAGTACCAAGCATTCAGTTTCACATGGTCAGATTGTTACATTAATGTTCAGAAATGTGATATAAGTGTGTGTGTGTGTGTGCTGTGGTCTCCCTGGGGCTTTCTCAGTAGTCTTAAGTGCCAAAGAAAGCTGGTGGCAGGTTTACCCTCAGGCAGTCAGTCTATCAAAGTTAGAACAATGTTTTGAGCAAAAGATAATATCCTTAAAAAAAAAAAATAAAAGAGGAAACTAACCTCCCAAGAAAGCACTGATGATCTTCAAACATACTGTTTTCAGTCACAGTGGATCCTGCTTATTTTCACTACCCAGGATAGAGGATTACTCTAAAGGAAAATGAAGTGACAGCTGTGACAACTTTCAAATATGGAAGGGGTAGCTACAGAGGGGAAGAAAGCAATCACTCTTTGTTTCATCTATGAGTGATCATGACATGATGGGTTAAGTTATTCTAAGGAGTAGTTACATTAAATATTAGGAGAAATCTTGAAAACACAAACTAATAGCAATGTCTTAAATAATCTCATTTTGCTTGGAAGCCTTTACCTTGAAGTATAATTAAACAGTTTAGAGAGGCAATTTTTAGGAGCAATTTAGGTAATATCCAGGAGCCTGCAGCATGGGTTAAGTGACTTATCAAGGTTCTCCATGCCCTACTTTCTATAATTAAATGATACTTGCTCCTAATTTTGACTATGATGCAAAGTGTTCTCACCCCCAGTTACAAAAGAAGTAAACTATTTCATATATATGATGATTGCTGCCCTGAGGCTGATGGATTGGTCTGAATTATTTTCATTTATGTAGCCTGAAATACTACAGCTTCAGGTATTTATATCTGTAGTTTGCTACAGATATGTTGAATCAAATATTAGCCAATAATATTGTTGATGGTGCAAGAAAATGACAGAATCTAATTGTCTCTTCCAAGAGAGTAACAACTGGTGTAGAGACGGTGTTGCCAATAAAGTCACGTTGAAGACAAAAAAACAAAGAGTGAATCTATTGATTGAACAGGGGCTATTTCTGCCCATTGAAAAGTATTTTAGGTCATTATCAGATCATTTTACTTCACCTTTAATCTTCCTCGTTTTATGTCATTAAACTGGTCTGATTTCTTTATTTTCGTGGATATATATACACACATAAATGGAGCAGTGCTATTTTAGTTTCTTTCTATTGTATAAATGTGCATATACTACTTAATTATAAAGAATAGGAATTTTCCTGGTTGTTCCTGCTCTAAGCAAATATTTCAGAAATTGTGTAGTACATTAAAAGATATGTCTCAGAAATCTTTCAGATACAGCTGACTTTAGGACTATTCCTAGATATGTGGTGCATATGAAAATAATGGAAACAATGTAGGAATACATAAGTAAATATAGAGATTAATTAATGCTTACTGAGTAGTGGAGCATCATTAAGAGGTGGAAGAGTCCTGTCTCTAGCTTTCCATCTAAAAATCCATTCTAAACTCTGGGAATGCTGCTGGAACATTTTGTCTCTTGCCAAATTTCTTCTTGTATGACAACCTCAACAGGTTCATTAGACCCGAGGATGCTTTCTGTCACTGCAGTAACAGAGCTCCTTCCACAGGGCTGAGCATCCCACTCTGACACCAACAGGGAATCAGGCTTTTACTGTGGAACTGACACAAAATATTTCCTCCCTTCTCCAATAACAAGGCCTTAGTAGCAGAAAATTTTAACTCAGGGAACCTGTTGGCTAATGTTCTCTTCAAGGGCAATAAACTCTGACCTTGGCAGGATATTTTAATCCCGTTTTTCATGTCATGAAGGGCGATTCAGTCTTTCAGCAAAATGATTTCATTTACACACTACAAAATCAGTAGAAGTCGTTCAGGGTAATTATACAGACAACTTTAATGAAAGCTTTTCAGACAACTATTTCTACTCCTGCCAAACACAGGACTCTCTTTGAAAAATGAGTACTTTGCAAATTATGCTGGATTTTTTGTTCAGGGGGGAGGATGGTATTGAACACACAGGCAAAATACAGTTACTCTTGTTCTTCTCAGTGGAAGTCAGGTGGTAGGTAAAGGTAGGACATCCTGGGTTTTTCATCATAATAATAATTTTGAAGATGTGCACATTGACAGTGTATGGCTTAGGAGGCATTTTCCCAGAAATATCTGTATCATCCAAATGTAGTGGTATTGCTGTGCTCCTGACTGCACTGGCTCCTGAGCTGCCACCTCACAGTTGCAAGTCCTGCAGATCAATGATGTTTTGTCATCCAGCAAAGAGTTTTTATTGAAT
This sequence comes from Peucedramus taeniatus, assembly GCA_013400575.1. NCBI lineage: Eukaryota > Metazoa > Chordata > Aves > Passeriformes > Fringillidae > Peucedramus > Peucedramus taeniatus. The sequence goes on along the minus strand of WBNO01017547.1, from coordinate 62,496 downwards.
GCTGAGGTCAGCAGGAGCTGACACCTCCCAGACGTGGGATTTGCAGCTCTGAGGGGAATGACTCTTCCATTTCAGTTTTCCAGTTGAACTGGGAGTTGAGGGGTGCCAGATGCTTCCCACATGCTGTAGGTATGTTCTGAAACTTAAATATCTCTAAGTAGCCACATTTTGCTGTCTGGGGGCCACCAGACATGTATCAGCCTAAGAAAGGCATTTCCACATCTAAAAGTCTGAGGTTTTCAGAAATTCAGCAGTTGCACTGCTTTACTACTTACTAGAGAAATATAAAAAATGTGAGGGTGGAGTTTGGGATTTTTCCAAATTCTGCCAAGAACTGAAAATTTTAACATAGAAACACACACACTTTTTTTAAAAAATAGCACTTCATAAAACTGTTCTGGTTCTCCATATTTACCTTGCTTGTCTCCAGATATTATTCCCCAATATCTGTATTTTTAATATCATCTTGTGAGGTGTTTAGTCACATTGTTCTACTTTTATAATTAATATTTGTATTTTAATATCATCTTGTGAAGTATTTAGTCACAGTGTTCTACTTTTATAATCAATATTTTTCTCCTTAAAAGCAACAACTGGCATGATTTAGAATCCTTGTCTTTTTTTGTCAACTCTGTATAAAATACTATCTAGGAACATGTCAGAAAGTAAGAAAGAAGACCAAAATGCCTGGGAAAAGTAATTTATTATACTACTGCACAGTAGTATTTATTGGAAAAATATGTTAGGCTTGTACTCATATAATGATTAATCATGCTGACTTTAACAAATGGATGTGAATATTCATGAGGATGACAACATGAAGAAGTCACTTGAACTTGTTCTTGTTTTTACCTAGAATTTAATATAGGTTACACACATAGTTACTGTACAGAGTCAGCCATGAGATATCAGCTTTTTATCAACAACTAGTGAGTTCATAGTGCTGTCTACAGATATGGCTTTAATTGCTTTCAGCACCACACCATCTAAACAAGAAGAAAATAACTTGAACAATGGAGCTCAGCTGGGGCCTTATTTTACTTTAAGAAGAGAAAATATCTCTTTCTTTTTTTATTTTTTTTTTCAGTTTGAAACAATCTGATCAATGCTAACTGGCTGAGTGGCACAACTTGTGCAGTAAGAACTGAATTCATCCTTCTAGGAAAACCAAAGTATTCAAATTGTTATCAGGAAGGAGCCATAAGTGATTCCTTAGGATATCTGAAATGCTTTGTTTCACTCATGTTCTGATATCTAACATATCAAGATTGTTGGAAGAGACTGCTTAAAAAACGATCAGGACCAGGATGAATATCTCCATCAAACAGAGGGAATCTGGATCAAGAACTGAACTCAATGAAGTCATTACCATGTCATTACCTTTGACCTTTCTCCCTCAACCCTTTCATAATTTAACTACTAGAACTGTCTGGCTTTCAAGAAATATTAACCAGTTGGAAGACCAGTTTATAAAACTGATTGTCTTTGGTTTTCTTTTTTGAAGCTCAGAAATAATGTTCTCTCCCCTGCCTGAAATTTCAGTAAGAAATCAACTTTATTGGCTAATTCTTGGCTGAAATTATGGGATGGTTTTTGTGCCACAAAACACAGTGTCATCAACCTTGGTATTCATACGACAGCATGTCCAAAACCACACCCAGCTTCTTTTCAATCATTGGTCTGCTTGAGTGCTCCTAAGAGCACAATATTTATGTATCCTGACTACAGTGATATTGACTTTAATATTAAATCTGTGAGCTAAATACTCACTAAAGCCAAACACTGCTTTGCCCAAGAAAATTTCCTTTTGAAGACAATCAGTTCTGTGTGAGCAAGTAAAGACTGACCTTGCTCCTGAGGGGGTTCCTTTACACAACCCAGGCTGCAGAAATGTCCACATCATTCATGGCTGTGGATTGTATCAAACCCTGTACACAGCCGTCCTTATGTAAATCATCTGAGAGCCTTCTCTTGTTAGTTTATGTCCATCAAGTTTTAACAGTCTCCAGCAGCGTTCCTCGTATCAGCAGGATTCATTATTCAACATCAGAGGCAGAAGTTGTTTTGCTTTGCGTCATTTATTTAATATTCCATGAACAGTCCAGTTTCTGTTTCTCGTGCTTATACAAGCAGGGAGAACAAAGGCATGGCTTGTATTGTCAGGCAAGGAGAATTTGGCTCATGGTAAATATCAGGGTTTGAAGTTAATCCCATCCTTGTTTTAAACCAGAATAAGCCACTGCCTTCAAAGGAATTAGTCCTAAATCACACCACTGTCAGTGCAAAATGAATCCTGCACTACATGTCTCCTTTGCTAGCAAAGTGTCAGGAGAAGCCTAATCTTTCATTATTTGTCTCTGGTATATTCTGTCAGCCAAGGACTGAATCAACTCTTTCCCACAGCACTCTCTGTACTTTTGATGTCGGTTTGACTTCTTCTAGCTCACCACACTGAAGCGTTCACCATGACTAATAGCAGAACAACACCCACAGGTTTCACAAAGGAAAATGTTTGTCCTCGCCTAACTCTCTGAGATAAAATTTTAATCCAGCAGGTCTGGAATGTTGTGACCTCTCATGACTTTTGTCTGGTACATTTCCATTTGCTCCCATGTCCTTTCCCTATTTTCTGTCCAGGATACTCCCTAAATGATAGTTTAAAAAGCTTGAGATAAAGCAGACCTTAAAGGAAATATAAAATAACATCAGATATCAATAAAATTCCTGTTTAACCTTGAGTGACTCATGTCATCTACTGTGCCTAAGACATGTTCAGTCCAGCCCTGGAGGACGAAGTCTCCTGGGCCCTATTACAAATCCCCAGCCATCCTAAAGTTTTCCTTGTAAGTTCATCCAAATCTTCATGGACTCTCCATTTCCTGAAGTCTCCCATGGTCTTAGCACTGGTTCTCAGTGTGGTTAAAGATGCCTGAAATTCTGTGTACATTAAAGTCAGATTAGAACTATTTCTTTTAATATCCCCAAGATTTCTCTGAAGTAAGTGTAGGTCTCATCTTTACAGTTCAACAGGTACAGCTAAGAAAATAGGTGCTTTGGGTTTTTTTTGGTTGTTTTGGGGTTTTTCAAGGTTTTGTTAGAAAGGACTCTAAAAATGGAATTGTTGAGTTCTGTCTTTTCCTGGTTTTCAGATCATCACAGTCAGCAACAAAAGGAGATACTCAGGGAAAAGAAATAAAGACAGGAATACCAATTTTTTTTTAATTGGAGTTTTCTGGTCACTTTTCAGAAAATAATTTTAAGTGAAAGCAGAGCAGCCATGATGGGAAATTTGGAGGGAAAAGATATTTTCCATATTATTTCTGGTCTAGCAAAGGTAAAACCTGATCTGGTGACTTTAGGTTGATTCTTACTGTCTCACACATTGATCAGCTGTGAATTCAATGGGCAAACTCCATCAACAGCGACGCCCATGCAAAATGGCAACCACTTACAGGTGAAACTGTGGGGAAAACGTAGCCTTGAGATTGGACTGCTGTAAAAAATGCTAATAATAAAGTGTAAACAACATTTGTTTCCATCACTGTTTTGGCCTTTTTTAATTTTTTTTTTTTTTGGTGAATAGTTTAAAAAAAAGAACGGCTGTAAGGGATAGTTTGTTTGCCAGCAGGTATCACTGATTAACACACACAGGTAATTATTAGAGCTTCCCATCAGAATACAAACAGGTTTTGAAGGCTTGTTTGGAAAAGTACACTCAACACTGTGATATCCTTCATGCATTTTTCATTAGCAGTATTCTCAGTACTATTTCAGTTAAACAAATTCACTTTTTAATAGGTATTAGTCTCACTCTGACACAGACTTGAGTGGGTTTCACAAGGTTGTCTATTTCTTGATAAAGAGTTCAAGAGTAATTTCAGATCATTACATTTTGCTATTACTTTATTTTTTTCCATTGTAACATCAAAAGCGAAAAATGGTTTGCAGAATCTTGCTTCTTTCTTTGTCCTAAGGACATAACTTGGTAATTCAGAGGAAAATACATGCAACCTGGCCTAACATAACTAAGAAGGATAATGAAAAACTTCTCTTGTTTTCAGAGCTCTGTAGAATGCACCAAGGCAGGGTCACCTGCACAAAAATTATGAAAATTGCCAGTTTCAGTGGCAAGAGACATGGACTATGTCCTGCAGGTAATTTCTGGGACATGAATACCATTCATCAGATGAAAAGGGCAATGACGTATGCCAGAAAAGAGGAACAGCTCTCAGCCCTACAAACATAATTATTGGTCACCCTGTTTTGACATCTTACTTTGGATAAGAGGCACTACATCCAGAGCAATAAAAACAGCTGTGCAGAACAGCACCCCAAAAATACTTAGCAGAAACACACACTACATAATTTGCTTCTCCTTAAAATGTAGTGAAACTCTTTCCAATGCTGTAAAACAGCTTTGATTTTTTTCTTTTTCTTTCATTACTCCTCATTGGTTGTATCATCTAATAAGGGATCTGCTAGGATTTCTTCTTGTTTGGCTATCTGACATTGACTTAGGTAAAATTATTGTAATATTTTGAAGAAAATTTCCAGAAGTGACTTTCACTTTAGGCATCCTAGTTTTAGGTTGTCCAGGCTCATCCTAAACTCAGTGATGCTCTCAGATTTTTCCAGCTGAAGTGTCAGCTGGAATTTTTTGTCAGTGAGATGATGTTTAATGCTTGGTCCTCAAATACTGGTACATTTCTACTGGAAGACAGTTATTTACTACTCAGATATTCATGCATGTAATGCAAGAGGAAAATTTATTATTTTGAAAGGGTTGTTTAAAAAAAACCCACAGGCATTATTTTTAATTCTCAATATCCAGGAAGTCATGGGTGTACTTCCCCATTTCAGATTAATTTCTTGCAAATCTTTGTTTAGATGTTGTAACTTTCAGTTGGAGTAATTAATTTCTCAAGCAGCTTTAAATGGAATGTGGCTCCTTTGGAACATAATTACTTTTGAACAGTAAATATGTAGCTTGTAAGGGAAGATAAATTCTGCATAGAATCATAGAATATCCCAAGTTGGAAGGAACTTTCAAGGACCATTGAAGTTCAGCTCCTTGCCCCGCACAGAACAACTCCAGCAATCCCACCACGTGCCTGAGAACATTGTCCAAATTCGCATTCAGGCTGGAGGCTGTGACCTGGAGAGCCTGTTCCAGGGCCAAAACACCTTCTGTTTTGGGTGTTTTGGGTGAAGAGGATGAAGAACCTTTTCCTAATATCCAACTTGAACCTCCCCCGACACAACTTCAGGCCATTCCCTCTAGTGTTGTCACTGGTCAGGAGAGCAATGAGATCAGTGCCTGACACTCCACTTCCCCTCACGAGGAAACTGCAGACTGTGATGACATCTCCCCTCAGTCTCCTCAAGTAACTTCAGCTGCTCCTCATATGCCTTTCTCTCTAGGTCCTTCACCGTCTTCATGACCTCCCTTTGAACAATTTCTAATAGCTTTAAATCTTTCTAGTATCTCTGGTGCCCAAAACTGCACACAGGACTTGAGGTGAGTCTGCTGCAGTGCAGAGCAGAGCAGGACAATCCCCTCCCTTGCCAGCTGATGATGCTCTGCCTGATGCCCCCCAGGACACTCTAGTCCCTCCTGGCTGCCAGGGCACCTCTGACTCATGTTTAACTTGCTGTCAACCAGGACCCCCAGGTCCCTTTCCATGGCCCTGTCCCATGTGCAGAATCCAGTACTTGTTTTTGCTAAACTCCATACAGCTGATGATTGCCCAGATCTTTAATATGTCTTTAATAGGTCGGTCTGCAGGGTCTCTCTGCCTTAAAGGGGTCAACAGCTCCTCCCAATATATTGTCACTGGCAATACAAAAGTATAGGGAAAATTTCAGAGTCAGACAGGGCTTCATGAGTCTGAAGTATGGAAGGGCAGGAAACAGCTGTTTTGCCCTCCCTTCTGAGCAATAAACTGGGAAATACTATCTCTTTGTTTCCTAATTTTCCCTGACTGCCACAGGCTGCTTCCAGTGTTCTCTATTGTACAGGATGTTGTGCTTTGCCTTGTTTTTGATGGGTTTTCTTTTTTGTGTTGTTGCAGGATGTACTCCTGGTTAGACAGCGCAGGTAATTTAAAGTATTTCTGTAGTACATGTGCTGTGGTTTCAAGGTCACATATATTTGGGGAAGAGATTCCTGTCTGAGCCCTTTATGTTAACTTATAAACACACCAAACAAAGTGATTTTTTTTGGCAATGAAATAATTATGTCTGGAAGATTTGTCTTTCGATTTCTCCTTGTAATTACCCGGCAATACAGCTATCTCAAAGTAGAGGAAAATGGCACCTAACTAACACACAGAAAACACTGAATGGAAAAAGTTATTCACATCAAAAAGATACAATTGTTTTTTTCTAAATGGGAACATTTTAGATATCTGGATGTGACAGCATTCTGTACACAAAATGATGACAAAAGGGTGCTGTGCTGCTCCGTGAACTGGAGATGTGATCATCAGATTTCATTGCATAATTCAGGATCAGTTCCTAGATAAGTGTCAGAGAGTTCATATAAATACCTTATAGCCATGGAAAAGCGCTTCTAAAAAGTGAAAGTCATTTTCCCATCCCTGTTCATTCCCCTGTATGCATGGGCTATGACCCTGCCACTGACATTGTCCCCGTCACGTCTAGTCACTTTAACATCTATAAAAAGAAAAGTACCAAAAAAAGATTATCCAAAGCTCCAGAATATATGTTTTTATTATTGTTAAAATTATTCCTGAGCTCTAAATTTTAGACAAACTCAAGGGGACTAGGAGGAGATGTGTTGAAACTTTGGGGCTGTTCAGTGGCACTAGCAAGGTTGTGTATTTGCTTGACTGCCTCTGCATCCCTCAGTTATTTCAGTCCTTATGTGTCTGATATTATATAAGTACGATATTTTATGATTGATATTATTTTCTTGGAAGATCTCTTGCACCACACCATGTTGCAAAAGTTTTGCCATATTTTGTAGCTGACTTACCAAATTTGTGTTGCTTTAGCTATTTATAAGCAACTTAATCAGACAATCAATTTTCTACATTTTTAATGAGTTCAATGGGAGGAAGAACAAAAAAAGATACAGTTATTTTTTCTAATAGCAAATCACACTCCTGAATATTAAAGATATGTATTTTCAAATACTATATTGGACTGGAACAATTGATTGTATGCGAACTTGTCATTATTCAGAGGGAAAATGGGTTTTGTTTTCTAAATCACTAACAGGACAAAAATTCTTGTTAGGATATTCTGCAACAGGGTGGAGAAAACCTTGTCTGAAACTAGTTGTTTTCATTGAAGGTAATATGATTTCTTGTGGTACACCCTATGATTTGATAGGGCCAACTGCTTGCAGGCTGCACATTTCATGCACCTTAAAGGCCAGACTGTTCCTAAGTACACAATGGAGTCCTCTAATGACAGCTCTGGAAGTAGCAAGATCAGGCTTCTTAACAAGTCTCAGCTCTCTTAGAGGCATAAATAAGATCAGAGTTTTTGAAGAGTCAGCCAATGTTACCATGGGAGCTGCGCACAGCTGAACCATAAAATTCAATTCTAAACATGAAATCAGATGTTGACACTGGTACAAATGGCTTCTTTCACATGTAGCAAATCAAGGGTGGATGGGGTAAAGCTGTTCTTAGCCATCACAGTCTGTGCTTGTCTAACTTTACCATAAATAAACATTATGCTATTCTCCATCCCTATCTTCCCAGGGGTGTGGTATATTTCTGTCTTTCAGTAGAGTGTGTGTATGTAGATCAGATAAAAGAGTAGCACTCACTCCAGCTGTGAGTAGGAGTCAAACATCTGTTGCACTTATGCTTTGGAAAGTAGAGAGGATCAGGGACAGCTTTCTGGAAAGTTGTGGCAGCAGTTTGGGCACCTTTGTGTGCCAGGTTGGTTTCCAATAAAAGTTAGTGAAGAAGCACCCACAAACTAAAACAAACAAAAGTGCCTCTTATCATGGCCAGGGGAATTTAGCACTTAGTCCCAGGAGAAATCAGAATGCGTGAACCTTAGGAATAAAAACACTCTTTACAAGGTGATATAACAGTAAGGCAGCAATGATTTCTATTTAATGAGTTGGCAGCAGTGCCAGCTATGAATGTTCACATGCTTCCTCTTCCTGTGGAGGCTGTGCTGTGAACTTTATCAGTCGTTTTCTCCAGATACAGCCAACACCAAATGTTTGTTTTTTAAGTTGGCTAAGTTCCCTGATATAGTTCACAGTATGGTGCCACAAATAATTGATCTGGCATGGCAAAGGGGAAGCTGTACTGAGAGATCAAGGTGGGCATAAGGCAGTACAGAGAAACAGGTACCGACTAGTTTCTCTGCCAAGAGCTTTGATTCATAAAATCATACTCTCAGTGGGAGAGGCTTGCTGCAGCCCAGCAGTGAGAGAGTGGTAGAGTATGTGCTGCCAGATGTTCCTGTTTTAGAGAAAGTAGAGCATTTTGGTCTTCTTGTGCAACTCTCAGTCCATTCCTGGTTATAAATTCTTATAAGAACATTTATTTTCCCTCAAATAACCCAAGAAGGAGAGTGATTGAGAAGGGAGAGAACGTTTTCTGAGACATTTTAATTACAAAAAACAACCTTGTGGTAAACTTCTATTTTTAGTTAAACAACTAATGAAGAATCAAAATGCTTCTCCAAACTTAATTATCCAATAATAATTACCATAGCAACCAATTTTTTATGTGGCACATGCTGAAAACACTCTCTAAGAAACACAATTTTATTTTCCCAGTTTTTCCAAAACAGACAAGAAATACTCTAATCTGCTTCTAAAGCCCTGAGGATGTCTAGCTGGACATAACATTGAAAACCACTTCTTTACTTCTCACATGTGTTTGGGTGACACCAGCCCCGACACTGCTCTGTTTCTATTCAGCAGAACAAAACTGCCTGCTGAGGAGGTTAATAATAGGTTTATTTCTGCTAAACATTCTAGAGTGTATTTCTGCACTTGAGGTAGTAACACACAAGTTCACTGTCCTTCTGGATTTCAGAATAATTTCTAAACTTAGTCAGCTTTCTCTCTGCCTCCACTGTGCTTTCCATGTGGATATATGCTGCTGTTGTCTCAACTTCATGATGAAGATTGCCTGCATCAGTCACAGTTTTTTAGGGCCATCCATCAATCAATATATTTCCAATCAATTTGGTTTGTTGACTGTTCATAAATATTCACTTTTCCTCAGGTTATCAATTCTTTGGAAGTGCTGAACTCAGTCAATCACTATACACTCCATAAATGTGTGTTAATGGCTGGCCTTATGGCTCTAAATTCCCTGATGGACAACAGCATATTTTGAAAAGGGAAATCATGGTAAAACTAAAACACAAGTACAGTTATGAGTTTTGAAGTCTTGAAACTTCTGACATTTGCCAAACCTTCTTTAACTTGCTTCCAGTAATTCATAAGCTCACAGGATTCTGTGTAAACTCCTAAGGAAGGCCAACTCAATTAGGTGCTCTTAATAGCAGAAATGCCTAAAAATTGTTGTGCTTAGCCTGGTATCTCACCTGTACCCCTCTGAACTTTCTGCTTCCTGACCTAGATTCAACTCTGCCTTGAAAACTGTCTGTAGCTGATTACTTACCACTTCACAACAGACATGGGAGTTACTTTACCATCTTTTCAATGAATTTTCCTTTCCCTGTTCTCTTGCATTACTATACTGTACCTGCTTTGATTATCACTTCTTCCTGATAAGCCATGTCCAGTGACCTTTAATTGTTTCTTTGAAACCTGGTGGTTCCTAAATCAACTCAAAATGTTTCCTTGGTTTCAGCTATTTTACAAAGCCTGGTTTATATGAGTGGCAGATTAAAATGATGTCATTTCAATCAGTGTTCTGTCAAATTTAGGTTAAGCTGACTTGTCTGACTTGCATCCTCTCCTTTCATGTCCCTTGGTTTTTGCTAGATTTCATAATGATTTTGCAAAGGGTTCTGAGGTGCCTATATGGAGGACAGTTCATAAATGACAATTTATTTGACAAGTGATTTCTATGTGAACTAAGTTCTTAATCACCTCCTACGAGAAATGAAGAGCAGAGTTTTGGACTAAGAATTTTAATTGGCTGCTTCTTGGGCCCCTCACTTCCAAAGGGACATTGAGGTGCTGGAGTATGTCCAAAGGAAGGAATGAAATTGGTGAAGGGTCTGGAAAATGTGTCCTGTGAGGAGTGGGAACAGGGGTTGTTTCATCTGGAGAAGAGGACAGGGAGACCTCATTGATTTCTACAACTACCTGAGAGGAGGTTTTAGTGAGATGGGTGTCAGTATCTTCTGCCATATCTCAAGTGAAAGGACAAAAGGAAATGGTCTTAAATTGTGCCAGGACTAGATATTAGAAACAAAATTCTCTCTGTGAGAGAAGTCAGGCATTGGAATAAGTTGACCAGGGAGGCAGTGGAGTCTGGAATTAATCAAGAGGAATCTAGATGTGGAACCTTGGATGTTATTTAAGGGTGATTATGGTGCTGCTGGGTTGATGCTTGGAATAGAAAGGTCTCTTCCAACCTTGATGACTCTGTGATTCTGTGACTCTACTGCCTCAATGATCTTGTCAAGCAACTTCCTTTAGCTCTGTTCATCCTATTATGTGATTATGTGTAACTGCAGGTTCAGCAGGGACAGTGACGATCCTGTTGCAGAGGTATTCCCAAGCAGTTGGTGAAGTGTACCTTCTTGGCATTTTTTAAATATTCAAGAAGCAAACCTCCTCAGAGCCCTATTTAAAATCAAAATATATCACTCATGGCTTTTTAAGATCACTTGCTGTGCTACTACTGTTCACTATTTAAGTGCTGTGCAAGGTACAAATAGAATTATGAATGTTGTGAAAGTATTTTCTTTTTTCACAATTTGCCTCAGCTTCCCTACTGTGTGATCATTGATTATTTTCAGGTCAGTCAAAAAGGTATGAAACTCTGTACATCTTCGAAAACAGAGTCTGTCCTGGCTTGTAGCCTTGATAGGTTGTAGAAGATCCTCTGAGACTTCTGGAATTGGCCCCAGTAAGCTCTAGAAAAAAGGAGAAGCAAGGAAAGAGTCAAGTCTTATATGTATTTTTTATTCTATCAACAAGAGCCCCAGATTAGTGTGCCTTGCAAGTCATAGTGCTTTACTCCTTGGAATGGTTTCAATCAGGCTACCATGTGTCAGGAAAGCCAATCCTGCCCCTGCATAAGCTGTTGTTTTACCTGTAACATTTTCCATTATTCCCTTTGTCCAAATCAAATGATGTACTCATGAAATCTAATTGAAAGCCAAATTCTGGTGCATTTGCTCTAAGGAGATCTGCTGAAGTGAGTGGAATAAGTCCTGAGCATTAGGAGAGATGGGTGACTGAACTGGGCTCATGAGCAAATTGCAAATGAATTTGCAAGCAAAGGAGGCCACCTTGTCACTGCTTTCACTATTGAAATGCACTTTTCAAATGTTCTGGAGGGATTTTCTTTTTTTTCACCCTCTACTCTAACTTTCCTAGTGTGTGTAAAAATACAGTCCAGGTCAAAGTTAAAAGTCAGTCAAAAAGGTTTGAAAAGTTGACTCCTCCAACCTCCCACAGCTGATTTCAGTTGTCCTGCTGAACAATTCAGTTCTGAACTGGTTCTGATTAAGAGTCTCAATCTCATGTCAGCTCATCATACACCTCTTAGTAGCTTGCACCAGAAGGAGTTATTTCATAGAAAAATTACTGCCTTCTCTGATTTATCTTGGAGTAAAGGCAGAGAGTGTCTGGGGGAAGCTGCCTGGTCCAGGGCAACATGTCTCCAGTAAAACAGGGTATGGTAGATAACAGGAAAAAAGCAGAAAGTGCAAACAGAGAATAGTGATACATGCAGAGCAACTAAAGAGTCTCAAATTCCTCTCTTTTAAAAAGTAAAAGTAAGGGGCTATGTTTTAAATCAGTAAAATCAGGAATGGTGACGAGCAAATTAATTGGAAATGGTTGCTCACTGTTTATAAACATGATGCAGCACTCAAAGAAATGATAAAACTTTGAATTAAAGGAAACAAAAGGAAACATTTTTATCACAAAGGACCTAATTAAGTTGTAAAAAATCTTTATTATTGAGTGACATAGGAGCCAAATGTACTATTAACTTGATAAAGGCATCAGGAAAAGTTGTGCAGGTGCACCGAGTCTACCACCTCCAGCTTAGAGGATCCTGGAAGACAGGGAGATGCAAGGATCATGCTAATCATGCCCTACTTCTCACAAGCCTTGTCTAGACATCTGCTTCTGGAAAAGGTTAAACAAAACTTCATCTGGAGCCAGGATATGCATTACTATTTAATCATGGCACATAAATTGCAAATTAATTCCCTGTACTACAGTAGAACAATACTCCAGATTCAGAAATGCAGGAATATATAAAGCTGAAGTTTCTGCCAGATGCTTTTGGTCTGATATCAGATTTCACTTTCAAACCCACATGACTGTGGGGAACGAGACCTGCAGATCTGAGTCAAAGCACCACAATGAGGTCAGGAAGTCCTCTGTTAGGACAAACAACACTTGGAATTTAGAAAAACTGATTATTAGATAATAGTAAGAAAATACAATATCTATCCCAAATGTTCTGCAATCACAGATTGCTGGAGTGTTCAAGACTGTTTCGACAAGACATCACTGAATGCTTGCTGTACTTTTGTACACATTATCTACTGTTTTATCCTTCTACTCCTTCCTGAGCACTCTCTGTTTACCACCACCAGAGAGAGTATCCTGAATGATGAAAACTGGATCTGCCTTGCTGTGGTTGTTCTGGTGTTATGATCCTGTATGTATCACCCATAGCCATCAAAGCCTTTGAAATTTCAACTAATAGTAAGGATGAGATATTGGATAATGGTACTGAGGCTGCAGAAATTTTTCCTGTCTCTAGTGAAGTCAAATATTGCCAGTTTCCTACTCACTTTTCCAACCAATTCTCACTTCTATGGTGTTGATGTGCCCTGCCTTACAAAGATGCAGAGCAGAAAGAGAGGTCAATGACAGATAAATAATCCACTGAAATTTACACTGCCCAAGGATCCACTCCCATTTGACTCTCTTGAGTTCATATGGAAAAGGAAGAAGCTGTGACGCAGCTTCTACAAGGAAAACCAGTTCAGCTCTTACGCAGACTTCAGCAAAGAAAAGGTCTGTGTACACAGGCACTGGCTGTGCAAGAATTTGGTTATTCTTTCAGCTTCCCCTGTTGAATGGTTCAGAATTCAGATTGTGTAAATTTGTGCTTTGGTATCAGCTGAAAATGAATGTATTTTATTTGGTTACATAATAATACAATAACTATTGTCACTGATATTAATAATACAATAACTATTATCACTGATATTAATTCTTAGCTAACAGAAATTCTTTGTTTTCCTTAATATGGCTTGCTTCCCAAACTAAAGCCATGGAGCAAATCACAAAGTTTCTCTTGCAGAAGAGGCAATGCAAAACCAAATTGTTAATTACATTTGTAATCATTCCTGGCTAGAGCTCTGTGAGTCAATTTTTGGAAACATAATTTGTGGTTCAACCAGAGTTTAATGCCCCCAAATACTGCATATCTCATCCTCAAGGCAGAGACAATTTAGAAAGTTGATGTCTCTACTTAAGATCCAAGACATTCTTTTATGCAAACTTTCCTAGATGCTATTTTTGCAGCCTACAAAGCTGTCTTGGTCTCTCTTTCATTTTTTTAAACAGATATTTTTGCTTCTCCTGTCTAATCAAATCCTGTTTGTTGTTCATTGCAGATTGCAGCTCAGGCAGTGTTATTTATGTGTATGAACACTGCAGGAATCTTCATCAGCTACCTATCAGACAGAGCACAGCGCCAAGCCTTCCTGGAGACCAGGAGATGTGTGGAAGCCAGGCTGAGACTAGAGACAGAAAACCAACGACAGGTATGGTCACCAGGAAAAAAAAAATCCTATTTTTGTATTAACTGGTATTGATAGTTGGACAAGACCAGGCTTTTGTAGCCTTGCTGGCTCCAATGTGATACCACCTGGTTTGTGCTGGTTAAATGAGTTTTATGCTGTTCCTGTGCTGGTGTGTATTGAGTTGATATGACATCTAAAAGATTTCCTCTCGGAAACAGGATGAATAGAAAGGCTGCTCATCATCCTTTCCCACAGAAGAGGCCATCAAATTAAACAGCAACTGGCAGGTGTTTAAAAATGCTTCTTTACACAAGAGGGGTTAAGCTGGGGAACTTCATGTTTCAGAGTGTTGTAGATATTAAAACTCGCGTTAGTCAAGTGAAAGATTCTCCAGAATCATCTGGACACAATCCTGTGCCATGTGCTCTGGGGTGGCTCTTCCTGAGCAGGGAGGCTGGACCAGATGACCTACTGTGGTTCCTTTCAATATGACTGCTTCTGTGAGTCTTTCAAAACTAAGCAAGTTCATGGAAGTGAAGTCTATGTAGGTAGAGAAAATACCAAAGCATCCCTTCAGGCTCATAGATGGATTTTTGCAGCTGCAGCAAAGTATCACTATTCTCTTTCTCTGTTCTTAAACTCTTCTTGAAAAATCAACCTTTGTCCAGTGTGTGCAAACGCATACTGGGTTAGGGGCACTTCTGGTCTGAACAGGTGTGGTTTATCTTAGGTAATCATCTCTTATGATCCAAAATAAATATTGAATAAAAGAAGTTTGCTGCTTATTATTTTGCACCAAGGGAGCAGCATCTGTATCATATATGTTACATTGCTGTATCATTCTAACATTAATTTAGCCTTTCATTTTGCCCTGTTGTATAAATATGTATATAACTTTTCAAATTTATTTCATGTGCCCCCTGAAAGTCATGCTCTTATACAGAGTTCTAGGAAGATGTCCTATTCTGGACTTCACTGATTAATGACTCAGTACACATGCCTGTGTTGAGTAAAGCCAGGTATCTCTGCCAGAACATCTCTGCAGCCATTGCTGACTGAAAAGACTTTGAGGGATATTATCTAGGAGGTTCTGTTCTTTTTTTAACTGCAGGATCATATTTTCATGCCTTTTGGGGATTTTGGGGTGTTTGGGGTTTTTTCCTTTTCCTTCTTGCCTTATTTTTCATAAACTGTGATTTTGTAAGATTTACTTTGACCATAGATTTCTAGAGTTCATGGTAAAAAACTTTATAACACTAAGAAAAGCTTCCCTTGTTCCATATTATTCTACAGTTTTCCAATTAGAATTATTTTATCCTCTCATGTATTATGAAGTTAGTACAAAGAAAAATATTTTGAGAAATCAAATTTTGCTGAACTTGTATTATCTAATAGGAAAATGAAAACAGTTTTCATTTGCATGGGCAGATTTTTTTTTTTCCCTTTGGAGACAGGGGAAGTAATAGTTGGATCAGAAATATTTGTTTTTATTAAGTCAGGTTGAACTGTGAATTTTGTCTTGGCCCCGTGCTTTGCAAGGTTTCAGGTGTTATTCCCTGAGGGCAGAACTTCCTGGAGTGTTACCTCACTGCAGCTGAGATTCACCTATAACCAAACAAAGTAGTGTGTCACAGGCATCATATGACTGGAAATGCATAAGGGGAAATGTCCTTGGGCCAAGGAAAATGCCCACAGGAGAAAAGTACAGACAAAAGGACACTAAATGAAAGATCTCTTCTAAAACTTAATTTATAATAGACTAACTCAAAATTTTGAAATATTATTTTATTATATAAAACCAAAACATTTTGAAATATTTCTGATTAATTTTCTTGAATCTGTGTCATGTTGTTATTATGCACACTGCTATGTATGAAAATGTTTAACAAACTTTTTGGCTTTTCATTTGTATTTGGAACAACAACATTAAAAAATATTCCAATACTGGAACATTTTGACAAATGGAGAGACTGTTTCCCTCAGCATTCTATTTTTTCCATTTGTTTCTGAGGTAGCATCGCATTTAGACAATTTTTAAATCTATCTGCTTTAAAAAGACTGACAAGGTCATATTTTAGGTGACCACTTTTTTTAGCAGCTTGTTCATGCTCACTTGATAAGTACACAGGCAGTAATTCAGTGACTGCTAGCATTTTTCTATCTTGAGGACAAATATTGCATGATAAATGGTGTCTGTAGTTCAGATGAATGTAAAAAAACTTATTACCTGTTAATGCATATCAGACTTTAAAAAGTAAGGATTAAAATTTACTAAATTAATTCCATTACTTTAATTTCCTATGAAGGGGGAAAAAAGGTGGAAAAAGAGCAGGATGATAGTTTTGATGTGGCTTCTGAAAATTTCTAGAAATATTGTTGAGGAACAAAAATTTGCAGGGAAAATAGAGGAATAATTATTTGTGTAATTCTTCTAGACAATAATTCCAGGGATTCCACTTCAATTTATTTCACCTTCACTTGCCATAAACAGTTTGAACTAAAGGGTACTTGCAGCAAGGACAAGGTTTTTGTTACTTTCAGTGGTGGTACTGCTACTTTTTATAGTAGTGCATGACTTAATTTAAATCTCTTGAGGCTTCTTTCATCCCCACACATCTTCTGCTTCTTAAACTGAAGTTAATAGAAAATTAAAATTTATTGTCATGTTGTATGTATGGCATGTCTTGTGAAGTGTGACAGCTCACCAGAAAGATCCTATAAGGTCTGTTTTTTTCTTTAATTTGTTTAAATCAGAAGACCAGTAAAATTAAAGTAAGAACAAAACAACATGTGTTTTAAACTACAACAAGGAATGGTATGCTTGTCCATGAACAATTACAGAATGAGGCTCCAATTTTATATATTCATGAAAGTTGTATAAATGCTTCAGATATACTTCTATTCATTACTGAGTATTGTTAAAACCAAGAAATTAAGTTTCTGCTCTCCCAAAATGACCCTTGCAATTTCTCAATATCCCTTGGATTCATAATCTCTAATCTTCTGTCATTCTAATAACGATAAATGCTACTGCTCTCATTATGCAGTATTGTGCAATGCCTAAAAGAGCCAGTCATGGAAAGTCACCCAATTGTGAGACAAACATTTTATAGTCTGTGTTTTAGAGAAAAGCTAGAGGTACCATTAGAAACGTGGAGGTGTACAAAGAAACAATAACAGTGACAAGGATGGATCTCTCATTGTCAGAGGTTTTTAAGGATTCTCTAATGAGTGTATGAAGATTTTCTGGAATACAAATATAAACTTTCTACTGTGTGAGCTTCTGCTGCTTCTGGTGAAAAACAAGAGATTTTTCTGTATTTCCAAATATATTTCATATATATAAGTTGATTTTTTTTTCAGTGAAAGCAGTTTCATTTATTCACTTGAAACCATTAGGAGCGATGAAAATAGGAGGTGAAATCACCAAAATCCCATCAGGGATGAAAAAACATTTTTGTTGTTCTTCATGTTACTCGACATGAAATTTGGATATTGTGTGTTTTCCAGATGTCATTATCTTCCAGCAGTGTCTCCCCATGTGGGTTTTCAGGGTTCAAGAATTCCTTGTGGTATTTCATTTTTGCGGTGAAGTTTTCCAGTTTGACAGTCAAAGCCATTATGTTGTTCAGAGATGTCTCGGCCTATGGTCTCTGTAAACCTGAATTAGCTCCATAGGCTCATTTTCCACTGAAAATATCTTCAGGTGCAAATTCAGCTTTTGCACCAATTGCAATTCATTCAGTGACTGTACAGGAAGGAAGAGAATGGAGTGCAGACTTGGATGATGCAAAAGACTTTATGGAGCTTGGTTGATCCAGGGCAACCTGACTCCAGTTTTGAAGTGATTCAATTTCCACTTTCTAAAAGAAAGAAATTTCCAATTTCTAAAAGTCTATATACAATAAAGCTCCTACATCTTTTGTCATTCTGCTCCCCCATCCCCATTTACTGTCAACAAGACTTGTAGACAAAATTTTCTGAAGTGAAAGTCAAGACTTCCAGTTGTATTTTCAGATCATCAAGGATCTGATTTTCTAATGTTATCATTTTTTTTTTTTAAGCACCTGGGGTAGTTAAAAGTACATATTAGCATTTTCAATTACAATAAATTTTCTAATTCTAATTACTCTATTATGAAAATGAACAGTAGTGTGGCTACAAAGGAGAATTACTCCAGCAGTCAGTGCTAATGATGTTTATGTACTTACCTGTATGGTATTATCTGTGTGACACCATTTGGAAATCCCAGCACCCTGTGAAACTCAGGGAACATCTGTGTCTACTTATTTCCTAATTTTCATTTAAAAATAAAATTTTTGTGAAAATCTAAAACATTTCAGAGCTTGACATAGTTAAAGGCGTTGATGAATACCAGAAAGACTTTACCATCAAAAGGTGAAAATATCAGAGAACCAAGCTGCAGGAGGCAGCACAGAGAAATGTGTTGTAAAACCAGCCTCTGTTTAGCAGTTATTGATAAAATAATGAATTTAAATATTTTCTAATGGATTGTGGTTAGATTTATTTATATCAAGAAGCCAAATATGGTTGCCAAAAAATGTCCTCTGATTTTGTTTTCAAAACATTTCAATTATGAATAAAAAACAAATTTATGAAAACTCTGTTTTCATAAATCCATTTTATTCCAACAATATTATAACTTTCTACTACCTGTTTGAAATTTTGATTTAATACTTTCATTTGATATCAAAAATGTTGACAACCAGTGTTACACTTTGTTAATGAACACTTCAAAGACACTGTCTTTGTTTTTAGCTTGATTTTGTTGTAAGGACACAGCAGGTAATTCTGCTTTCATCATATCTGGGCAATGAAAATAGATAGTTTAACTCACTTTCTTAATTAGCTACTGAAAACCCTTCAAAACCAATGAGTATGTAATTTCCTTCATAGTGAAAATGCTGTGAAACTTCCTTAATGAAGAGCAGAAATCTGCACTAAATTTCTTTTTCATTTCTATTTCTCAGGATACAGAATCCCTTAGCTTTAAATGAATGACATATTAAATCCAGACACATATTGAAATGATGGCTTTACGTAGAATTGCATTCAACATATATCAGGTGTCCTGACCTGCTCTTTCTCCAATCTTTATCTGAAATTTGCATAACATTTTAAACCCTGAAATACTACAATTTAATTATAAAGAGTCTCTCAGATAACTTTTCATGCTGCTTTTTCCTGCATCCCACATACATATGTCAAGTTATACATATCTGAACAATTATTGTGTACTTAAGTCAGGAATATTGTTGTGCAATAAAAATTGTGCAGGAATATTTGACTAACTGAAGCTGCAAATGAAGCCTTAAAAGGACTAGGCAGGGAAAATCACAAAAGTTAAATAGCTAAAGTTATTGTTGCTACAAGACTATAAAAATCAACACTTACACCTTCTCTTGTAATAAGATCACAACATTGCAGGACAGCAATTCACAGAAAATGCATTTAGGCATAATAAGGAACTTCTCTGATGTCATGGCCACACTTCAACTCCCTATCCAAGACTGCTCTAGACCAGTGAGACTAATGAAGCCTGGACAAAGCAACAGGAAAACATGAATGGGAGGCTGCTTTTAAAGCTAAGCAGAGTTGTTAAACTGTATCTTACTAACATGAATAACCTGGGGTCTGGACTAATGTTCAGAAAACACAATATACATCCTCCCTGAAACATTTTGTTTCCATTATTTCTGGTAGATTTAGAGCACCTGATAGCATTTTATATAGAAGTAGTTGGAGATCAGAGGGGAAAACAGTCCATATCTGTTTGACTTTTACATTCATCCTCTGGAGAGGTGTTCATTCTTGTTCGCAGTGCAGCAGGTTATGCATCATTCATGAAGAGAAAACTCTTTACCTCTTGCACAAAGCTCGCCAGCAAAGGCTGCTCAGCTCTTGCTGTGATAAACTATTGGGAGGGAGTGAGCTCAAATCAGAAACAAATCCTCCAGGTTCTAAGTTTTGACAAGCCAAATGGAGAAAATTATTCTTATTTTAACACTACATTTGTGTCGTTTCAGTGCAGATACCTAGTTCTAGAAGCTACTAAAGCCACAACACATTAGTCTTTTTAGTTGTATTGTTTAAATCCCCCTCCAAGACAGTCCTCAGCAAGCAGGCCCATTTCACTGCAGAAATAATCTCAAGTTCCATAGAGAGAAGGTCCTCTTATGTGTAAATAAAGACCATTCTTAATATCTTCCTTAATTCTTATGAAACTGTTTTTTTCATAAGAATCAAGCATCAAGCACACTGGCAGAGGAAATGGAGCTGAAGGCTGGGGCAGGAGAGCAGGTGGGGAGCAAGGACTGCCTGCTGCCAGTCTTGCAAGGACTATTCAGGCCAGAAGGTCCAGGCTCGTATCAAACCTGGTCCACTGGGCTTCCAGGGATGCTTCCCATAAAAGTGGGACAAAGATGGGCATCTGCAAGTTTTAATTATGGATTGAGTCAGACCAGGGGGAGAAAGAAGAAAAACTTTTCTACATTAAATGGTGAAATGAGGAGTCCCCTAAGAGAATACCCTACAGACAATTCCTCCTTGCAAGTCCTGCCACTGGCTTACTGAACACCTTCATTCCACGTAATCTCTTTCTCATAGGGGATTCCACAAATCCAATTAAAGCTCATTTTAGAAGTCAAAACAGTTGGATATTGTTTCATTTGATTAGCATAAAGGGTTAGAATTAACCACCTGAAAGGACCATTTGTCCAGGTGAGAAGAGGATAATTTTGTTTTCTAGGTATGATCACACATTCTGTCTTTCTAGTATGGGTATCAGGGCTAGAAAACAAGAAGACAGCCCTTAGTCTTCAGAACAATCTGCTGTTGGCATATTTAGTCTCTTCTGCCCGTTATCTTTGGAAAATCTGTAATCCTGCCTTAATCTCTTTTTCCATTAAAAGACCTGTTCTGTTTGACCATTTGTTTCCTTCTACCTCTACTTCCAGAGGATTTTTTTCACACTTTCCCCTGCAACAATCTCTATTTCCCATGGCTTTGAGAAGCTCTCTGCAGATTGATGAACTGTAGTTTGGTTTTTTTTGTTTGTTTTTATTTTTTTAATTTTTTAAAGCAGCTTACATGTTATGTAGGTTTTATCAAGCTCTCACAAAGCTAGAATTTAATCAACTGCCAGTACTTTGAAACCTCTAAAATAAAAGCAGATTGGACTGAGATTGGAAAGGACACTTTAAGAGGGTTAAGCACCATGAAGTCTTGTGTATATATGTATATATACACAGATGTGTGTTCATATATGTATGCATATGTGTGTGTGTATATGTGTGTAGATATAGTGGTGGTAAGAATATTATAACCTCTCTAAATTGGTATGAGGATAAAGTTCAGATTTAGTTTAAAAAAATAAAAGAATAATCTTAATTTTAGAGAGCACGTGGCCTTTATAAAAATATTTTAAAATGCTACATATTTTGAAATTATCATAATAGAGCCTTTATTTTTATAGGACAAACAATAAACTCACAATTAAAAAAAATGTAAATCTCTGGTTAGATATTAAATTTTAGGCTTTTGTCCCTCTTGATAGAAACCAATTTGTTAACTGTGAGATTCAACGTAAAGCTTCCCATTTTTCCAGACTTTCTTTCATTTTAGTACTTTAAAGAACGATGGTGGCCACAGAAAATTTTTCTTCATGTTGCTCCATCAGCACTTAGATGACCAAGCTCTAAGTATAACATACTGGTTAATCCAACAAATAAAGGAATGTGAAAAGTCTATATTGTTCTTCACAATCCATTTCCATATTCTGATTTAGTAGGTGACCTCTTTTTCTAAATCCAATAACAGACTTTTCTTCCTTGTTGTTGGGGGGAAGACATATTTACATGCACTTGTGATTCTGGAGATACCAGGATGTATATTTACTACACCTTCTCTCAGAAAACCCCAGTACTGAACCCATCTGTGGTAGAAATCCAACGATTGAAAAGTAAGATTTTATATGTAGTAGAAACAAACACGGCTGCTGATGTTTGTTTCTTGTCATCAAAGCATAACTTCCCCCTTTTTCTGTCAAGTAGAAATCTAAGGTAAAATCAAGATAAAAAAATTACTGCTGTCTTCTCTTCCATTCATTGCAAATCCAGATTTTTCATATGGGCTGAAACAGAATAATGAGATTTATAGCCAATGACAGAAAGATAGGAGTCAGACCCTGAAGTGCAATTCATATAGAGGAGAAATCCCAGTGTCAGTTCTTCAGGCACGGGAGCTCAGAAGAAATTAGTGAGAAGGAAACCTGCTTCCTAGTAGATGGATTTTGGATTCATTGAAGATAAAACTCCTTTGTGGTACTTGGATATCTAAACAAGGTTGTTCAAATGTTGTGCTGGTCAGTAGTGAATGAAACTGAAAGGATTTTGGTGGCCTGTGTCTCCTGTGTTCTCAGCTCTTTGCTAAAGAGAGAGAGGTGTCTAAAAGAGAAAAAATAAGCCTTTTCCAGAGCTGCCACCAACTAGTGACCCTTGCTGATGCATCAGGGAAGTGAACAGAGATGGAATGAGCTAGGGAAATGAAATAGTTTCAGTCCCCTACAGTGATGAGACTTCTACCAGCTGGGCTGTCACACATTCCTCTCAGTTTAATAAATAACTCCAGGCTCCAAATTCGCCAAGTTAGTGCCTCTGCTCTGAATTTCTCGTTCAGGATCAGAACTGTCAGTGTACTAAGAAACTTTCCTTAGTGCCCTAAAAGGACTGTAGGAAGACTCTAAAATTAATGTCCTTACAAGATGCTTAAATAATAGAGGGACTCTGTAGTCCAGGTAATGGTTTTAAATCATATAACCATAAGCAGTACCAATTCCAAGATAAACAGACTCAAGTTACTGATGCCATTACTGAAATAATTTAAGGTAAGATAGAATATTTGGATTAACATTTTTAAATAGGCTAATGGTCTTTTGTGTTGATGCCGTTTTGCCTTTTTTTCTTTTGTATGTTCTCCGTATTCTTCACATATCTATTTGTAACTCTGTCAACCATTGTATTAGTAACTAGTTTTCCCTGTACTTTTCCATGGCCTTTCCCTGAGCAGAAAGACAAAACAAATTTCAGAGCTCCAAGCCCCAGGAAGCAGAAGGTTCTGTGCTGTATTGGTTCATCCTGGGAACCAAGGCCAGAACAAATTGTTGAGATCCATTCTCATGGACAAAGTACAGCCAGTGCTGAAGGAGGGGCTCCAGAGAAGGGGCTTGACCTGAGGGGGAATTGCGTCAACCCTTGTCCTCCTAATTGGTGCCTTTTATCAATTATGCCAATTTCCTAAACTTATAAAAATGTGCTCACCCCTGAGAGAGGTGGGCTTTTGTAGACATCTTCCCATAACTCCCTCTGAAGGCCTTCATTAAAGATCTCCTTTTAAATTACCTCCTTAGTAAAATTATCTCAAGTTTCATTTCTAGGTTAGGAAAAAGGCAATAATATCACCAGTATTCAACTGCCCATCTACAAGCCTGTTCAAAGGGATTTGATTTTCAGGAGGTGACTATTTCTCCCACATACTGAAAGGAAGTTTTATCCTGCTTGTTCTGCCTAGTACTGGAGTCTTGCAATTCTCTGACAAGGTGTATCCCTTGTTTTGACCAGAAAATATGACTTTGTTGCTCTTATTCATCTTGGTGTTCTGCAGTGATTTAGTCAAAAAAGCTGAATAATAAAAGGCACAAAAGCCTTCTTTCTGATATTTTTCCATGTCATTAGCTGCTATGAGTACTCCTGAAAAATGTGTATTTTACTGAAGTTGTTTAGAAATTTTCAAAACAGCCCAAAAAAGTAACAAAATGTAAAAAAAAAATCTAAATCAATAGAAAAAAAGAACCAGTGCAGAAGAATTAAATGAAGATTTAACAGCAGATAAGTCAAAGCTGTTCCAGAGAAACATAGCACAATAAGCTTTAAAGTCAGATGGTGTCATTCTGATATTTTAGAACAAATTTGAATTGTAGGGGCTGTTTTGTGCTCATTTTCTATCCCAGTAAAACAAGGAAAAGATTAAGATTATGCTATTATGAAATCAGTGTTGTGTCTCTCTTTCTCCTGTTCTTTAGCTCTGACTCCATCTTGCCTTGTAAACTGACTGAAAGTTATGGAATACAATACAGCAGAAGTCATTACAAAGCTTTTTGTCATAATATGGGTCTTATTTCCATATAAATCTTTTTCTTCTGAATATTTGTCTTCTCCACTATTGTTTAATAAAGAATAAATAACAAAAAAATCATCATGATATTTGGAAAAAACAAAATTAAAAAACTATAAAAACTTTCCATTATTAGATGAGTCTAATGGGTTACTGTAGGGCTGGAGAGTATCACTTGCTCAGCTCTGGGATCCCCAGCAATAAGTAGGACATTGACCTCTTGGAGAAAGTCTAGAGGAGAGTCATGAAGATGATCAGAGAACTGGGGCACTTCTCCTATGAAGACAGGCTGAGAAATTTGAAATTGTTCAGTCTGGGAAAAAGAAGCCCATGAAGAAACCTTATAGAGCCTCCCAGTGTCTAGGAGGGCCACAAGAAAGATGGAGAATGACTTTTGACAAGAGCCTATAGTGGTAGGACAAGAGGAAATGGCTTCAAACTGAAAGAGAGTAGGTTAAGACTGCATATTAGGAAGAAATTCTTGACTGTGAGGGTGGTGAGGCACGGAAACAGGTTGCCCAGGGAAGTTGTGGCTGCCCCTTGACTGGAAGTTGGATGGAACTTTGAGCAACTTGGTCTCGAGGAAGGTTCTCCTACCCATGGCCAGGGGGTGGCAATTGACTGATCTTGAACATCCCTTCCAACCCAAACCATTGCATGACTCTATGATAAATGTTCATGTCTACAAGGCAGGGCAGTAATACAAATTGTTTTGTAACTCCTGCTTTTCACCACTCATCTTTCTAACATGGCTGGATTTCACAATGAAATGTAAATCTAACATGCTCTTCATTCAGGAGATAAAAAGTTACATGTAAGGGTTCAGAGGATCTGGAATTATTGTATGTATTCAATACAGACACGATTTGAGAGCACTTAATCTGAGACCTGTAGTTTCTAATGCCTAAGCTAAAACACAACTCAAACAAACAAAGCACTATCATGAGATTGTTTCATGATGTGCTCCCACCCACTCCCATGCAAGTTAGTGGTGCTCATGTGGCCTTATGACAAGTTAATTCATCGTACCTGTGCCATAGTGTAATCACTGCCTGCAGTTAGCTTCATCATCAACTGTGTTACTTCTAAAAATAACTTTATAAGTATTTTTGTAAATATTTTGTAGAAGAATATTTTTTTTCTAAATATGCATGCATCAGCAATAAATATCATGCAAAAAAAAAACCAAAAAAAACCAAAAAAAAAAAAAAAAAAAAAAAAAAAAAAAAAAAAAAAAAACAAAAAAAAAAAAAAAAAACAACCAAACAAAGAAACAAAACAAACAAACAAACAAAAACAAAACAAAACGAAAACAGGGAGCATTGTTCTACCAATACCTAAGATGCTACAGGATGAGCTAAGTATTTATGAAGCCAAAATTATACTGGGAAGGTATCAAAACCCAAACTGGTAGCCCTGAAATCATCCTTCTACATCTCAGGAACTGCAGGTTAAGCAGGCACTGATTTTGATCTCCTTACACAGCCAACTAGGTAATAAAAAAGATACCTTTTACACTTGGCAGTAGACTGTTAGTCATCACACCCTGCCAAGATTCTGTAATGTGGCTTCAGGTATTGAATCATCAAACCATTCACCATCCAGCCAAAACAAAGGACCAGCAGGACTTGCAGTTTCTCCCTTCAGCATGTGTTACCTATATTGTTTTATGCTGGTTTGGACAACAGCATAGAGGAAACAATTGAATAACATGCCCTTCCTACTAGAATTGGGTGGAAAAAGCTTTTTCCTACTTTTATTGTCACAAATTTTGCAACGTCTCATTAGACATTTTCATAAAGGGTTCACTTTCATTCACTCTCATCAATACTGGGTTATCAGTTTGATTGAGATTCTAGATATGTTTCACAGACAAAAGCTAAACAAAAGGAGACTCCAAGACCTTCTGTGTGATCTGGCCTTGTTTCTCTTTGAAAACAGCAGATGCCTAAATGGAACATGCAGCCAAGGATGGGATAATTTAGGATACTAATTGCTGGAATTAAAATAAAACAAAGTTGATATTGCTTATATCCAACATTGCAGAAGTAAGTAGTAAATGCTAAAAGGCAGCCTCATAACCCCACAAGTCTGAATGAATTAGGTACTGCAGTTCCTTCAGTATTTTTTAATTAACTCCCATTGTCTTGATGAGACACAAGAAAGAACAGCTGCAAATAGACTGCCCATTGTACACTTAGTGAGCACTAAGGAATTTTTCTTCAGAGCAGTTCATCATAATGAGAGGTGCTAACTTCCATTTTCTAGAGTGGCATCTACAATAATTACATCTATTCTGAACATGGTCAGATTTTCAGTACAAAACAATACAATTTTTATCGACTTCCCTTAAATGTAATAGAAGCTCATGTGCTCCAGAAAAGCTAAAATCACTCCTGCTCTGAATGGCCCTTCTCACATCCTATTAAGTTCAGTGTTTAAGACAATAAAACATCTCTGATATTAATTGTAAATGTTGTTAAAGACAAGCTTGATGGTTCTGGAAAAATGATTCTTAAAAATCAATCTGAAAAATGTGAAACAGTTTCTCTAAAGCATCTATCGTTAAACTCTTCTGGGATCGCCCACTCCAATTTTACACAAGTGTCTTGGGAACAGCCGTAAGCAGCATGATTCCAAATCCAGACTTACTCCCACAACTTCTCCGTAAGTTCCCCCTTTAATGGTACATGTAGAGAAAGAAGAGCAAAACCTGAACTGACCCATTAGTCAAGAGGCGCTTTTCATGCCTTGGCAAAGCCATCCCCAATAAAAATTATGTGGAACAAAGAAAAATCTGTACCATCTAAGTGGAGCTGGTGCACAGAGCCTTTGCAGACAGCAGACCTGCAGGGGTGAGTCCCTCACATGACCTGCAGAGAAACCTCAGGGAGTTTGATCTTCCTCTTAGCAATTTCCTCCAGATCCCAAATTGCTTGTTGATGTTTTGTGCTTGTTGGAGTTTTGGTCTCTTTGATCAGTCCAAGTGGAAAGGTGTCCAGTTTTTATTCATAAGATTGAGGCCTTGTGCACTGGTTAATTGACTCTTCTCAAAATTGCTGCAAATGTCATTATTTATTCATCAGGGACATGTCCCACTTCTCCATGAATGTGCCTACCTATGTTTGTGCAGTTGTAAGCACTGGTACCCCCTGATTTCAGTAAAAGTGACCCAAGGGATCAGTGCATGCAGACCACAGCAGAGCTGCCCAAAAAAGAATGACTGTTGCAGATGCATAAAACAATAAATGGGCCTTAGAAGCAGTATAAATGTTAAATTACAGTCTTGGGACTCTAAGTAGATGTGGGTGACTCATGGAGTTAATTTACTTATCATTTCAGGATTTGTTTCAGTGTTGCTAACTTTTCCTGAAGGAGCAGATTGGGTAGGAGTCAGCTCCATATTTGACACCTCCTAAACTAGGTGACTACACACTCTTTACATCTATGAGCTCCTACTACTGTGGACTGAGATCTAGTCAAAACAGGCAGCAGAACCCAAAGAGACCCATAGTGACACCAAAGGAGTCATTTATTCGGTTGAGTATCTCTCCAGATTCATTGGATGAAATGGAAGTTGGGCATAACTACTTTGGAGTCACAAAACTCAGGTGTTCGAATGCAGACCTGAATTCTACCATCAATTTGTTACATTTAGTGATTTCTACTGGTCTTTTTTCTTTACCATAGTTATTCTTCAGGTTAAAGGTACTTTTTAAATTTATTTACTCTAAACTCTGACTAATCCCTCTTAAAGACTGGGGTGGATTCATGTCATGAATTGTTATTAGAATAGTTCACCAGCTCTTTTCTAGCATTCCTTTGTTGCTGTTTTCTTTCTTCTATGTCTTTTCTCTTCAACAAATATATCTCTGTTCCTTTAAAAACCACTTACCACTGCTGCTTTGAATTGCCTCCACTTAGCCCACTGCTCAACTAGTAAGCTTTCAAAAGATCTGAGTAATGGAGCTTCCTTCACCCTAGAGTTCATAACACTTTATTAGGCCTTTCTCTGTAAGAGAAGGAATTTTTTCTCATGTGTTTCCCTCCAGCTCTGAAAATGCCTTCCAAGAGAGACTGACTAGAAATGTGAGGACTCTTTGATCATGTAAACAGTAAGGTACAGAGGACAATAAAAAATGATATTTTTCTTTTCCCTGGCATCAGGTACTGCTTTTTTGTACATGAACTCCACACATTTGTGCTGTTCTTCTGTGCCACAGTATCTAAATCTGTGAAATAGGAGCAATAATATTTAAGTAGCTTGTAGGGGAGTTATGTGGCAAGGATCTTTATATCAAGGGAAGAGTGACCTGACACTCACTCTTGTATAACCAAAAATCTTTCTTAACTGCTGGCCTGAAGAAAAGTGATGTGAAAGACCTCTGAAAAAGGACATATCTTGCTCCAGAGAACACTAGAATCAGCTGTAGGAAAAGAAAGAATGGAAATGATCCACACTAGAGCCCACCTCAATTCCCAATTTGGAGAAGAAGCTTGGTTCTGCATCCCTACCATCTTGGCAGTATGGTGTGATGTAAGAGTAACTTGGCATAGCAAGGGACAGCTGATGCCCACAGAGCAAAAATTTTTCTGTCATTTGAATGTTTCAGTACCAGAGAATTTATGGTAACTGAAGTGCCTCAAAAATATATATATGGATACACACACACACGCACATACACACACTTAAATGCTGTTTTTTCTTGCAGTGCTCTTCCTTAGCACAACATGCATCATGCAGAGTAGCGACACGAGCTGTTCATGAACCTTCAATTGTGATTCCAACAAAGGCCCATCACACGCTTCACTATTAATGGAGGAGGGCTGCTACAGAGGCAAAGCAATTAACCTCAGTTTTATGGGTCATTGCCAGATCTTATGTGCAGACAAGAACATTTAACATACCTTAATGAATAGCATGAAGGTTAAGATATCAAATGTCTTAGGCACATTTTTCTTGGCTTACTGAACATGTGCCAAGTCAACTATGTTTTATTTTAAATAAACTTTCTAGAGGTATTGCTCGATACTCTCTTAGGTGAATGCAAATAGGGAATGTAAGATTTTAATTTTGGGGAAAAAAAGGTATGTTCTCTATTTAAGCCATATATGTATGAAGAAACTGACCTTTTTTAATTTTATCATAGATTTCATAAACGATTCAATAACAATCAGGATTTCTATTTGCTTTCTTTGTTTTTTTTTAATTTCATTAAAAAAATTGTCTTCCAATTTGTCATCTTTCATGGGTAAGCTAGAAAATAACATATTTCTTTTTACAGAGAAAAAAATTAGTAATATTCTGAATGTATCTTTATAAGACGTCATTGGACACTTTTATTCATACAGCTCCCTGAACTACTGATCTGATTTGTTCAGAAGGTGGTTTTATATTTTGGGTCATATTGAGCTATGTATCATAATAGTGAAGGAATAGGAAAATCTAAGTGCCCTCTATCATAGGAAGCTTAAGGACACAAAATTTTAAAAATATTTCTGGCTCCTAGACTATCAATCAGCAGTTCTTCACATTTGCGTGTGAGTGAAGCTACCTGAGGACTAGATGTTCCTGTGAAACATGGGTTTGCAGGAGTATGAAGGACCTCCTGAGGGACTGGTTTGCTTCTTGCTGTCACAAACATCACATCCAGTGTTTACACATCACAAGAATGAAGGATAGCAGAATTCCCAGGTGGAAAGGATGGAAGAAAGCCAAGACAAAGCAGATGTGCTAAAATTAGAACCACCCTGTGTGGGGAAACAGAAAGTCTGAGCCTGGCTATTTCCCAGAATAAAGGATGATCTCACTGCATTATAGTTCACAACCTGCTCTATATCAGCTATCACTCACATAATTTTTTGTCTCTTCCTCACAAAGGCAGGCCATGATTTAGCAAAGGTTTGTAGAATAGGTGGATTAAATATTAGGAGGTCCTCAGTTCTCTCATATTCTGTCAGCATGTTATGCAGGAAGGAGCACCTTCTTGGAGGGGGGTGTAACACTCCTGTGCTCCAGTGGTAAAACACTCCAGTGCTCCAGTGCAGCTTTTGGCAGCTTTGTGCTCTCCCCTCTTAAACAAACATAGAGTTCACCTCAGCTGTGCTGCCATCTAGACAAATGAGGTGTTTATCCACAACATGTTTCCCTCAGAGCTGAAGATTGTTTACTAACTGCTGACTTAGACTGCTCAGAGTGAGAATTCTTCATGATCTACACTGTGAAAGTTTTAAGTTAGTAATGATATCACCTCCTATGAAAGCTAGGAAGGGATTCTTTCATTTATTTAGATGTTTCACCTATGCAACATTTCATCCACGACATTGAAACCTGCAGGCATAAAAATCTTTTTTTTTTAATGATTGGTTTGCTTGTCTCTCTCATTCCACCCATCATTCATCTTTGGTTTTTCTTGTTCTCTCTGAACAAATTTTCACCCTTGAGAAGGGACATAACACTCAGCCTGTATACTACGAGATTATTTTATATCCTCCTGATATCAAATTGCCTCAAAACAAATTCAACATCAGTTTCATTGACAGAAAAGGCTGGAG
>WBNO01017547.1:0-28555 GCA_013400575.1 Peucedramus taeniatus | reverse complement strand
CCAGCTATTAGCTGACTTTCAAGTGCTAGTGAGGTTTGTGCCAGAATGATGTGTGTCTTTTTGAACATCACTACTTTATAAGGTAGCCAATACTTTCTTTGTCTAATAAGTTCTGAGCTGTCACATGCTTTGTTCTGGGTGGTATCTTGCACACCAGACTGTGTGTATTTATATTTCTCTATATTCACATGTGGTCATTCTAGGCACAGTGAGCAGCCAAAAGGCAAGAAAAATGACTGGATATTCAAACACAGGTTAGAAATCTGCTTGCAAGTAGTTTGTTAATGGAGATCCCACCACAACTTCGGGCACATAAGTTGATACACCTAAATTCAAAGTATGATCACACTGGGTTCCCTGTAAAGTCAGTAGAATGAAAAAGGAATTATCCAGTTAAAGATTCATATCGTATAAAGAGAGCACTATAGTTCTAACTCAGGTACTTCTGTCAAATGCCTAAAATGAGACTAAATAAAACTGGCTTTAGCCTGGTATACATCAAGACTGTCACAGATTTGTCTGTACTTTTAGGATTTGAGACTTATATGATTTGAAAATCTAGAATAGCACGACTCCTACTTTTGGCAAAACATTTTCTCACTCTTAGTAGTATTTTTTTTTAGTTCCTTCAATATTTATATTCAGTACTCCAGTATGTACATAAGTCTAGAACAAAGGTAGTGTTACTTCAAAGGTAATAAAATGACTCCTCCTCTAGTAAAATGTTAGAAGGTAACTTAAAGCATTCAGTAATTAAAGGAAATAGACTGAAATATTAATATGTTTTCTTTTTTCTAGCATTCTTTTTGCAGATGTTAAAGGATTCACCAACCTTTCCACAACTCTGTCAGCCCAGGAGCTGGTCCGAATGCTGAATGAACTCTTTGCCAGATTTGATAGACTGGCACATGTGAGTTGAACACAATTTATTTCCAAAAAGACAAAATCAATTCCATGTTTGGGAGGTGTGGGAAATACCCTCTAATCAATTTAAATAATATATATCCAGATTTTCCCCACAGGGATTTTATATAGTAATTGAGATTGGAAGACACTGACAAAGTTATATGAAAAATGATGAGTTTGATAGGAAGTGGAAGCTGAGGTTGTCATCAGAACATTGGGTTTCCGTAGTGCTGGACAGAGAATGGTATGAAAGCAGATTGCCTACTGCAGTTTCTAAGGAAGCTTCATATTTGGATTTTTGCTGGCAATTTTTTTTTTAAGACCATAACTTTATTTATCTTTTCTTCTGCAAAGTGAGGAAGGTTAAAAGATGTATCCATTTAAGGTCATCTAATCAATTCCCAGAGTCATTGCAGTGGTTAGTTAATAGCAGGGTTTTACAGTCTTTAGGCTGGATTCTATCTAACTCAACAATGAAATTAATTAAACACAGCAGAGGAAATTATTACATCAGGAAAATTAGTTGCTCCTTAATTAGCACTGATCAGAAAAATGTGAAACACAAAAATACAAGGGAACATGCTCAGTTTTGCTAGGCTTGTATATTTTCATGTTTCTTTGGTGAAAATTTAATTTAATATGGCTATATTTAGGTGTCAATATCTGAAATCAATCAATTATCAAAATCTTTTTATTAATAAGGCTTCAAAGTGGAGGCAATGAAGTAAATTTCATGGAGTTTATCTTATCATTTATCCAGCCAAATGTAGGTACATACTATGGGAAAACGCTAATTGCACTGAATTACACTATAAAGGGAACTTAAAGTGGCTGCTCTGATGTACAGATTTGCATCCCTCACTGGCTTTCAGACATTTCTGAATCAGGGTTATGGGATATTTGTACATGCATTGCACAGTATCAGTAAGATCCTTGTGGTTTTCTCTTATCTTACACATTAAGGTCAAGAAAAGCAAGTCTTCCATAATTATTGACATTTATTTTGATTCAGCTATTTTTATCTCAAATAACAATGTTTTTCTCTTGTGCAGAGTGATGCCATAACCCATTTCCTGGGCAGTGGCAAATTAGTAAATGCAACCTACAATATCCGTTTTGAAAACAAAAACCCCTCGTCAGCTCTGGTCTACACTGTAAACCAAGCCAGGTGAAAGAATTACCTCAGTCCTGTCTTTTAGAAAGCTTAGAGGAGTAATGTCTGCTTTTGTATGGCTTGACAAAAATAGCTACTTTAACTGAAGAAACATATTTTACACCAAATAGAACGTATGTATGTCACGGAAGTATTTTAGGAAGACTGTGTATATAAAATGCTCTATTGCCTTGCCTTACATTTCAATTTTGGCTAGCATTCATTATCATTAACCATATTTTGTAGCCATTCCATAAGCTATATTTAACCGATAGTGATTTTGTATAGAATGACTATATCCAGTAGAGGAGTTAGCAACAAGCAAGGCATTTACATTTAAAATTCTAATCCAGTGAATCCTCCT
The DNA here is from genome assembly GCA_013400575.1 of Peucedramus taeniatus. Classification (NCBI taxonomy): domain Eukaryota; kingdom Metazoa; phylum Chordata; class Aves; order Passeriformes; family Fringillidae; genus Peucedramus; species Peucedramus taeniatus. The sequence goes on along the minus strand of WBNO01017547.1, from coordinate 26,132 downwards.
TCACTTGCCCTGAAGTCAACTACCTGCTTTTTTTTTTATTATTTTATGAGAACCAAAAATTTTACTTCTTTAAGTGCCTAGACATTTTCCCTTCTCTGTGGCTTGTCACACATCTCCACATAAACCTCCTAGAAATCTTTCTGTTGCTGTTCTAAATTCACAAATCTTCATGGAGAACCTTGAATATGCCACACAATAATAGGTATCCCAAAAATGTAGGTGAGTTTATTTTAAAGAAACAGTAAAAAATATATCAGTCTGTCTTACATAGCCAAGAATTTCTTATCCAGAAATCTGTGATTTGGGATGAAAGAACATCTGTGTCTGCAAAATGTCATTATCAGGATATCATGTCTCAAGTGAATGTCCCAGTCACTAAATTCAAGACCCTAGGCTCCTTCATGCATTTCCTTTCCTAGTCTGGGAATTTGCTTCTCTTTTTAACACAAAAATGATTAGACTAATCCACTGGTCTAGAACAATCCTCTGAAAGGTGGAAGACACGGGGAAGAACCATTGCAGAAATGGAACAGATTTTGCCTACAAAGATTAAAGTTATATGATCATGAATAATTAAAATTTAGTAAAAAGAAAGACATTTTGACTGTGTTCCTTATTTTGGGTTCTGTGACCTGGATGTCATGATACCTGTGTGATGCCCTGATGATAGAGATGCCTAACACAGAGGAACCTCTCTTGCTTCCCTAGAAAGGCTTTAGTGTTTCTGTCCAATTCAAGGAGACAAATTCTCCCTCTGCACTTTACAGGAAACCAGGACTCCACACTGGTCTCTTATGAAGGGGACCAGCTGCATAAAATAAAACGGTCTAAATCTTATATTGAACTTCACCTTTTCCTTTGGAAAAATTTGGAAATGGTCTGAGTCACCCTGAATTTTAAGGAGTTGTGAATTATATGGATCTATCAACCTACCCATCTGATATTGCATAAAGCTTTCACACCTGGTAAAGGTGTATCTTTTGGAAAAATTCCTGGTCTTCATCTGAATGCACCAAGAGATCATCTTTTCTTAATACTTGTCCATCTTGGTAGTATATTCCAGTGACTTAACACTCTCACTGTTTATTCAGTATGGGTTTTTCTCCTTTGATTTTTTCTGACTTTGAATTACATCCATTGAGTCTTGTTATGGCAAATCATTCCCAGACAAAAGGACCATCTTGTAGCTGCTGACTTCCTCTGAGAATGCATCTGGATGCTTTGATCAAGGAGCTTCTCAGGTTTCTTTTTGATAAAAGAAGCAGACCAAACTAATGACAAGGTTTTTACTCTGTAAGATTTATTCTTTCAAATGGTTTTGGGGACTACTTTTCTGGAACACCTCCTGTTTTCAAGATTCCCTTTTAAAGCATTGAAAACAGTGTTCCTGGACTAACCTCTGTGAGTGCAAAGAAGGCAGATCATCACCATTCCTCCAAATCTCTCTCTCCTCAATCACTGTCCAAATGCCACGCCTGAACATACAGTGATAACACTATTGTACTGAAAAATATTGTTTTGGGTTTTCTGGTTTTGCTGTCACATTGTGACCACCATATCTGCATGGTAATTGTTCATTTTTCTGGTCTTATTCCTTTTCTAAATGTTATTAGCAATAGTTTTCTAGTTGCCTGTAAATCCACGACAGGACTTTTGGAAAGTGGTCCTTTCAAGGCCTCCCTAGAATGATCTTCCACTATGGAGGATTACATAATCACATCTAGATTTCAGATCTATCACTTAACTGGTTCTTAATCAGTTTAACTAGAGTTATCATAGCCCTTTAAAATAGTCACTGTTACTCAGACCCTTGGAGTTTGCTAAGAATTACCATCAAAGCAAAGAGGTCAATTGCAGAAAGCTTGAGGCAGTTTCTTTATACTTTAAGGAAAAAAATGTATAAATCCTTATTTACTTTTAAATAAAAGTATTAAATTATAATCTCATATAAAGGATTGTTGGATCTGCTTGAATGAGTTATATAAATCATATAATACTAAAGAAGACATTTTCACAGCATACTTGAAAATGTAATTTGGTTAAGTTTCTTTTTTCTCTTTCTAAGCTTTATTAAGCAATACAGAAGTAATAAGAAGTCTCTGATTTTTCTTAATCTTCCATTAGTTACATCAATTTTTATGACATACATTGGTGCATATAATTAATAACAAAAAAGAATCCATAGTATCTGTATCATTACCACGGAACACTCTGAAGAAAAAATTAGAACTCAGCTCAATATTTCTTCTAAGAAAAAAATGTAATAATATGGTATGTACAGCTACTTCCTATTTCTAATCACTCTGTGATATTTGTAAAAGATTTATTGTTATTAAAGAGAAAAGTGACATTTACAAAGAAGAAAAATAAGTTGGCAATAAACAGAACCGAAGAAAACATTCCCTTATATATACTTCATCTACTGAAAGGCCTAAACAGAAACTCAATTAATATTAATACTTTCCTTAGGCAGAAATTTTGAGAAGAGAAGGGAAATAAGATGACATTCAGCAAGATACTTAAACCTAAAAAAAGTCCTGCCTTGGTGAAGTAATTGTTATTTTTGATGTTTGTTTTTCCTCTGCCTTCTCTGCAGTGCTAGATGTCAGCCAATACCGTGATTTAAATTATCATATTTCTAAATTCATCTATACTCTTTGTAGATTCAGCTTCAGATACAACAAAGAGGAAAATGAGCTTATTAAAGGACTGATGGTAGTTTTGTTTATTTTTTTTCTAAAGAGGAAATCTTCTTCTGTAACCTTAGTTAAATTATCTCCTGTGGTGTTGCAGACAAGCCATCAAAAATTCCTTCAATGGTGTATTACCAATCTTGTGACTGCTGTTTCCAGGGGTAGAAACCAACCTGACTACCAGGCTCCAAAAGAACACATCACCCCATAGCCCCAGTAAAATACCTGCACCTGTTGGCATCAGGAAAGGAAGACTGGAGGGTTTTGAGTGCTTTCCTTGATAAAGACACTTCCATTGCAGTGCTTTACTGTCCCAGGCCACATTTCAGCTCTGAGCTGGCAGTGCTTTGTTCCATGGTGAAATTATCTTCAAGCATGTATCCCACAGGATTATAGAGACTTCCTAAAAACCCTTGTTTAAACATACATGCCAGGTGTGGATTCTGTCATGTGTATATGTTTGGGGTGCTGTAGCAAGGACTAGAGTTTCTGGATTACAAGTATGAATATATAATATTTAGCTCATTATAAAGACGTATGAATTTATAGTAAAGGGATGGAGTGAATGCTTTTTACAGTGCTTAATTCTGAGGTGGTTTTCCTCCCAGCCAATGTCAATATTAATTGGCCCATATTAATGAATAAACAACCTTGTTTACCATGTTCTCCCTACATTTACAGTTTTTCAGATGGTAAAGAGCCCATCAAAAGCCCTAAAGAGTCATATAGACCCCAGCCCACAAAACATGTTTAGAAGTGATAGTATACAGGTTTTTTTAGGAAAAAAAGTCAGATGAAAATGACAGATTAAATAAAATTTGTTTCAAATTTTCCAGTGATTTCCAGTGATTTTCAAACTGAACCTCTCCCCAAAAAGAAGCCCCATCATTCTCTAAGATTAGCCATTTACCTAACATTTCCAGGGGCACTACTAAACCATGTCCCTAAGCAGCACATCCATGACTCTTTCAAATGTCTTCAGGGTAGATAACTCAACCTCTTTCCCAAGCAGCCTATTCCAATGCTTGGCAACCCTTTAGATGAAGAAACTTAACCTAATATCCAGTCTAAATCGCTGCTGGTGCAACTTGAGGCCATTTCTTCTTGTCCTGTCTCATTACTTGGGAGGAGAGGCTGAACCTCACCTGGCCACAACCTCTTTCTTGGCCACCTGGGCACACCCTGGCTCATGTTCTGATGTTGTTGACCAGTGTCCCATGAACCTGAAGCAATTAAGTTCTAGAAACTCCTAAGGGGCAGAATTTCCGTGCAGAATTGTTCCTGACTTAGCTAGAAAGAAACACTTTGAATCTTTCTCATGTTGATTTCTATCCCTGAAATCACTTAAAGCATAGTCTTCTAATTAACACGAGCTGCCAAGGCAAATTGCTCACCAGACACAACAGTCACAGCAGTTTTCTTCTACAGTATGTCAAGGAACAAAGCTGTTGATATGATAAATTATAAAACTCATTCACCAACGTGCCTCAGTTCCTTCTGCAGCATGAAAGACCTCAAACCTATTTTTTTCTGGCTGCACAGAGAAATTCTAACTGGCCCATTAGAGGTTATTCTAAAGAAAAGAAACCTATTCCTTATACAATATGTTAAAATATGCAGAAAGTGTTTAATATAGTGCCATACCTATGTATTCAGACAAATGAAAGGCTGCCATATTTTTCCCTTTATGTATATAAAAATTAGAAGCAATCTTTGGAACTGTGTACCATATCTGGTCCTCCTTTTTGCCTACATGACCAGGCTTGAGAACCCCCCTCCATCTGGCTCTCTCAAGGTCCCAGTTCTGTTTTCCAAAGTGAAGAGCTGCAATAGAAGGAATTTGGATGGAGCTCTCTCACCAACCCACCCTAAAACAGACTGCTGATTAAGAGCTCTGGCCTAGCCCCTACTCATGCTGAGAAATAAGGTTTATCCAGGTTTCTTCTGCCTTTGGCACATGTTTCAGGAACTGAGCTATTGTACACAAAGGCCAAGTCCCTTCTTCCTCCCACTCTAGCTGCCTTTTAAAAGACTTACATGTATAACTTCTCTTTGTTCTGTAGTTCAGTTGCAGTAATTTTTCATCCCCAATGTTCTAAACTTTGAGCTTGAAATTATGAAAAAATTGCAAAAAAATTTTAATTTTCTGTGGTCTGTTTGCTATCCTATGGGGTTTTCTTCAAAACTAGCTGAAATGATTAATTCAACACTGGCAGAATTGAAGAAGTGGCATAGCTTATAAAACAAAATCACTTTTTTTCCCTTGTCAGAAATTCAGCCCAAGGAAACAAGAAATATTAATGAAGTCTCTGACTGTGTCTTTCAGTAACTTGATATTTGAGCAACTCATTTCTGCAGCTCCACCTTATGCCAATTTGCTTTGCTTCCTTTCCAGTCACTAGGGGTATATTTAATAAGCTCAAACATAAATCATTCACCACATACGAGGTAATTATTTATGAAAAATACGCATATTTTCTTTTTCTTTGGATTTAGGTGAATTGGGAAAAGGTTTCTTATCAATTGCTGCTGAATTAATCTAGAATTATTATTAAAAATAGTTGGGTGTTTGAGTCTGCTCAATATCCCTAGGCAAAAATTCTGATTGAAATTGATCTTGGCAGAATCAGGCCCCTTAATCTTCCACTTGCAGCAAATGAAAAGCTGCAAATAAGGCGAAAAAAGAGCCCCTATTTGTGACATGCTGAGATTTTAATTGATCCCCTCAATAAATGCTATTAATGAATGAGTATTGAAAGGGGTGTGAGGCTGCTGGATACTGATGTGAATGTCTGTATATCAGCTGTCATCTACATGCTGAAGGACAACTTCTAGAATTGCATATGAAAAAGGGAAGAGGAATAGAATAAATTAAAGGGGAGATGATAATAGCCTCGGAACAGTGTAAAAATTTAACAGTCATGAAAAATATTTCCTGTATCAAATTTTCTGTATGACAATTTTCTCTTGTTTAAATAATTTAATTATTTTACAGTTTCTTCATACATATTTAGATTTTTCATTAATTTTAATTTAATATCAACTTGCCACTCTTAGATACCATCGCAGTGAGATGATTTTAGGAAGTAGGCTTGAGCTCTACAGTTTGAGGAAAATCGTGATTGATACTAATATCATTTTATATCACTGAAAAGTGGGCAGGCCCTGACAAAACTCTGTCTCTGATTTAAAACCAGAGCATGGCTGCCCACATTATCCGTGAATCTAACCTTAATGTTCTCCTACAACAAGTCTGACAGAGCTTTGAGTCTAAACTGTAGATGTGATTAAGCTACCGAGTCATTTGAGGGAATCTCAGGAGACCAGGCAGTTCTCCTCTGCCAAAGGCAGACTCCATTAGCCCCCTGTCCTTCTTGAGAGTCGTTGAATTATCTTCTTCTAGATTAAATATTTCCAGTGATAAAAAGCCCATCGTTTACTTTGGAAATGAGTATGATGGGAATAATTAGAGAAGAATAAAAAATGAAAAAGCAATGTAGTCATGCTGTAACACAGATCGCATTTAGCAGTCATGATAATTTGATTAACAGGAAAAAAAATAGGAAGACAAGGAGTCATTTAAAACTCCCTGTGGTTTCTTGTGCCAGTAGAGACACCTTGCCTGGCCCCTGCAATGTTCCACAGGATATAAATCTTATGTCATATTTTTTAGTCCTGTGTGGGTGTTTCACCCACCCAGGGTCTTACAGATACATGGAGGGCTTAGGTACAGACAGCTGAACTGAAGCCCAGCCAATTGCTTTAGCTGTGAACTGAATTTGTCCCCAGGCTTCCCCGACTGCCTTGCCTGGCTCTCCTTGGGCTCCACTGCAAGCTGGCACAGGGACACCTGACACAGTCATCTCCGCTTGGATATTGCACTCCATGGATGACTTCCTGAGCTTTGGCAAATGAGTCAGGTGACATCACATGACAAGGGAAAGAAAACATTCATGAGGAGTTGAATGGATTTCCTGTGTCACACACAGGCACTCACATTTGCATATATCAGACCCTCATTTGCAGATCTTGCCATTCATTATGATTTTTATCCTTACAAAAAGCACATCCCTCTGAAGCTGTCTGCTTTATTCCGAATTTCAGACATTCCGGAAGGTGATATTAGTCTCATCTGAATTTACTGGAATCAACACTTTAGCCAGTTTAAGTGAGGCATTAGGAATCAAACAATAGTCTTATCCTATTGAAGACTATGGTCTTTTAACTGTGCTGAAATAAATTTTCACTTAATAGGGGTTTCCCATATCTTCAGATAGGTATAGTAAATGTTGAAGTTGAAAATATAATTAAAAATTTTAAATGTAATAATAGTTGAGATATATCTTTCTTCTTTCTTTTATTCTGGTCTTTGTGTCTTTCCTAAACATTGACTGTTTTTCCCTTTTTTCCCCTCTATTCTACTATGAGGTTATTATTTGTAAAGTATTTGTAGTGGCTCTGAATAAAGTGCTGTCTTTTGATTTATTCTTCCTCAGTCAAACCAATATGACATTATACATGATCCTTTTACTTTGTAAGTGTAAAATCAAACATCACTTATAGTAAGAATCAATTGAATGGGACCTTTAGAAAAGCCCAAGAACTCTAGAATCTGTGTTTTATATCTTCATCTTTTTGCATTTTGTCTAAACAAGGAACACGGAGAGAAGCTTAAGGAAGTCCATTTACTGTTTGACATGCACTGATTTATGCCATTGGGTCCTACTTACTTGTCAATTAACTTTTGTATTTCATAGTTTCACTCTATAGTTAAAAAAATAGGTGGAAATTGTGGTAACATCAGATCCCTAATTCTTTCCATTGAGGGGGAACAGCTTAAAAGAAAGAATTGTTTTAAGGGGGGTTTAGGATATACAGTTTCATTTGAAGCTGTATGAAAAATTCCCAGTGTTCTTATGTGGATCTACTGAGGGGCTGAAAAGGGGTTGAGGAAAGAGGAGAGTTACATATGAATTTTGGCATTTTAGAAGCCTGAGTTCAGTCTGGAATTTTGTGTGAAACTTGGATAGCAAGGCATTGCACTCTGAAAGGCAAGCACTGGTTTTAGCTGGAGACTTAACCAAAGCTTCAAACATGGTCAGTTCCTACTGATGGTTTAAGGAGATTTTAGGGTGAATCAGCTTACTTTGGCCACGTGCCCAGAGCAGATTTTGCCCTTGCTGACACACTTAAGGCTTCAGCTGACTTCTCAAAAAGCTTTGGGTAAACGTGTAGATTCCGTGTGCCACTCCAGGATTGTGCGCGGCTGGTCTGAGGTTGATTACAAACCTTCATTCTTCCTAAGCAAAACTTTGAAGGGAACCCATACATGATTCCTGGGAGAGCCAGCATTCACATTTGCTCCCAGGTCTTACTCAAATTTTTCTTTTTAAAGGTCTGTTACTGCAGCCTTTACTGATTGATTATTAATACTACACTCAATATTTCAATGACTCTCCATTATAAAAACACTTTCTTGCCACAACTTGTAATGTTCTCTGTTCCTGTGCATTGATTGCCTCCTGTGAGGGCCCAACCAGCAGAATACATTGGGCAGACTTACAGGTAATCTTGGTCTCATGTGCTGGTCTGGGAACTGCAAAATTTCAGCAACTCAGGTATTTCTGCTCACTAGAAAAGGATCTTCTAAAATAATGGTCAAATCACACAATTATATTCTGTTTCAGTATGTAATGAAACTGTTAACATGTATTTTCAAAATTAAATTCATTATTTGCTCTTAGGGTAAAGGATGTCTTTAGCTGGATTCCAAAGAAACATCATTTCTCCACAGCATGAGCTTGATGTAAGAAAGCTTCTTTGACATCCTTGCTGTGCAGATGCTTGATCAGTTCCTATAGCTGTTGGGAATACTTGAGTGTGACTGCAGAAACTTTATGTGGGAAGGGATTTCAGTGTGGGAGGAAAGAGGTTTTTCATTTATTTCCAGTGTAAAAAGTGGGCAAGAAAACATACCCTGGAGGAACATAGCCTAAATTGGGTTATTCATTATCTCAGCTGGCATTTCTGAATCCTTGGCCTATGTTCCACTTTGTTCCACCTAGCTCTGATAAAACCTTTCTCCCCATCAGCAAGAACATCACTGATTAGAATAAAAGAAAAATCACTATAGCCTTTTTTTCTGCAAATGTAAAGGCACTTTATTTCAAAAGTGATATATAAATCACAATCATACTAATGACAAGCAGGAAGCATCCAGAAACAAGGTGGGGGTTAGTTGATTTTTTTTGACAGTAATTTTTCAACCACTTTTTCTTTCCCCTTAAAATTATGAAAAAATATGCCAATATTTTCTTTCTCTTTGATACATTTGTGTATAGGAACATCATTGTCTCAGAATAAAGATCCTGGGGGATTGTTACTACTGTGTGTCGGGGCTCCCAGAACCTCGCCAGGACCATGCACACTGCTGTGTTGAAATGGGGCTCAGCATGATCAAAACTATCAGGTAATGCCTTTTCTCCCCCTGATTCATTGTTTCTGGCAGTGTTCTGAACTTCCTACCTGAGAATGCTGTCACTAGACAAGTAATTATTCTGTTGGTTCAAAAATCTCAGCATTATCACTGTGAAAAGGACAGGACTTTTTTGATCCATGTAATGCATGGGATCAGTTACTAAAATGATTTTATTAACCTGTACTACTTCAGAGATGTAGCACAATAGCTGTGTGGGCAACTGAGGGGCTTCACAGTTCTTGGCAGTCCTCACTTTGTACTGTTGTCAATTTCAAGAGGAGACTGAAGAGGAGGAGTCAGAATTGCTTCTTATAATCCCTTTAATAAAATTAAACTACCATATAAATACAAAATAGACAGCTTTGGCTATCCTTTAGCTTGGAAACTAGCTCATAGACAAACTCATAAGTACTGAGATTTTCCAGATGAACAAATTTTACCTGCTAAATTAGGTTCTTGCTTAAATTCACAAGCACTGGAAGTATTTTAATGAAGGAATGTGTTCCCATCATGTAAATATAATTATGTTGCTGTTAGATTATTGTATTTTGATGCAATTACAATTAATAATAATCATGTTTCAGCAGCCTGTGGGTAGAGCTTGTCCAATGAGTTACCATGACATTGGCTGACATGTAGTACTCAGAGTTTTTGTCCATCTTTTTGAAATATATGGGTTTTTACTGATACAGCATATCAGTAAAAAATTATTGAGCTTATCATATTCAGATACTTCTTCTGTTGTTGTCTTCCCTAAAATAGTGTTGCCTAACATGAGCATTCTCCCCTTTCCCTGGATATTTTGCTGTCCAATCTCTTTGTCTGCTTCTTGTCCAGACCTCTTTGCCCCTTTTATCTGGGTCTGTCTTATGGTATACATCAGACACTTAATGCACACTGCAGCTACATTACTGAGCTCTTAATAGAGAAAGAATTTGACTAAAATTAATTAATGGAAAATGTAACTGAATAATGATTATGCAACAGTGATATCTAAGAAGGCTGGATTCAATTATCACAGGCTAAATGTTGAATAAAGTAATCAATACTTTGCTTCTGGAATCCCCACAGTAAAAGTGAAACATGAATTAGAGAACACAGAGATGAAAAAAAAATCTACTATCATTGCTAAAATTTTTTGGATGCACACATCAAATCTTCTACATTTCCTTGGTAACGCCACTGCAGGCAACCCATTGTAAGCCCTTTTTCTTCTAAGACAGTAAATTTCTCTCCATCTCCTTACACATGTGGAAGTCTGTAACATCCCGTGTCCTTCAGTGACTGGGTCCTGAAGGCAGCAATCCAGTAGAAATGGTGCTCTATTTTTAGCATCTTAAATGACAGCTACAGTCAGTCAGAGCCATGACACCAAAGTCCATCAGGACTTGGGTCATCCATCACAGACTAATTCAGTTCAGATTACCCCCAATTTATTTGATAATCCCAGTATCTCATTTTCTGTCTATGCAATGAGGATGGTTCTTCCCCCAGGCTTTTCTGTTCAGAGTATAGGAGTCTTATGTTGCTTATCTTAATGTGTGTTCACACAGTTCACAGGGAGGACCAATCCTGCCATGGAATATTAGAAATACTTCTGCCCCCATTTCTGAGAGAATTTGGAGTTACCTATAGTCTATTCATTAAAATTAAAGAAGTAGATATATGTCTCACAATTAAGATGAAAAAAAAAAAAATCCTCTTTATAAAAGTGAGGTTTTTATCACATTGGTCCCCACAGAATTTTACCATATTTAAAATGCAAGAGAAATGAAATTTTGATGATTAGAAAAATTTATATGTTTACCAGATGATTTCAAAAATAAATACTTTTTAAGTCTAAAGTAATAGGACGATGACCCAAGATATAAGAAATCATCATTCAGATTTGAGAGCTGCATTGAAGTTATACAGACAAACATTTCTTTCCATTGGCAACAGGTAACGTTGTACTGATCAGTACAACCCTTCTGATGAGGCAGCACCCAAAAAACCCCTGTTACCTCAGGATACAATTGCTGAATACCCCTTCTATTGTCCTTGAAGTTTTCATGGTCAAAGGGAATAGAACAAGAATGTCAGATCCATTCATTACACAACATGTAAAATAAATCTACATGGACAGAATGTCTCACAAGAGACTTCTGAGTATTTTCATACAGCTCTTATCCCTACAGCTAAATTGTTAATTTATTGTTGAGAATCTTCAATTTGATTTTAAGCTTGAGTCTTGCAGCTCCACTACTCTTTTTGCAGATGAAAGGAACTGTTTAGAACTCAACAAAATAATTCAAGATCATTATTTTCTCTATAATTTTTTTTTGAGTCACCATGCTTTGTTAAAAATGCTATAAAAGAAGCACTATTATTGTTATTCCAATCGTGTTTTTTGTCTTCTTGTTTTTTGCTCCCTTAACTGTTGAGAACAAATGATGGGCAACTTTTAACCACAGGAAGATTCCATGGAATCTGATATTTACTCCAAAGTAAGACAGTTTCGCTCCACCACATTTGGGCATGAGAAAAAATCCTTACTCCATCTGTGCTGCAAAACCCAAAGACCTGTAAACTCTGTTTAGCTGCAGCTGGAAATATGAATTAAAGTAAAAAGGACAAGCTCTTCTCAAGGAGTCCTTTATTCTGCTGGTGTTCACATCTTTTCACATGCAGCAATAACTCTCATTGTGTTTAATTTTATTGTATCAATGCCTGTCTGTACTGACTGTTGGTGGAAATGGGATTCCAGTGTAATGTTTAGTCATGAAATGATAATTCATTTTAACAATTATCACCCAAGCTAAGTGGTTGTCAGGGATAACACCACCTTCTCAAATGTCCCTATTCCTATAATCTCTGTGACTGGGAGTAGAGGGGAAGGGAGATTGTGTGGACTCAGCTCCTCAGGGACTCACTTTCATGGTGCAGTGAGGGAAATGGCACAATATATATAGCAGTGGAAATTCAAACAAACCTTTGTGCTGGTATATTTGTTTGGTAAATCAAGGAGTCCTGAGTAGTTTCATTTGTTGGATCATTTCCCACTAAAAACCATCTGAAAGAGTAACTATTATGACAGAATAAATGCTCCCAGCATGCAATATAGGCTAAACTCCAGAAATTAGATAACAGCTTGTCTTCATTAAAAGTCTATAATTAAGTACTAATATTAAGGCAAATTCATGAGAGAGGGAAAAAAAGGAAAACTCAAAAAACCCAAACAAAACCCACAACCAAAAATACCACAATTATTTTAGATGACTGACTGCCCTGGCAGGTTTCCTGCTTTTAGTATGAAAAAACTGCTTTTATCATCGTCTGTTGAGTATTAACAAAAACCATGAAGTGATCAATTCTTGTTAAAGAAGTTACTCAGGCAGTAAAAGAGACAGGAATTGTTTTCATATTCCATTATGTATAAACTATTTAATTATGTAATTATATTAATATAATTCATCCAGTTCTGGATTCCTTCCATAGATTATTTCTCCTAAGATCTACAAAGCTCTTCCTATGATGCAATGAGCTTTGATTCACAGAAGAGAGGATGTATTCACAAACCTGAAATCTAAGGCTTAGCTTCATTTGTGTGTGGTAGTGGAAAGGGATATTTTGACATATTCACAAGTTTAGCCAGCACTTTTTAGACAGTTCTAAGATTGAATATAGGTTTCTCACTGAGACTTGATCATATTGTCACCTCCACATGTGTGTTTCAGCCACTGACTCTGAATGGAGAGAACATCAGAATATCAGTTTTTCTTTCCCTGTTTTTGCTGTTGGATGATTATATGAACTAAATCAGGTAGAGATGAATAAGTTCATGCACTTCTGTGACCTCTCTCCTTTGAATGCACCATGAAACAATCAAGGCCATATTGGAAAAATGGCATAGGAGTGTGTGTGTGTATACATATGTGTATTTGTGTACAAATATGCTTTTATAGATTTTTATAACACACTTTTGAAATCAAAAAGCAAACTTCTCATCATATTGTGTGTGGTCCCTTGTATTGTATTATTTTCCTGCTTCTCAGAGCAGATTGATATAAGGAAGAGGAATGCAGCAGTATTAACTCTGCCCCTGTAGCTACAGTTTCTGTCTGAACTCAGAGCAAGTCAGTTATATTAGAGATAGGTCTGTCAATATGAAACTTCTTCAGGTAATAGTTTCTGCCTACATTAGATTCCAGTTCTAAATCCAAGATAAACTCATCCTGGTGCTATTTTAAACTGGCTCATTGGGAAAATATCTACATTAAATTGTAAATTCAACGTGTGTAGAGTTCATCTACGAAGCATTGCATCCCAAAAGTCACATTACTTGCACAGCGCCTTTCAAAGTGTTCAGTAGTTGAGTGTATCCTGTTATGTAGCTTTTTTAAAATAATGGATATCTCCTTCACAGGCATGACACAGTTCCCAGAGTCACACTGAAAAATCTCTTACCTCACTTCATCTACTATCCTTTTATGTCAACACCAAAAAGCATTTGAAATCCTTTAGGAAAATTCAATAATTCTGTTGAGTCCAACCAAAATGTTCCCTATATAACTGAACCTTATGATCAAAGAGCATTTCAGTTAACAGGAGACATGGAAGGTCACCTGTCCATCCTTCTGCTCTCAGCAGAGTCAGCTAAGACCCTTATTTACTTCAACCAGAATACATGGACTTTCATATTTCACCTACACGAGGATGATAATGACCATGTCTTGATGGGTAAATTGAACAACCCCAGAGAATTTTAGCCATCACTAAGAAAAAGTGGAACAGACTGGCCAACTCCCCACTTCTGAAGTGATTTTGCTTCCAAAACCAGGCAGTTGTATTCAAATTACCTCCTAGAGATGGTCTTCATCACATGCAAACTGTTGAACCTGGGAACAGGATGTGAAAGAGCTTGTTGAGAATGTAAAAGCATTCTGGGTTGTTTTAAGTATCTCAAAGCATAGTCATAACCTTGCACAATTGAACTGGTCAGCACAGAAGCAGCCCCTGTGTCACTGTCAATCTGCAGGTCCTGAGTTACAGGGCATTCAGGTTTTTGACAGTTACAGAAAAGGCTGAAAAGCAAATTTCTGACTTTTGGCTCACCTTCTTCATGCAAATAAGAAAGGTTTCAATTAACAGCACAAAAATCAAACACCCATCAAAGAATGCTGACCAGGAGGAAATGGCAAGATCCAATTAAAAATCAATGATTTTTTTTTTATCTCTGGCTAGACTGAAATGAGATGAATGGCAAAAATAACACCAGTCACAGTTACCTCATCCTGGATAAGATATCAAAGCACTTGTGAACAAAGAGGGCTGCTTTATAGATCATCAATAATGCATCTTCGTGCATGCACTTTGTGAATGTATCTGCAGAAAGTCTGTAAAGTAGTTGAAGAAAATACATTTTTTAACTAGAAGCTTCATTGCTAGTTGAATAAATTTAAGAGAGAGAAGAACTAGATGTGGAATATCGGAGATTTTTCAAAATGGACTCTCTTAATTTTTTTTTCTCTACATTTTTTTATCTAATACATGCTATTATGTCTGAGAATTCTTTTTCTGAATAAGTTAGAACTACCACTCTTGATGAAGGTGATCCAGGCTTTGTTATTCCTATACCTGTATGTAAACAAGACCTCCTAAAGTATGTGATAGTCTAGCTGCTAGAGAGTTGGATTTCACCATGATTAAGTCCTCTTCTTTACATAATTCAGAAATCTCTTTCAACCCACATCACTCCCAATTTTAAATAAAAAGAATAATTGTAATTCCATGATTTCTTACATACTAACAAATCACCTCACTTTTAAACTTTTTAGTCTTTGCAGAGAAATTTTTTAATAAAGTAAACCATTTATTCTTTGTTCAAATTAATATCTAACAACAAAAATTTTATGAAGACTATTGTTTCCACAACAGGTTATGAACAGTTCTTCTTCTAGTCTTGTGTTGCAAATAATAAAGTAATTTGAGTGAGACTAGACCACTCTCATGCTTTGATTCGTGTCCTGGACAGGTCTATTTAAATATATTTCAGACTGCCTGTTACTTCATGCAATCAGGTCCCCTCCTGCAATTATTTTCCCACCTGCCAGTGCAGGAGCACATTGCTGTGCACAACAAGAGGAGGATGCAGAGACAGAGCCCTGCACGTGCACCAGCACTGCAGCAGACAAAAACAGAATGTTCCTCAGCCAAAGGGTGCAGGCAGGAGGCCAAATCCCCTCTGTCTGCTGATGAAGAGCTGAGATCAAATATCACCTGAGCAGCACATAAAGAGTTGCTGGGAGACTGTGAAAGGCAGATAAGGCAAGGGGGAGAGGACCTTGATTAGTGTCTGCAGCACACTGCAGGAGGTGGTGTGGACAGCACAGCTGTGGGAGTTTTAGGACAAATGCAGAAGTCCTGTGTGGCTGATGGAGGATGCCAAAGCCTTCTCAGGCCATCACCACATTTTTATGACAAAGGAAAAGTTAAATCCAGGAATCCTTAGTGAACACTCTGGAAACAGAGGGGCACATTGCTCAGTTGTACCATCATTTGTACTTGGTCTCTCCAGTGATGTCTGCATGTGTTAGTTCTTATATTATATACAAATACAAGACCATAATTTACAGTATTTAAAATGAATAGAATAGAATAGAATAGAATAGAATAGAATAGAATAGAATAGAATAGAATAGAATAGAATAGAATAATAAGCTATTTTAGTTGGAAGGGGCCTACAGTGACCATCTAGTCCAGCTGCCTGCCAATTCAAGGGTCACCAAAGTAAAAGCATGTTAAGGACATTGTCCAAATGCCTCTTGATCATGGGCTTGGGGCATCAATCAGCTCAGCAGAGAGCCTGTTTCACTGTTTGGCCACAGTCATGGTAAAGAAATGTTCCCTAATGTCCAAGCTGAACATTCACTGATGCAACTTTGAGGTGTTCCCATACATTCAGTCACTGGATCCCAGGGAGAGCTCAGCATCTCCCTCTCCCCTTCCCCTCCTCAGGAAGCTGTTAGAGAGCAACGAGGTCACACCTCAGCCTCCCCTTCTCTAAACTAGACAAACCCAGAGCCTTCAGCTGCTTTTCACAGAACATGACAGTTGGTAAAATAGAAATTAAATTGGTAAAATAGCACGTGTGTCTATATATGTATAGAGAAAGATTACATAAATATAGGCCATTAAAAATTTTATTAAACAGAGGCCCTTCTTATTAATTGCATTTTTCAATGAAAAGCTTTTTGCTCAATTATTCCTGTAAATACAATTATCTTTTATTTCAAAATAAGGAAATAAAATGTAAAATGAGAAATAATTATCTTAGTCTGAACAAAAGGAAAAGGCAGACTGGGGAAACAATCATGTGAGGAGCTGTGTGATAATTCCTCTGACAGTTATGAATGTCAGTTTAGATATTTTTGTAGCATATAAAAATTTTTCAAAATAGATTAAAATCTCAGTGGTCTCACTTCTATTAGCTGCTCTCACAACACTTTAAGTGCATCAATGTGGAGGAGTTGTTGCCTTTCCCATCTTCCAAGGACAGGTAATTGTTTGTATAATTTTGATATTTCAAGCCCTCTTGCTTGCATGCAATGAAGAAATTTGTAAATGAAAACTATAAGCTCTACATATAAGAACACAGACAAGTCCTTTTCAAAGTTTCTTTGTTTATTATTTTATGCTTAAATGTTTAAAATCTTTTTCTCTTAGAGATCTGAAATATGTTGGCTTCCTGATGTGATTAACAGGTTTGTAGGCAAACTACTGCACTGAGACTCATCATATGCCTGCCTTTCTCAAAGGTTTCATAATATGAAGGGAAATGATGAATTCCTCATTTTCAATTTTTCACATTTTTGTGCAACTAGTTTCCATTTTAGAACTCTTGGTTTGGGTTATTTTTTTTCTCTTACAAACTGAGCTGATGCTCCATTGCAACAATGAAAGCTCAAGTACTGAATGTAGAAAGCAATTTACCCTTTTCTCTTCTACAGAGAATCTGCCAAGGTCATTACTGATGCATCTGAGGCAATGGTAGTTAACTTCAGAGCAGTGAAATAGAGCTGTTTATTCTTTCCCTGCTCTGTGTGTGATCTTGCTGTGCTTCTATTGACTTCAGTGACTGTAGAGATGAGGCCCTTTACAGAGACACAGCAGGTCTGTAGACCAGCAGTAGCAATGTGCTTTTCCTCTCCTGAGCACACAATTTAAAGATTAATGAACACAAGCTCTAATACTATTTCTGGTGCAAACAGTTTTTGTCACACAAACAGAACTGGAAAAGCAGTCTCTTAAAAAATATGCTCATATGTGTTTATTTTTGAGAGGTGAAATGGTCATCACCAACCCACAGAATGGACAAAACTGATTTTAAACTCACATGGTTGTCATCACAGAACAAATGGTGTTCTGGCCAAACCTAATGAAAATAATCATTTGATAATGATTATTTTAATGATTATAAAAATAACTCTGGAAAATCCCAGTCAAGAAAATATTTTTTTTTTTTAAAATTGAAAATTAGTAAAAAATACACAAGAATTTTAAAGAATAGACAGCTTTGAGAGCTCAGCATCTCCCTCTTGAACCATTCATATTGTTCCTGACTGTTCCATACTGTTCCAACAGTTCCATACTGTTCCTGAACCTTTTATAAATCCAAGCTAAAGCACTCAATAAATCTAAAAAAATACTTTCACTCAGACATGTTTCTCTCTCCCTATCTTACCCTTTCTGTCTGATTGAAATAAGAAGTGTGCCACTGAGCCATGCATGCAATTAAGTGCTTAATGATAACCTGGCTTTTAGAATAATTTTTATCACTACTTCTACCTTTGCTATTTAGAAAGTTCTCTCCTCATTTTACAGGCTAGACTGCACTTTACAGCTAATTGACATAGTATTTTACATCATACCTTTTTCAAAATGATATGGAAAATTGTGGCATGTATTTTCATAAGTCTGGTCTTTTTTCTTTCTTTGTGTGTTTTGTTTAACAGATATGTCAGATCAAGAACAAAGCACGATATTGACATGAGGATAGGGATTCATTCTGGATCCGTTCTGTGTGGAGTGCTGGGCCTGAGAAAGTGGCAGTTTGATGTCTGGTCATGGGATGTGGATATTGCAAACAAACTCGAGTCAGGTGGAATTCCTGGGTAAGGCAAAGTGTATTTCCCACAGTCAGAAAACACTGCCAGCACATTACTCTGTTAACCTTGCCAAGAGATTAACTGTCTAACATCATTTCATAAACTATGACCTTTTTTTTTTTGCTATTTTGCAGTTGGCAAGGGTTAGTGAGTTTATAGCCAAAAAAAGGTAGAAATGGTCTGCTTCTAGAGCCATTTGAAAGGACAAGACGAAAATATTTATTTTTCTACATCACCCTTGATTTTCTCAAAAAGATAATTTTTTTTGTTTTCAGCCCTCGTAGTCCTCAGAGGTAGCCCAAATTTCCCAGTTATATGTTAACCATTGATGAGATTTTCCAGGCTTCATTCTCTCACCTTTTTCATTCAAATAATACTATGAGGCAAAAGCTATAATTTTTTTTATTTCATAATGCACAAAATGTGGGAAGAATTATGTGTTCATGGGTCAATATTCTAATAACAAGTTGTCATGAACAGCAGGATCTCTAGGAAGTCTTTTAAATAATTTGATAATTTGCTTTAGTAAATGTTTTGAGATCTTTATCTTAACCTGTCTGTATGTGAAAATGTATGATTTTCTGCTAAAAAAGCCTAGTTTATTTCTGTGTCTGAGTGTCTGATGTGGCTGATTCACCTGAAAGTTGAATGTTATTTCTGCCTGATATGTCCTACATATCCTGCTAGTTTGAAAGCTACAAATCCTAGATTTGAACAGTAGTGATTGCAGGAATCTTCTGTTCACTTTCAGTTCCACCTGCCATTGATGAAAGATGTAGAAATGATCACCTAGACAATTCCAATTTTAGCCATGGAATTTGGAAGCGATAGCAGCAGACATTTTTATGAGGAAAAAAATCTAAATGGTGCTGTCACCTTGAATGACAGAGATTTTAAGTCATCAAAACTGAGTCATGTGCTGTCCTCCCTACACACACATCAGGATCTGTCAGAGCTGTCATGTTCCCAGGAAATTGGAAGGAAATATGCTTCATATATTGCAAATGCAGGCCCCTTCCACAGTTCTGCATAGTAAATATTTATTCTAATATATATTCTTGGAATTAGCAGAAAATGAAATTCTGTATGCTCTGAGAACAACTTCTGTACTCTACATATGTCACCCGTGTATAAAATTTCAGAAAAAAATTTAATTGTCTGCTGCTTATCCCACGTGATAGCCCCAGAGGACTAAGAGGTTGCTTTGTACACATGAGCAAATTGATCATCTGAGTTTCACCATCCACACCTGCAAAAAAGCAGAGTCTATTGCTGTTAATGTGTGCAAGTCATATGGCTATTAATGAATAACCCAAAAGATGCACAGATAAAAGGCTGAAGATAAAATGCCTGGCAGCTTTTCAGTCTGTCAGAGCAGAGTGATTTCCTGGATATCAGTGTGCCAGCAGAACAAAGCCAGTATGTGACAGCAATGAACCAAGTCCCTCAGAATAGTGATTTACATCAGAGTTTCCTAGTGTGCAGAGTAGATTTAATAGATCAGTTAAGTCCATTTCAGCCTCTCCTTACTTCTCCCTGCCACCAGCATCCAAATCCCCCTACTTGTTGTAATACTGAGGTCATTCCTAGAGCAGCTTCACCAGGGGTTATGAGCAGTCCTGTTCTCATGGTGTAAAACAAGAGCAAAGATGAACTGCAGCATTTTCCTGAGGGCATAGTGGAGAGAGGCAGCTGAGGATGGGAAACATCCTTTTACCCAGTGTGAGAGCAGCAAAGAGCTGAGCAGGCTCAGCTCTTCTCCTTGATGCCTGCATGTCCCCCTGAGCCCCCATGAGCCCGGGTGATGCAGGGAGAGATTGCTCCTGACAGGAGGAGCAGAAGCCAACTGCAAGGGAAAAGGCAGGAGCACTGAGAAAAAAATGGTAATTTCCGATTTTCTGAGAGTAAAAAATGTGTCCACAACACCTGAGAAGGAAATCTTGTAATCCTGTAATCCATTAAATTCTTCTGCCAGGATACCATTTTCTAATAGTGTATACTTAGTGTATCTAGGTATTATTGTCCAGTACTGAATTGCATAAATCCTAGGTAATAATTAATTTTCAATGATGTCTCAATGGCAGGTATCATCTAACACTGTGGTACTGATCTGCTTTCAAGAGTAGGTCAGGCAATACTTTTTGACTGCAATACTCAGGTTCCCAATGTACTGTATTTGTATAAAATTAAAAGATATCTCTCCACATTTTAAGTTTTTTAAGTAAGCAGTACAAAAGGTGAAGCCAGAAAATACTTGTAATCTGCCAACTATGTATTAATATTTGGCCCATTTAAGGACATTACATAAATAGCTGTCTCCATACTCTCCTTAAAACTGTTGTCATATCCATCATAAACTCCATATTTCAGGGTTTCATTATACAACCTTCCTAAATTATATTAGTTGAATCTAAAGAGAGAGATAGTCACCTTGGCAACTAGTAATAAGCTTTCTCTTTCTTTTTTTTCTTTTTTTTTTTTTCATTTCTTTAGTTTTAGGTTAGTATTTAAATCAATTTAGCCTATTTGGATTTCTTAGAGCTAGGAAACTCATCATCTTTCTGAGAGGTCACATGCTTTGCTGTTTAAGTCCAGGCCAAAAGTTGCTTATATTTGAGAAACATTTTTACTGGGTTTTATCATGAGTTTTACTAATTTTTCAATACAAAATGCTACTAATCTCTGTAACCATTGTAACAGTATGACTTTAGAAAGAGAAAGTTGTACAAAACCTAGGAAGAAGCTGTGAAGTTGAGACAGATTAAAAAAGGGCTGGGATACTAGTTTTTGATCTTTTAATGTTGATATTTAATGCTCCACATGGACAGTTTGTGCCAAGTTCTGATACTCCTGGCCACCTCACCCTGCTTAAATACAACCAGCACTTTATTTTCTAGCAATGCATACACACCATACATGCCCTTATAGTCTCCTATTCCATCAAAATATTATAGAATTCAATTCTGTAGTGGCATCCTTTGAGTTACAGAAGGAAGTTCCCAAGGGGCATGCTAGGACCATTTCCTTCACAGGAGGAAGCCAAATTGTGGTGCCTGAGAAAAGCAACTTAGCATGTGTCATCAGGAAAAGATCAAGAATTTTAGCTCAGTGTGAATATTAGGAATCTATATGCAAGTCTGTCTTTCAGAAAGTGACATACACCCAAAGTTTAAAAAATCAGCTGACTTAAAGAGTCACTACAACTATTTCCTTGGGTTAGATAAATGCCTAATGAACAACTCTTACTGAATTCATGATGCTGCATTGTACAGTACAGCATAGCCAACCATGCTGATATGTTCTAGAGGTGTCTGCAACTTTCCTACACGCAGGAACTTGAAGATTCGTTAGAAATGGTTTAGCTGGAAGACATCCAAATTCCTATCATACCATTGCAAAATTTGAGCTCTTTTGCATGTAATCTCTTCAATTCAACTTCAGTTTGGCCAAAGCTTATTGAACTCATTGCTTATTCTTAATAGAAATGATTATGTTGCTTTCCTTTGCATAGTTCTCCTATTTCCCTAATTCACTTCAGGTGCAATCAGACCACTAATCTCAAGTGTCTAAGCTACCTCAGGAAACTGAAGGAAATTAAAGACCTTCCCATAAACTGCTCTAATGCCTACCATTTATTTTTCTCTCAAGAAACTTCCCTGAAATACAATTTTCTTTCACTCAGAATAGCATTTTACCCAGGAAAGTCTCCCATTAAACTATTAACTATCAGCAAAGGTATCAGGTTTGAATGTCAGTGTTTTTCCTGTGACAGGACTTTGTGAATTAATGACATCTTATTGATGTAAACGTCTTGAGATTTTTCGACCACAAATAAGGCTCATGTTTTTAAATGCACTATTTAATTTTTATTGTTTGCAATAGAAAACCTTGTATTTATCCATGATGTTAAACATTATATAGAGTTCAAAACCTCCCTCTTACCTATGTGTAGTAGAGCACAATCAGTATTTGCTGCTACTTATTTCACTTATGCAGGAGGATTCACATCTCCAAAGCCACTCTGGACTGCCTGAATGGGGATTATAAAGTTGAAGAAGGGCATGGCAAAGAGCGCAATGAATTCCTGAGGAAACATAACATTGAGACTTATTTAATTAAACAACCTGAGGAGAGTCTGTTGACTTTACCTGAAGATATTGTGAAAGAAGCTGTCAGCTCCTCTGACAGGAGAAACAGTGGAGCTACATTTACCGAGGGATCCTGGAGCCCTGAACTTCCATTTGATAACATAGTGGGAAAACAAAACGTAAGTCAGACTTCCTTTAATGCCATTGAGATAAATGCATGATTGAGTGCACTTCAACAATGGAGGCCTCAGAGGAGACAACTTCATCTTTAACCTTTATTCTAGCATGTACTGTAACAGCAGAGGATTGAACAAAGTGTTTCAAGGCTGAAAAAAACATGTGTCTAAACAGGGAAAATGCCAGTGAAGCAGAGATTTTGGGTTCATTGTTTTTTTTCTTTTTCTCAACTGAAATTAAATGCTGCACGGCTTAGTTTTAATTGAACCACTTCACAAAGAAGTAATTAAAAGTAAATCTAATGCTACTAAACTAGTTGGAACATTCTAGTCAGAGTGGATATCTCATTGCATAGCTTCACTGCAGGGCCATCAAATTAAAGGGATGAGGGAAAGGACATTTTGCCAGAGGAAAAAGTGTAAAGTAGTTTATTGATATCTGAGGGAAGGAAAAAAAGCACCTTGTGAAATCAGGTTCTTCATTTCTCACTTTTTTAACAAAAGTATTAAAAACTCATACTCTAAGATATAATTAAGGTTCACTAGCAGATGAGTTAGATTCTAAGGACATCTGTAGCTCAATAGAAATATGAGATAATAGCAACTTCTCCTGATCAGATATTTTCCAAAAGCACTGCATGGCTGCTTGCCAGCAACCTGGGAACCAACAATTCTTGTATGGTAAAAAAAAATCATTTTGTGAAGTCTGCTTGTTTAGAAGAATTAAAGATGGAAAGGTTAAAATGCCCTCAGACTCCACTCTTCTCACTGCACTTGGAAGATTGATGAGTCTTTATGACGCAAGGTCAGCTGAAGTTTTCTTTCATTTTCTTTGAGGGATCTGTAATGCCATGATAGATCCTCTGTTCTGCTGCACATCCTTATTCCTACTTGTCTGAACTGTCTGTTGAACCTTAAGCATTGTGTGGAGGTCTTGCTTTTGTCAATCGTCTTCTGCTTCTTACAAATGTGCTCAGAAGTGATAAAATTTCACAATCAGTCAGCCCACAGCAGTGTCTTCATCTCTTAAACTGAATTTGAGCATGGCACAATTTGCTGTTATATAAAACACCTGTTTTATATATGTTCTGTACACCTGTGTATCTGCATGTACACTGCCTTACAGTATTCTCTGTATTTTGTTGACCTGTCTCTATATTGTCATTTCATTAGGAATAGAGATATGGGTGCATGCTGCTGTGAATATCTTGTGATCTCTCTCTATTTCATTCCTTCTACAAAATTCCAGTTTCTGTAGTCCAAAAAGAATCTGTGCAGAGTAGGCTCTCATTTTTTTTGGTCATTTTCTCAGTCAAACCTGACCTTGATGCTAACAAAGACAAAGAACAAAATTAAGGATTAGTGGGTTTATTCAATTATTGATCAACTCCTGCCCAGTACTAGTAAAAAGACCTCAAAAGTAATTGGAATAGGTATAGTTTAACAGTTTCTTTAAAACTTTCTTTTTTTTTTCCTTATGGCAATAAACAATCTACTTTTAGAACAGTTTTTCACAGTTTTTTTAAAGAATTTGAAGTGGTGTTGGGAAAAGCTGTAATTTTATATAACACAGTTTAACAATAAGCCTTTTGGTGGAGACAAGATTTTAAAAATCTTCTCTTCTATGTATAATTCAATTATTATGTAATTTTTAATTTACAGTTGAGACAATAGGCAGTATTGCTTATAAATAATGTATTTTAGCTAAAAAATTCAGATGATAGATTTAAATTATACTAGCATATAGTAGCTTTTTCCAGAGGTGTGTCAGTCTTGGACAGAATAAGCATTTAATAACACTAATTAAGCAGCTTAAAGGTCACTGTCAGCAGCAGGCTTTAAGAATCATGGAAGCAGCAACCCAGCAGTGAATCACTCTGAATGTTTGAATATTTGCCAATAGAATTTAAATTATTTCTTTACCCAATATAAATTACAACACAATTTAAGCAATTGATCACATGTATCTTACTTTTAACTCTAGTTATGTTAAGAAGCATGTGAAAAGAAATCTCTGGAGTGTTCTTAATCCAAACTCAAATATATCCAAATCCATTCTCATTACCTCAAGCTTGTGTTCTATGAGCAGCTTGAATCAGTGCATTGTAGATGTGTTTATGTGATTAAGAAACAAATAATCACTTTTTATGTAGGCAGTCCCAGATATTATCAAAAACTACACCTGTCTACAGCCCAGTTATCACTATGTGCCTTTGCTCTGATCATGAGGTAAGTCAAGGGTGCAAGTACTTGTCTGAAATTCAGACATGCCCAATATAAATGGAGTTTTCTGTTATTGAAACAAGTGTCTGGGCTTCTTTCTTATATTAAAGAAAATTGGACAGGAGTTATTTTATTTCAAGAGAGTAAAGACCTCCTCCTCTAGAATTAATTAATGGCTGTTTAAGATGGATTTCTTTCATGTACCTTACAAAAGGAGTACCTGAAAGCATAAGATGGTCACTGCACGTGCTGGTGGAGGCACCTGGTGGGCCTGTCAGGATGTGAATTAGGAAAAGCAGCATATTAAAATGTCTTTATTCTATAGGTGTACCTTAGTAGTGGTTGCAGTGAAGCTTAACAGTGAGCGCATAAATTATACTAAAAGATTGCCAAGATGACAGACAGCTCTAAATAAAAGGGTTAAATTCAGTTCAAAACCAAGGTAGCCAGGTGTTACAGCTACCCCACTGTTATTGTTATTTCTGTCCTGAGATGTCCTCACCACTGACCAGTGGTACCATGGTGTCCCTGTGTCTTGTGCCACATCTCCTGGCTCCTGACTGTTCTTCAGTTCCCTAAAGAACCTCTGCTGACCACAGCTACATGAGATTGGGCAACTGAAAGTATCTGGAGTGTGTATTGGAAGAAATAGAAGCTTAGACACTGAGCATGTAGACACCAAACTTGTACACACCCTTGTTTATGTGTCTTCCTCTTGAGCTAAATCCTATCTGCAACCTGTCTTTTTAACATGTGACCTTTTATTTTCCTATTTCCTTCCAAAACCTGATGGTCACAGTATGAAAAACATAATTTGAAACCTTCCTAAGGTTTTCTAAATGGAACCGATTAAAAATATCCCTTCTTGTTGAGAGCAGGATGCTTGGACTTTTTGCAGGAAGATTTCCCAGGAAAAAAGTAAAATCTAATCTAAGCTGCCTTTTAAAGTCTCTATAAAATGTGTCTAAAGTTGCAGTTTTATTATTTGTTTTAATTCATCTTTCAGTTTCATATGTAAGTTTGGCTAGGCTTTTTTTGTTTTTTTTTTTTTTTGTTGTTGTTGTTTTTTTTAACAGAACTTTGTTTTGTTCCTGTATGATCAATGGTTATTGTCAGCATCAGAAAACTTCAAAAGCCCATTGTAGAATTTACAACCATGTCTTCCATAGAGCTGCTCACAAAAGTGTAGGAAAGATAATAGGAAGAATCAATATTTCTTTGTGTTTCCATAAAGAAGTCCTAAAATATGCAGAGCAAAGAGGGGGATAAGAGACAAAGTGTGGTTAGGACTTATTCTTGAGACTATAATTTGCATGATGTTTTTTCTT
>WBNO01017545.1:166-12289 GCA_013400575.1 Peucedramus taeniatus | reverse complement strand
GGCACAAGAAACTATGGAAACCAACTATGACAAAACCCCTCCAAAACAAAGAACACACGCATAAATTAATTTTGTCTCATAGATCACAGGTCAAGTTTTATGCTTTTCTGTTGAAGACAGAAAACACAATCCAGGGAAAAAGATGGGGCTTCAAAGCAGTGACAATGACTAAAATCTTAGCTNAGCTATCCACTGTGTTGAAATTGATGAAGTTGTTTGAAATATTCATCAGATAAATTTTAAAGACAATCCTTAGAGTGGAATCTGGAAACCTAGTTTCATGTATGATTCCTCTTAAGGTGATTTTGCTTCACAAGTGAAGAGTAATAGACTTCAGCCAAGGTTTGATGGATGAAAATCAGAAGTTGCTGCTTGCTTTGGATACTCTAAGACTACTTGCTGCTTTGAGCCCTTTAGGCAAGAAAAACGGAAAAGCATGGATTTGGAGAGGTTGATGTAATCTACTTAATATGGGCAAGACTGTGGTGTTTCCAAGTAGTATTAGTTCATAAGTGTTGACTTAGTGGCTTCAGGAAACCATAGCTATAGAAAAAAAAAAGAGAATTTGTATTTAAAACTTTTAGGGCTATATGGCACCTGCAACTCATTTTGGGATCCTCTGTGGGCCTGCCATTCTGAACAATTTATAAAAAGGGACTGATTTAGATTTCAAAAAGAAAAAAAGATAAGAAATCTATATGAAAGGATCATATAGCTACAGAAATAAAGATTAAAAAAGAGGTATAAATAAGTTTCACACTGAGAATAAGGCTACATATTGCTTATTGTATTTTTTCTCTCAGATTTTATCAGGAACATAGTGGAATATAAGTTGAACTGTGTGAAAGTTAATGAGAATGCATTTATAGAAGTAGATCAAAGAATTTAGTAAACTTTAAATGGAAGCTAGAAGTGGGCCCTATGATAAAGACTTTAAATATTTAACCAACCAAAATTAAGACTGACTGAAAATATACTTGTCCTTAACAAATACTCAAGAACTTGACTAGTAGGAAGGCAGGATTACAATTCAAGGACAAAGTTGTCGCAACAAATGGATTTAAGTTGACAGTAAATAATGTTGACCAGAAGTGAGAAGGAGATTTATAATTCTGAAAGAGAAGATCAACCTTGCACTTAAAAACAGAGGAAAAACCACAGCAAAAGTGAATTTAGTTACCCTAGGAAATAGACTTAAGATTACATGACATAATTGTGTTTAGGCACTACGCTCTGTTTTAGATGCTCCCTTTCAAATATTTGTACCGCATTCCTAAAAAAAAAGACATTTGAACATATATATTGATTTCAAATGTGTCACACTTATAAAATATCTAGGTTGCTTCTAATTTTTTTCTGTCAATCACTCTTTTACCCTACTTTGGACAGCATTTAACTGATTCCATGTTTTTCAAGGTTTACTGCTCAGCTTAGAAGAAGGTTTTATGGTATTTGAGCTGCTGTGTTTGTTATCTTAAAAGCAGGTACTATATGAATAATAAGAAAAATTTCTCATTGTATATGTGTAAATAAAGCAAATGTACTTGCTATATTGGTCTGATTATCTGTAAATTTATAAGAACATTTATACCAGCATTTAAAAAAAATAAAAATTTGCCTCAAGGTGTGTTTAGGGAAAAAGTATCAGCAGGAATTCATCTCGATATTTATACTGGAATTTAAAAAACACTCTGCACTCAGAAGACATATCTTGTTTTCCTCTACAGAATTAAGACATCCAATTTTCTTGTAAGTAGAGTGTTTGGATATACACAGAGATAGCTTTCATTCACTGAGATGTGTTATCTATGCCTCATTGCCAGTGTGCACTGGTTAGTACTATTGGAAAACATCTGTTTTAGTGTTGTCCTTCCTGGTGCACCCCTCCTTGAAGGTTAGCCACAAAGACAGGGCATAGCTTGTCCCTTCTTTTCAGTTCCTCTTAAAACATACAGCAAATTAGGTAAGACTGAGAGAAAGAGAGAGATGGAAGGGAGTATTGTAAATATCTTTAAAGTAATTCTCTATATGTTCACTCATACTGTGGGTGACTGAGAAGAGGAGGAACTAACAATTACCTGGAGGAGGACCCTTACAGTTCTTAATTAAACAAAGATTGAAGGATTACTCCCAAAGGCAGCATGATCATGGAATGCTTCAGCAAGTGCATAATGCTAAGTATAAGTATGAACAGAGCTCCAGGTGGCCTCTGCAAATGCCAAGTGTGCAATGTTCCACAGAGAAGACACTGTCACTGCTTGAAATGGCCAAATAAGCCCTTGCAAAGAAGGGAGGTTCTCTGCCAGCAGTTTGATAGCATTCATTTGCATGTTATGATAACCAGGATGGTAACTTTTGTGAGGACACTGTCACCCCCTGAGGTCTTTCAGCCTTTATACAATGACATTGAGAAACCTCCTGAAGGAGGTTTTCCAGTGTAAAAGGACAATGAGAATTTATACTCTAGTGTGCAGAGTTGTATTTACTGAGAAATCATGAGACTCAGGAGAGGCATGGCAGTTAGAAAACTCCTCTGGCAAAGCCTTGAAAAACCTGTTAAGGGCTGCTTTTTCCTTCTAGAAATGACACAAGGGGAATTAGACTTAAGACCCTATATCTGATCTAAGCTTTCCTGTAGAAATCATAGCTACTGAAAATTCTTTTAATAGATAGAGGAGAAGATATAACATTTAAGGTTAGCAGAGCCTGCACTTTTGAACTGAAAGAGCCCATTGATATCATACTGGAAAGCAGATCTTTATTTGTAGGTAGAGCCTATTAGACGTTTCAAAAATTTCTCCTGGGGAGTGAGAATGCTGATTAATCTTTTACCTGAGGACATAAAGCCACAATGACTGCTAAACTGGCTGTAACAGAAGAAAATTACAGGTTGCACATCTTTAGTTTTGAACTGGGAAATTCACTGAGGCTGGGAACATGACTTATGACAGTACCAGTATACAAATGCAACTTTTAATGTGGGAAGTAGATGTACTAAAATTTCTTCTACTGTCTGTTAGAGTGTTCTTCTCTAGAGAACAGATACTCTAGGTCAAATTCATCCAGTATATACTCTGAGACAAACTAAATTTTTCTCATGAGAAAAAGGTCTTGAGAAGGACAAAGCCAGGGTGATGGAGAGGTGGTATCTTAAATACAACAAAAAAAAGACGGCAGAATCCTTGCCTATGATAGCCATAACTCAGTCACCAGAAATTATAAATTGGGATGTTTGATGTAAATTTGACACTTAGTCCCTTGAAAGAGTCTGGGATGAGAAATCTGATAGTGACTCTAAGGAAGGCAACAGTTATGCACTTCACCATACCTTCAAAATATTGTCATAATTCCATCAGCTTTGTCTCCCAGATGATTCATGCAAAGACAGGCCTGTAGGTAGACCAGGGCCTACCTAGAAAAGAATTAGTGTATAAAATAAATAGTGTCAGTGTGGACATGGACTTGAATCAAGACTGAAGCAAATTTAAAGATTTCAAGATGTCCATCAAATATTTGTGGGATGTAGTTCATGTCAGTACATACATTAAACATGACTCTTGCCCTTTGAACTGCAATTCCTCAGAGAGTTCTGAATGACTGCTCATTAAAAGTACATGTACAAACTTCCATTTTCACCCAAAGGGTGCAATGGAGTGGAGAAGAACTGATACCTCCCCCAACAGCTGATATATACTTCTGTCTTCCCCATAAACTGTCCATGCCTTCTGCGTCTCCAAGCATTCACAACTGCAAGAGGAAAGTTGTAAGTTTTACAAAATATTCATTCATTCTACCATTGGAAAACAGATGCAGCATGCTGGACTAGGGGCAGAAATAAAACAATAACCTGCAATCACCACAAAATATCCAACAGTTTTTATTTGCCCTGCTGGCATTGAGCAGACCTAGACTGAATATGTATTCTTAATTACTGGCAATATCTATTGACTTTAACTAATTTAAAATACTTTCATATTTTTTCTAATTTTTATACTATTTGCATTGTCCACAAACTCATCTTGTAAATTTCTCAGAGAATTCAGAAAGTTACTAGCAATTCAAATAGCAAATGTGAAACAATTCAACTTCAGATTTTCACGCATCAATAGACATAAAAAAACCTTCCTGTCTCTCCACAACATAAGGGCATACTGTGAGCAGCCCTATGTGAGCAGTAAATGTCAACTGGGAGATCTTTTACTAAATAACTAAAGCCACTTTATCTGTCCAGGAAATTGCAGAGGCTGTTTTGTGAGGTAAGACATGCCCCACAGGTTCAGAAGGACAAAATGCAAGAACTTGTCGTACAGAAGGATTTATTTCTGTGTTAATTCGCTGTTTTTATTTAAGGTAAGATATGATGAAGACTGAGAACTCTATGAAAAATAAAAATATAATGGAAAAAATTGTTTAATATAGAATTTCAGAGTTGAGTCAGAATTCACTTGTTTGATTCAACATGCCAGATAAATTGAATGTAAAACAAAATACTGCATTTGCTAAAATAAATACTCATTAAAACGAATATAACTATAGATAGCTACAGTGCTTAGAGAAATAAATAGAGCTCAAACTGAAATAAATGTAGCACATTGAAAAAAGCATGCAACTTTTACAGAACATGATAAAATGAACACTGCACCATTTAAAACTGATTGACAGGTAATGAACTATAAAATCTATATTGAAATGGAAATGACAGAGAAAGAATAGCACAAGGCATCAAAGCAATAGTCACAGAGCTGAAAGATGGGAAAATTTCTGAGACAACAGCTCACTGAAATTTAGCAAATTAAAGAATGATAAAAAATCTTTGTGTTCTGATTGAATTAACCAGTTGCTGAGAGACAGAACAGCGCTGTAATTTAACAGGACTCTTAAATGCTTTCTCCTGCTTCTAGCAAACATCCTCTACAGCTGAAAATGTGACATCAGTAAACCACAAAACACATTCCTTCATATCCAGTCTTTCCTTGATTGTAGTAACATATCTTAACCATGTTATCAGTTTCGTATCCAAGTATCAATATGGCAAGTGCTTAATGAAGCAAACAGCAGTTTATTCCGGACTTTCAATCCAAGACTAATTTGCCTTGCACCTCTTTTGAATTTATTTCAAAGCAAATCTCCCAATCTATTTGATAAGCAAAATTCATATAGTAATATTCACTTGTAACATTTTCTGGGAATCCGGAATTTTTTTGTTGTTGTTGTTGTTGTTGTTGTTGTTTCCTTTTCCCTAAGGGTTCCTATGGCTCCTTTTCTGCACAGAACATCACCTTTCAATATTTGTGGTTTGCATTCAATGGACTGCAATCCAAAGCAGCTTTAGTTTCATTAGCAGCCTCTAGCTAATCTGCAGAATATATCACTTTGAAAATGTTTTCCAATAAACACTGTGATAAGAACTCATTAAAATCATGATAAATTTTGTTACTTAAAAGTGATCTGCACTCAGCTAAAAGTCTGAAGATTGTGTTCCAAACCATTCATTTTATTACAACTCTCTGCATTAAATCAAACAAGGAGACACTTTATTGTTTGTTTGTTGTTTTTTCTGTCTAAGCAGGAAAAATATCAACTTAAAAAAAGACCTACCTTCAAGAAAATCAAGGAATATATTTCCAAATTGATCCATTCTTTAGGCATATTCTCAAAACATCCAATCTGCACACAAGTTGATTTTTACATGAACCATTCTAGATCCCAATATACTGCCTCCAGAGACAGCCAATAAGCAAATAGGAATTTTCCTGAAGTCTTAGCAACAATTGAAAGAATATGAAATATTGTATTCTAGCTATTATATTAGTGGATTTTGATTTCAAGATTTTTAGTAACTTCAGACACTATTAGCCAGAAAGTTCTATTAGGTTGGATGTTCATAATCGTCTTACTAGCTAATCATTAAATTTTGCCTTGCATTGTGTTTGTTTAAAAGGGTTTTCAAAATGTAATTTTTTCTTGCTTAGAAGTCATCAATAGATATCCACTGTATTTTTAGGGATGTACGATACAATTTCCAGGATTTCTCTCTGTTCATGAACATGCTCAAAGATTTAACCCTTAGGTTGTAGGAGCTTTGTATCTTAGCATAGTCTAAAAGTCTCACCCAAATAGGTTCACTGACAATTTCAACTTGTCAATCATCAAGATAGCTTTTTTAAGCATAACCCTGGTGAATCTTTGCCTCTTATATCTTGCTATTCTCTGTTAAGTGTTTTTAATGTTCTGTTCTTCAACTTCATGAGGAAGTAAATTTTAAATACCAAAGACCATGATATTCTTTCAAGAGGAACTCCAGATAACACCTGAAGATAACAGATTTCCAGTTTTCCTGGCCCTTTTCACCCTGTATGGTATATGGGTAGCATTAAAAGGAGCTAACTACCCTCATTATTAAGATCCTCTTCTTTATTTTTGAAATTCTGAAATTGTGAAATCACCTGGTTACAATTCATCTCTGAATCAGATGTCATGGTATTTTCTTAATTTCCTGTATGATTTAATTTTATATTTATTTGTCATGAAACACTCAGTATTATTGCATTTTATGTCATTCTCAGAACATTTTCCCATTTCCATTCCTCCTGCACACATTTAATGCTTTTAATGTTAAGCTTATGATAATTTTTCCACAAGTTTAAAGTTCAAACCAATCTCTACTGCATTTAAATTATTTCAGAAAAGTAGCTATTTTGAATAATATATACTTCAAATAGGAAAAAAATACATTTTCTTCGTAATGTCTGCTTCAGTGTTAGTCATACTAATTTTTCTTTCAAGAATTTTACTGTATTTCAACTCACATTGTAAAGAGGGGAGTACATTTATTGAAGAATAGGACATGACTGCAAGAATGCCAAGAAAGAGTAAAATCCATCTTTCTGTCACTGTGCAAGGGGTTATTTTTAACTACCGATGGTTTTTTCCTAGTCATTAATAGCCTGAAAATACATGTGTCAAATAAACCACTGCATAAGGAGGAATGAAATGGAACAGATCTATTAAAAAAGGTATAGTGAAGTGTGTTCACTGCTCTAGTGCACTGAGAAGAATTTAGTTTGAATTAGTTTTACTACACTGTTGTATTGGAATACTAAACACAAGACTGTAGGCAATTTAAAAAAGTAACTGAATAATGCACTGGGAAAAATTGCAGATCTATATGGACAGATATCCACCTTCAAAACACTCCTCAGAATAATAAATACCAGGATCTTCAGCTGCTAAAATATCCAGATAGAAACATTTCATCAATTACTAGAGAAATAAAATAGCTTGTATCGCCATGTGAAATGTAAATCCCTGAAGTTTCAGTGTAACAAAAACTTCACTGTTAGATACAGATCTAAGAATACTGTCAGGAAATGTCAAAATTTGGAATAGCTAAATTGCTCCTTCAGTGATATAATATATTAAGGCAGTCTGTGCAATGGTTTTCTTCAGGAGTAACTTTGTGGAGGACAGAGGACAAAATACAGAATGTGTCTGGTTACTATAGGAAATTTATAACACAACACTCAAGGAAATCTGAAACATTTAAAATACTTCTAAAGGAGAAAGAAAGGTATTAAATATACATAGCCACACAGCTGAACTACATTTTGATTTTGTACTGTCCAATATTCAAGCTGAAATTCATCCTAAAGGAGTCACTATAAGAGCAGTACACTACCTAAACATTAATTTATAAAAATTTCAGAAAAAGAAAAAAAAAAAAAACCAAATTGGTACAGAGGTGATACCAAAGACATCTAAGAAGGACATTTTGCACAGACTAAATTTGAGCTGGAGTTGTGTGATATGGAACTGAACTGAGATATGCTACATGGAAATTTGGTATCTTTTTTTTAGCAAGCTTTTAAAAAAGAAAAGGAACAAAACCAAGTCTTGCTTATTCATCCAACTTTAACAAAGAAACTCAAGATACAATGTTAAGATGGCACCTAAAATGCCAATTATTTGGGCTTTTCAATCATCAATTGACAAAGATTTTGTTAAAGGAAGAAAGAAAGAAAGAAAGAAGATGAACTTCAGACTTTAATATAGGGGTAATGGAATGGTAAAAAAAGAAGCCCTGATTTCCTATTGTTACAGCATCAGTCATTAACTGCTAGAAAATTACCTAAACAGCATCACATAGAGAGTATGAGATGCAGCAGATGTAGAAAACTAGTGCTTTATATATTCGTAATTTTGCATGATTTATAAATAATGGCCTCTGGGATTAATATTTTCTCACAGTTAATGGGTTTGGGGCAAACTCCTCTGGATTGTCATTAATTGTCAAGAAATGCTGACCTCAGAGGTCATTCTTATGAAAGTGCTGCATAATGCATATAATAGTTATGTAAATGCTGAGTATCACTGCAATAAGTATTCAAATAAGGTGCTTACAGAATGGTTTCAGGTTATTCTTGAGCAAATGCTTTGGCTGGATGTGGGAGGTGGGCAAAGGGAGGGTGTGTGAACACGTACACTCAATGGCAACCAAGCCTAAATGTTTTTATTCTCTGATAAAATGGATCTGGGATTAAGGTTTGGTACTAGCAAAGATAAAAGATATGGAGACTGCAGGATAAACTCCAGTTTGGAGCTCTGCCCTTTATGGTATTTGGCTGTAGTCAGAGGAATTTTGCATGGCACTGCAAAATAAATAGAATCCACTGCCAAATATTCTCAATGTATCACAAAAGCACATGTTCAGAATCAGAGCCTTGTGTCTCACTCATCCCCCTTAGATGTGGATGGCTAGTTCAGACACCTCCCTTAGGAGCATAACCATTATTGTCTCTAGTGAAAGCTATGCATCACCAAGGAGAATCCCTGAATTTTAAGTACTGAGCCTCCTTGAGTTTGCCAGTCAGACATTGATGGAGGAGGAAGTTTTCCCTCATGAATTTAGATAGCAGAAAAAGAGGTTGCTATCAGGTGTGTCTACTCTGAATTCAGAGCTCTGGATTCTGTACTGTGGATAGACATATAACTATCACTAGTTGTAGGGGGCAGCTGTCATTCTTTTTGAAATTATGATGTCCGCAGTGTCCCCTTTTTGCACAATAATAGCCACTAGATATAGAGAACACATGGAGGAAATCAGTGTTCATGGATCATTTCTCTCCTAAATATGAGAGGAATTCAAATTACTTTACCTTCTTCCCAAGTATCCTACCTTCTAGATTATAACATAGACAGGACTACAATCACTGTCCACAATTCTTATGGAAGTAGGAATCCTGCTTCCTGCATAGGCAAAACCCCCAAAAAACAAGCCCCTAGAATTCAAATACTTAGCCAACTCTTCAAGCTTTTCGGTAGAACATTATTCATGGAAAAAAAATGTTTGTTTATCAGATCCTCAACCCAGGTTCAGTTTTGGTTTCTATGTTTGATCAAACACTAAATTAAAAAAAAATGAATGCTTGGAAAGATCTCCCTATCTCAAAACCTACATTACTTAGATGCTACTTCTGTGAAGAAAAACACTGTCCCTCTCTAAGTTGTTGGGTGTCTGCTCATAATTTATCAGAAATGCAATGAAGTTTGAGCAAAAACAATACCACTAACCTCTTACAGTGATGCACTTCTGTAAAACATTAGACACTACTAAACACCACAATTGGGTCACTGCATGGGATAATTAGAAAACAGCTGAATATCCAGTCCTTCAGGATTAGGGTGAAAATATCCAAGTCACTAAATTACTTTGATATTGGCATCAAAAACCTATTTTATGCATCAAATAACCCACTTCTAGATGACTTAAGGGCCAGCTGTCCCAGCTGCGTGCCCTCCTAGCTCCATGTGCACCCCCAGCCTCCTTGCCAGTGGAGTGGTGTGAGAGGCAGAAATGGCACTGCTCACCAATAGCTAAAAAATCCCTGTGACATCAATGCCATATTCACCAAAAATCCAAAACACAGCTGCATACTAGCTACTATGAAGATTAACTCTTAATCAGCCAAAATCATCACATTGTCATAGATTTCAAAATCTATCCACAGTACACACTAAGAGGAATCAGCCTTGATTACTAGGTTAATTTGCTTTGC
The DNA here is from genome assembly GCA_013400575.1 of Peucedramus taeniatus. Taxonomy (NCBI): domain Eukaryota; kingdom Metazoa; phylum Chordata; class Aves; order Passeriformes; family Fringillidae; genus Peucedramus; species Peucedramus taeniatus. The sequence continues at coordinate 2,234 of WBNO01017545.1, read as the reverse complement.
CAAAGTGAAATAACCCAAACTTTAATTGGATCACAGAAGATCTATAGTAATCTTGTTTGAGTTTCACAAAATATAATAGGAAAATAAGTACATTTTTATTTAAACTTTTTTGAATTAAAATAAGATTACAGACTTAGTGTGATATACCTAATTGTTATGAATGTAAATCTTTGTAACATTGCCAAAAATTAATAAACCTTATTCATTATTTTTTAATTATTGTATACTCTGTTAAATATACAGATAACATGAATAAAACATGCAACGCATCAGTGGGGTTATCTCATTGCTAAAACCAACCAAGTACTATTTTGTTTGAAAGATAAGGTTGTCTGCAAGAGCTTAGCCCAGTTGATTTATCTCTGTAACTGTAAATGACATTTCACAGAGTAACTCCATGAAAAAAGCAGTAACAGCATTCCTCCCTTTCCTTCTGACAAATAATTTTCTGCAGCACCATAATTTTAAATGCATCACAAGAAATGATATTTCATTGTCCCCTAAAATTCAACTCTCACAAAAAAAAAAATAGGAGAAAATAGGACTGGTGTTCTGTTTAACTAAACAATCTTGTAATTTTTGTGAAGATAGATTACTAAATCCACAAGTGAATAAAATAATTCAACTAGAGAAAAAGCCTTGAATTGCCGCCAAGAAAACAGTGCATTCTCTTTAAAACACTTTTGCTTTTCTTTATTTGATTTAGAGGATTGAGCCAGATCAAGTGATGAGTAGTAGGGAAAGAAACATGGAGAAGTTTTGACAGTAGGTCTTGACTAGAAGTTAGTGATGTCAGATATTAAAGAAGCTAGTGGACTTGAAGGGTTAGAGATTGTGTAGATTTATGCAGATGTAGAGGAATCAAGTTACTGATTGAATCAAGGGGCAAGTGGGAAGGAGGGAAGATCTCTACATTCATATTAATCCTGAAGAAGACTTCAAGCTCTTTGAGACAGAATAGAACACAGCAGTTCTGGGCTTATAAATCTGTCTTGTAAATACAACATTTTAATGTAAAGGCTTGTCTTCTGCCTGTCTTTCATGCAGAAGTCACCCATTTTGGTTTCTTGATGTGAGACAGTATTTTTTTCTGTTGAATTAGATTTCTTCTAGTTTGGCATTTTGAATTCATTTACAAAAGGATAGAAAAGCACTAATATTAGTACAAAAAAGGAGAAGGTAGTTACAGGTGGAGTTGGAATTGCACTGAGGAGTGAAAATAGGAAGTGGCTCAGACTTGTTTAGACTGTGTTTCAAGTAATACTAAGTTTGTAAAATGCTGTTTAAGACATAAAGTCTGCCTCTGTTGGCTCCACAGCCACCAGTCTTAAAAAGTTGCCATCAAGGCTTTCATAAAACCCCCTGAAATTCTCATGCTCTGGTGAGTTTTCTCTCTGGCTGAAAACAAAACTGAAATGCACATTTGACTGAAATGAGAATTTTAACATTGACTGGTTATGTGTGGTTTCAGACCTCAGTCAGTACCTGTGAGTGCATGAAAAAGAAGGGTAGATAGACCAGATGATTCTGGCAAAATTTTGGTGCTGAACACATGCAAGGATGGTGGAACAAGATTGCTGTGTAAAGACTGCATCACACTGCAGGTGGCCTCCTCGAGGCTTTCCCGGACCGGTGCTGTCAGGGCACCCGCATCAATCGGGGCGACTCCCTCAGCCCACCTTCCATCCGAGCCTGGATAGTGTAATGTCGATCTCACCCAATGAGCAGGAGGACTCTCCACATTGCTGATTCCAGGACGGTTTATTGCACGGAAGGTAAAGGAGAAGGGTCCACAGGGGTGCAGGAACACAACCAAACGCTGGAGGGAGGCCAGAGGTGGGAGCCCAGAGTAAAAGGGAATACAGTATTTAACCGGGGGAAGGGAGGAGGGATCAGGGTACAGAGGGTCCAATCAGGTAGGATCAGGGGAGGAGTTGGAGGAAATGGACAGGGCTTGAACCAATGGAATGAACATATGGGTGGGATCAGCAGCGGAGGACCAATGGGGAAGCAAACAGGATAGTACATTCTGGAACTGGGGAGTGAACAGGGTTTAACAGACAGTTGT
>WBNO01017544.1:10385-126510 GCA_013400575.1 Peucedramus taeniatus | reverse complement strand
GCCAAGGCAGAAACATTATATTATCTAGCTCTTAAATGAGCCCTTGTAATGTACAGAAACAAAAATAGTCTGCAGAAGTGGGCTTTCTATCCAGTGTTACAGGTGGAAATATGATACATCAATACCTAGATAATGTCATAGCAAGAGCCTGGAAAGAGGAATGTCTTTTCAGGTTATTTTCAGCTGCCAATCTCAGACAAAAGAATTGATCTCTGACTGATTCTTCCAAGATGGTTATGGACAACACTGAGTGTCAGAGTGCTCCAGGTGGGATTGTGAGCTGGTCCCAATCCTTTGAGGTTAACTGGTTTCAAAATGTGGTGGTGACAGGCCAGGTGAAAAGACTGCCACAAACAGCAAATGGTTCAAGCCGTATCCTGCAGTTTTCCAGCAAGTCACAGATTTGAAAGCAAGTAACATCTACATCCAATTTGCAGATCAAGTTTCTGTCTGATCAACATACTCTTCTCTAGCAGCAAATGAATAGGCATTATAAGGTTATAAACTGACCTTAGACCCAGCTGTAAGAATGCTAAGACTGCTTTTGACACTAAAGTTTGATACTCAAGTATCAAGTAGAAAAATATGAACTGCAGCGCATTGCTTCTTTGTTGGCTTCTGTAAAAACTCTTGTGCCTTCTGTATGGCACCAAGAGCTAAAAGTCTCTGCATGTACTGTATGCCAGTACTTCTGTGGATTTAGGCCAACTCATTTAAAAAGCACTTTGCATGCATTGTTGAGAAAACCAGGAAATCCCATTTCTTCCATGGTGGTTACAGAGAGTTCAGAGAAGATAAAGACATTCTGCTTAAGTAGATGAATAATCCCTAGCAAACAGAGCCTCTAACATTATACTTTAAGAATGCTTTCTAGTTTCAAAACTCAATTATTAGTATTTTCCTTTTGACAGTACATTTTCTGCTATGCAGTTCTGCTGAAAGCTGCTTTTCCCCATCACACTGTTCTTTACACTGTTCATTGTAATAGAAGTCAAAGCTCCTCTTGCACAGTTTGATTGTACAGTCTCCAACCAAGGGTTCATGGAGTGTTTGCCTGTAAGATTCTCTGACAGAGCTTTGAGTTTCATGGAAAGAAAAACCTAGAACTAAGATCAGTAGGGAGTACAGCATTTAGTGTGATATTGCCACTAGTAAATTACTTAATATTTTCAAGCCCATGAGCCCATGAAGTTTGAAATCTACAGATCAAATAAGCTGAGCTCTCAGGGGTTCTTTGTTTTAATTAGAATTGCCTAGGAAAATTAATTTGAATACATAATTTTCTAATTAACATGTAATCTAGTTAATAAAAAATTAAACTTATTGGTCAGCTTATATGCTATTCTAGTATGCTTCTCATATTGACCTGGGGAAAAAGAAGTATTATCTCACCACAAGACATGAAACTAAAGAGAAAGTTAAAAGTAGAAGGGAATAAAAAGTACCAACAAATTGACTATGTAAGGTTGTACTGCGTTTACATACTGAAATATTTCAGTAAATGAAGAACAGGCACTAAAAGCAAAAGCTTCATTTTTCTGGTCAGAAAGTCCAGGTCTAATTTAGAAATCTTTTTTGTGATACTAACAAAATTACTGTGCTCAGAAAAATGAGTTACTTGCAAAACAAATAGACAATAAAAAACAATAAATGAAAAGTGGTTCTTTCATGCTTAAGAAAGACAATGCAAAATCTTCAGGAACATCTCTAGCTTTAGCCAGGTTAGAATTTAGGTATTAATACAATAGTAGTAGTGATTGCAGACAGTCAATGATGCAATAAATCACTTCTGAAGAACTATGATGAACCCAAGATCACAACGCTGTTATATCTGGGGAGAGTACGTATGCACAGGATGGTACCACTTGTTCAGTGCTTCAGATGGTTAAATTTTGAGGTACATAGATACTTTTCCCTTCAGTTATGCAGCTGGATGTCCTAGAATCCTGGGCCATCACAGATTTGTGTTGTGCCTAAATTATTTGAGAGACCAAGAAATGCCTTTCAAAGACTGCAGCCAGGCTTTCAAACCAAAACAATTGTTTATCTTTGAATTGCAATTAACAGCATGCTAAAGGAGACCATGATCTCAAAACATCCTCAATTTTGTCAGGACAGTAGCTGCAAACTGGAGATGAGTAACTGCTGTAGCTCAAGATACACCACTCACAGAGACTTGTGAAGCCTTTATTGGCTTTGGTTAGAAAGGATCTGAACCGAGCTGTTAGAAACAGACGAGACCCCTGAGTTATCAAAAATCAGCCTTGTAATAAGAGTATAAAATCTTGTAGTATGTTACCAGTTACAATTGTAAAGCAGACTCTGAATGCAGAATTTTTCATGCAAATCTTTTCCTTGCAGAGTCCAGTGAGTAGCTGTACTAGGTTTGGCTAGGATTGAAGTAAATTTCTTCAGAGCAGCTTTTAGGGGGATATATTTTAGCTTTGTGATGGAAACAGTGCCAATAACACAGCAATATTTCAGTTATTGATGAGCAGTGACTACACAGAGTCAATGCCTTTTCTGCTTCCCACATGGCTACACAAGCACATAGGCTGGGGGTGCACAAGAAGGGACCGGAGGGGACTTAGCCCAAACACCTGATCCTAACCAACCAAAGAGGCTTTCCTTAACACATGTTGTCATGCTGAGCAATAAAAGCTGGGGGAAGAAGAAGGAAGCAGATGTTCAGAGTGATGACATTTGCCTTCACAAGTCACCATTACATGTGATGAAGCCCTGCTTTCATGGGGATGCCTGCACACCTGCCCATCCATGGGAAGCAGTGAATGAATTCCTTTTCTTGCTCTGATGTTTACCTATTAAGCTGTCTTTATCTCAACCCACAAGTTTTTGCATTTTCACCCAGATTCCTGCCCTCATCCTGCTAGGGATGAGCTAGCAAGCAGTGTGGGTCAGAGCTGCCAGATGGGGTTAAACCACGACACTTGAAACTAATTATATTTTTAAAAACAACCCAGTTTACAATAAACTGGGCAGAATTAACCATAAAATGGGCACACCTAACAAAAAATGCAAAATCAGGGCTAGTATCTTCCATGTCTTTTATCTAAAACATTCACTCTGTTTCAAGTCTCTAGCAGAAGTTAGTTATAACCTCCAAGTCACACTCAACTCTGACTGTAGCTCATACACACTCAAAAACAAGCACAAGTGTAAGAATGTAAGCAGCTTTTACTGTAACACAGCAACCCCTTCTCTCAAATAAAAGATGTTGTAACATATGTTGCAAGTCAAAGATATACCACTGGGCTACCCCCTTGGACCACAAACAGGAGAACAGGAGTACTGAGTGAGAGAATGGGTGAACTGTAGCCCAACACCTTGTCTCAAACAGTAACTGCAACTGAAAACCTTTATGCAAGGAGCATAAAGGCATATCTAGTATATTTGTCAAATACTTTCACAGTCTCTAAGTATTTTTAAGAACAATGCTCAAGCGCTTCCCAAGTTTGATGTAGTTGCAACGTATTTATATAATTTTCAGTGGTTTCTTTTCTGCAGGCTTGTTCACTGATTCCATGTAAATTTTTAGTGCCCATTAAAACTTACATTAACCAACATGAGAGGTCCACTAAAAGCTTCAAGTTCAGTTATCATGCTCTTACCCACAAGTCATGAGTTCTTACCATTCTCAATCTTCAGCCTATCTAAAAAACCCTAAACATCAAAAAATTAATCTGGTCAGTCTATATTCTCTAAACTAAAGAACCCAAAGAACACATGCTGGCAGGGGATAAAACCTCAATTACAAGCCATAGCTGAAACTTATTTTTCAGGCATATGGGAATTGAAGAATGAACTAGCAATGCCACTATTTTTTTCTGCTCTTATTGTCCCTCCTTTAATCTTAATAACAAATATTAGGTGATCCTAGGCATTAGTGCAGCAACCTGCTACTCATTGCAATCAACCAGGCACACACCTAAAAATTAATTTCTTCCAGCCAGTGCAGGCTTCAGCCTGTCTCTGCTGGTCCTTAAGGATACATCAGCAGTAAATATTAGTTAGTGATCTCTTTAAAAAGAACTCCAGCATTACTCTGACCTTCCCTATATACATTGGTGACCTCTGTCTGTGCCACAATTAGCCCTAAATCACTTGCCTCTCTTGGCACTGACCATTGACACCTCATTTTGTCCTTAATAGCTCAAACCCGAATTGAGATAGATGCTGATGGCTTAATTCAGAAGATTGGGCTTGATGGCATAGAGCTTCATCAAATTAATTTAAAAGCATTTTAATTCATTATCCATTCTTACTAGCCAGAATCTCTTTCAGTGCCACCAAAGACATCAATTTTTATTCACCATAGCTGTTGAAACCTGGGAAAGATCAGATTCTCAGCAGCCTCTAATGGTGCAATTAACAAAAGCTGTAAGGGCAGCAGTTCTTTTGAGGTCTTCAGCCCATCATCTCCAGCAGCTGCATAGCTCCTGAGGGGATTGCTATCTAATTATAAAGCAATAATGAAGAGAGACCCAATGGAGTACCCTGCAGAGACCCGAGGGAAATCTGGCTAGCAGGTCCAGAGGAATTTTCCTGCCCTCTCCATATGTTACTGAGGTCCCACTCCAACAATGCAATATATCCACCCATAATCCTGATTGATTTTCCACAGTGCAGATGTGCTGTCCTGACTGTTCTAAACACTTGAGGGGAAAAAAAAAGAAGCCTGATTTTGCTAGAAATTGCAAAAAGTGATTTTAAGGTGATCAAAATATATTGCACAGATGTTTGTACACATTACTCTCAGAGAATTCTGCATTAATTTTATCCACAACAGATGAAATTCTAACACTAACTCTTTATGGTAAGCACTGACAGATTTCAGTATTTTTTTAAAAAATTGCTTAAAGAAAAATTGGGTTTTTTTCTTTTTTTTAATATTACTTATATTTCTATTTAGCATTTTGATCATTAGAGACATATAAAAAGTCACGTTTATTTTCAGGAAGACAGTATTAGTGAAAAGACAAAGTATTTTTAACCTTTTTGTCCTTGCAACTGCAAGCTTTGTTCGAAAATAAAACAGAAAATCTATCTTGCAATTACAACAGAATACTAAACTTACAAGGCAACATTTTCTCAGGAGGGCTGCAAATACCCATTCCTCTTTCAAATATAGGAATAGTTATATTACTTAGGTTTTCATAGATGTACACAAAATTTCTACAGTAATTATCTCTGCCTCATAAACATCCTGAACAAGCTGGCTAACAGAATGAACACAGATAACAAAGAGAATCAGAGAATATTTTGAGTTGGATTCCACTAGGATCATCAAAGTCCAACTTCTGGCCCTGCATAGGACACCCCCAAGAGCCATTTGGAATGGTGTCCAAATGCTTCTTGAACTCTCTCGGGCTTGGTGCTGTCACCACTTCCCTGGCCAAAACAACAACAACAACAGAGTTGCTAAGCAAAGGGTTCAGTGGGGAGAAGGAACTACATACTGGCAGCCTACAACAGAAAAGTTAAAAAAATGGGAATCAAAGTGTGAAATATAAAATAGAAACATGAAAATATAAGAAACTACTGTGTAGTAAAGGCTGTGTTACTAGATATGAAATAAGCACAAGGCGGTATTTGAGATTGACTTCAGGAGAGAAGTGAGTGATACAACTGAAACCTTCATGTATGGCAGAAAAAAGGGCCATAAGCACATCCATGAGCTACCTTTTTCAATTGAAACCTGACAGCACCATGCATTCAGTCTTACATTAGATGAGAAAGCTGCTAACACCATAGAAACAGAACTCACAAGTCAAAACAGTGACAGCCAATGTCAATGTTCTCTATTTATTTGTTTTTTCAGGAAGAAATAGACATTTACACAGAAACATACAAATTCACACTAAACACCCAGTAAATAGCAAATCATTCAAAAATAACTCAAGAGATGCTACTTACACAGAAATATTTAAGTTAACAGGAAGAATTCTTTCTTTAAGCATACTTGCTTTCCTCAGATTCTTTATAACTTAAAGGAAACCTTCCAGACACTGGGAATTTTCTTCCCTTTCTGTAAGTGAAACTGATGTGCTATAAATGCCATTAATCATATTGCCTCCAAAACTGCAGCTATTCTGGTTCCTTTCCCTGATGAAAATAGAGCGCCCCCATTCCCAAAATTGTTGTCCTGGTTGAGAGCTTCGAGGTTCTTTTAAACCCAAAATCATTTCAGCGAGCTCTTCTGATAGCTCCCGAGCAGCAGCTGAAGGCTCCGCTGCCCTTGCTGTGCGCAAGGTCCGAGGTCTCCGTGCCCGACCGGGGCTGCTCCAGGACACGCGCGGCACCGGCGGGGCAGGAGGGCGCTGCCCGGCAGGAGCGCCCCAAGGACCTCAGGACAACTGGAGGACAACAAGGACCTGGAGTACAACTTGCACACGAGCTGGGCCCCCGGTTTGAACGAACAAACAAAACCCCAAGAACAACCAAACCCCACCTCGGCGTTAGAAGCCGCTTTTACCGAAGCACCCACTCGAGCAAGTGAATTTTTTCAGCACAAGCTGTTTGCCCGCACGGCGCTGGCGGGCACGGACCCGCGTCCTGCCGCTGTCCCGGCGACAGGGCCGCCTCGCACAGGTACCCGCCGGCCTCGACGGCCGCCCGGGNGGAGGGGCAGCGGACGGCTCAGGGGCGAGGGCGAGGGGCCGGCCCGCCCCAGCCCGGACACGGCGCCCGCCGCCCGCTTCGTGCTCGAGGAGCCAAAGAACGGCTCCTCGTGAAATGGCTTTGCGGGCATAGGTTTGGCTTCGAGGGTAAGAGATACCGCTTTCTGAGGCAGCTTCAGGAATCCGTCCAAAGAACGTAGTTTGTCTGCTGGCCGGTGATAATCAGTTGTGAGAAGATGTGGACTCCGTCGAAGACAGAGAGACCTGGACAAGTGAGGGAATTGGGCGATCATCACTTGTATGAAGTGTGCCCAAGACCAGTGCTGGATTCTGCACCTGGGACGCAGCAACCCTGGACGTACGGACAGACTGGGAAACAGGCTGGACAGCAGCACTGCAGGAAGGGACCTGGGGGCCTTGGTCGATGGCAACTTAACTATGAGTCAGCTCTGCCCTGGCAACCTAGAGAAATTTTAGAGCTAGATTATGCAAGTCTTTTTTTTCTTTTTGATTCCAGATTGAGGCAATTAATTAACTCCTGCTATGAAGCCCATGATTACCAAAGTGAATGCTGTTCCACCAAGGTCAGATAAAATTAGCATTAATCTGCTGGTTTTGAATTCAGCAGATAGTTGACTACAACTTAGTTTATAAGCAGACTTTTTCAGATACATTCCAGAGACTGCACTATTGTTAACAGCTCCTATTTCTAACACCATATTTGCTGCTTCCCAATCTGTAGCAAATGATGAAAAATGCTTGATAAAATAGAATATACTTTGCTTATTCTTATTCAAGCTTTTTCAAACATAAAAATCAATGAAAATCTATTTGTCAAATTGCAGAGGGCATGAGTAGATTAAAAATAGGAAAAATAGGCAGATGTTGCTACATCTAGAGGCTTATTTTAGATAAATTGCAGATCTTGATTTATATCAAGATGACTGGCAGCCAGATATACACTCATAAATTTCAAAGTGCAGAATTCTTCCACAGCTTGGCATTTCCTTCGGTGTTATGTCCAACAGCATCCATTTTAAACCAGGTACTTTGGGACTCTTCTCACTTGAGAGCCAAGTAAACATTTCAATTTCATTTATTCCTTTTCAAACGGAACAGCTGGTCTTCTCTTCATACAATTATGCTATCAAATATTAATTAGGGAAAACAGACAAAAATAGGAGAGAAAGAGGTGAGTTTAAACATCTGACTACACCTCTTCAGTACCAGCACAGGGTTGTTCACATCCACACCTTGCTGGATGCTGATGCCAACTTGTAGACGGGGTACAGGATTCAGTTTTCAGTGACCCAGAATGCAGATAAAAACACCATGGAAATTACAGACTTCTATTCCTCTGAATCCCCTTTCCTTTGCTATACTGGCTGGACAGAGAAAATACTATGGGAAAGTATCTATGAAACATATGTATAAATGTAAGAGGCACTAATGAAAGTTTTCATAGTAGGAAAACTTCCTTCTTGATCCCACTGCAGATGACCAACGAGCATATTTATTTATTTACAGCATCCCAGCAAGTAAAACTTTCATAGTGCACTTAGGTGAAAGACAACATAAAAGTAACTGAAGTTTGAGTGCCTGGGTCTGTAAACATTTTGGGGTGGTGGAGGAAGAAGAACAGAAAGCAGAAAAGCATATTTAAGTATAGAGCCTTTAATTCTTTGCTCTGTTAAATGATAGTTACTACATAGGAAGTTCAGAATGGACCTGACCTTTTACCATAAAATCCTACAGTAAGTTTGTTTGCTAAGATTGATGGCATTAAAAGCATGTATCTAGATGCTTTGTGAAGGAAAAAAAAGATCTCAAGTTTAACACCCATCAATTTACATCTTTTTATTTATGCAAGAAGTTCATTTAGAATTCCATACCCTAACAGCAATGACAAGGACAGCTTGTTTGGAAAGAAAAATTAATCTGAATTTCAAACAAGCTAGTTTTCTAACTGGCAAAGAATCTCTAAGGTCACATCAGCTGTTTCATTGCCCTAATGTCTCAAGCCATGAAGTATATCTGACAGACACTCCCTGAAGGGAAGAAATTGTTAGGGTAGAGGCAGCCTGACAGAAAATGTGGAAAAAACGCACAAGACAACAAAACAAGTGTTAGGAACCCATTGAGATGTCACTAAACAAATACTAAGGTAGCACGTACTGATTAGCAATGGATGGATGACCTTCTGGTCATCATTCTTCTAAGGTACCATTCAAAACACCAGCTTCTTTGTTTTTTCCCTGAAAGCATTACAGTAACAGCTACAGCACATGCAAGTCACTTGCAGGAAAGCAGCTTTTTAATCTTAAGTATTTTGTACATTTTTACAGCAACACATAGTAGCTGGGGAGAGTAGAAAAAGAGTAACTATGAACAGCAACACTACCAAAAGCCCTCAGGGGTCTTGGAGCTCAGACCTAAGTCTCCTCTGACTTTACAGAGGGCACAAGGATTTCACAACAAGAGAGTAAAAGTGTTTGCTTTAAGAGAAAGAATGTGGAAGGGGGGCAAAGCAGAATGTCTAGAATAACTGATGAGTAGGCTAAAGATACTCATTCTTCTCAGAGATGCCAAGTGACAGGATTAAAATAAATGTGAGAGTTTAAATAAAAGAAATTCTTCTTTAAAATAAAATTTTATTTTATTTTTAATTACAGTGAAGGAGGGCAAACACTGGAACAGGTTTTCCAACAGGACTGTGGAGTTTTTATCAAACTGGGCATGACCATGAGCAACCTGCTCAAGGTCTGAGCAGAGGTGTAGGACTACACAATCTTTCAAGGCCACTTCCAGCCTTACCCATTCTGTGGTTCTGGGAAGTCTTCCATGAAAAAATGGGTTAAGGTCAAAATCAGCTAGAGGCTTCTGTAAGAAGAGATGCTTCATTTTCAATCATGAGGTTGCAACAGTCACAAGATGAAAGGATTTTTGTGTTATATTTTTGAGACTTTTTCCCCATGTCTTTTTATCAAATGATAGGAAAACCTGGTTCTGAAATTAATGCTTTTAACAGATAAAAAACCCCATTGCCCTTTAACTTCCAATACTCTCTTTTATCTGTTTGCTAAGTGAAAGAGTAGGTGGAAGAGATGTAAGGAAGGTACAGGTAAGTAGGAAATTGTGAACAGAGGAGGACAGCAGTGCACTGGCATTTCATTAAGAGCAGGCAGTGAAGGATCAGGGAAAGAGTGAAGGGTGATCAAAAAAAGAGCAATTGTGAGTGGCAAACCATAATGCCTGAGAAAATGAAAACACTGCAGTATGTGATAAAGCCTGGGAGGACCAGTCTGTGCACTGAGTCAGGAGCAATCACTCACTGAGGTGACATAGGCCAGGGAACTGAATTTGAGCAAAACCATCCTCAAACAGATGGACTGAAACTATGCACAGGCAGCTCTAGTCTGTTAACTCTTAATGTGAGGCTAGGGAGTAAAGTGGATTATTAGGGTTTTCTTGGGTAAACTGATGGAATAAGAGAAGGTAGGAGGAAAAAATACAGCCAGTTGCATAATAGAAAATAGTTTTTGCCTAAGCACGGGACTTCACTGCCATTTCAAAAATATCTTATGGTAACATGTCTCATCTGATTTTGTCAGGGACATGGTTTTTCCAACATTTCAGCCTCTCGAATTTGACACAGTGCCAGAAAGGTGGGGTTTATCAGAGTCCTATGTTACTATTTCCGCTTACTTTTTTTTATTTTCAAGTTCTTTATTTGCTAGAGCACCATTCTATCACATTCTAATGCTATAATCTCACTTTGGAGAAACAGAGACCCAAAACATTCTGTTAAATATCAAGCAGCTGTTTAAGTCCAATTTAAATACAGCAATACCGTCAAGTCCCATGGGACTGCTCAGGGTACTTATTTAAGTAAAAATGTGAACTGAGGACCACCACAACTTTGATCATCTCTCCTACTCTAATATAGGGATAAAACAGTGTATGCCCCAAGAGCAGACAGCAGAGGAAAATCAAAGTAGCTCACAGAATCATGCAGAGCCATTGCCTTTCTTTTGTAAATTTACATTTGATGATACAGGAATATCTTTCTATGTCAAAAGGAAAGCCTTTCTGGGTTTGATACAGTGTGAAAACCCTATCTGAAATCTAGAGTTAAATAAGACAACTGTGATTCTCTAACTATTGGAACTGTTACAAAATTTGAATATGGACAGAGGAAGTAGTATTACCTCTTAAAAAAAATACTAGATATTTGGCTAAAAAGATACAATGAAATTGTGACAGTAGCCTGAGGGACAGAAGGGTATTTGTTTTTAAATTGAGAATACACAATCTTAATGTAGTGTAAACCATGGAACTGCAGAACCTTTTAAATCTCTTAGTACACTGTTTACTTTAGTATTTTGGTTTTTTACATTTTTTTTATAACTAAGAATGCAACCTTTTTGCAGGAGATTTAAAAAGTTAAGTCTTCTTGTTCTAAGAAAAAACATACTGCAGATCACAGCACATCCTTTTTAACAGTGATTAACTTTAGAGTGTTTTAAGTGCAGCTGCAGTTGTATATGCAGGCTAAAAGCAAAAAGCTGTACTATTTGAAAAATGAAAAATGTAAGATTGCTGGATAAATATGTTTAATAGAAATGTGATTAACATTCTTCATGAAAAGTTAGAAACAAGACCATAAGAAGTTAGAAAAAAGACCATGTCTTCTAACTTGTTTTAACAAAAAAAATATATATTGTCTTCTCTAAATAATAAAAAAATTACAGCAGTTTACATTCTCTAACTTCTGAAACTCATAAAAATTACATAAACTATTGTCACACTTATGTCATCATCCATATGTCAAGTGCCACCCTAGCCATTTGAACTATAAGTCGTCTGATCTAATTGTGCTTAAAACAATAACCCAATGAAATGAAATGGCATAATGGTGGACAATCTGATGGAAAGCTCTTGCTCCTTAAACTATTAAATACAAGAAAGCAGTGATTTTGAGGATCTTGTGGCAAAGTGCCATCAAAAACAACAATTCTTTAAGTTTCAAGCAAAGTAGTTTCCCTGTATGGTGGGTTGACCCTGGCTGGACAGCAGGTGCTAACCAAAGCCACTGTATCACTCCCCTCTCAGCTGGATGGAAAAAAGGAATATAACAAAAGGTTCATGGGTTGAGGTAAGAACAGGCAGTGATCACTTACAATTGCTCTCATGGGTAAACAGACTTGACTGAGGTAAATTAGTTTAGTTTACTACAAGTCAAATTGGATTAGGATAATGAGAAATAAAAACTAAATCTTAAACACCTTTTCCAACCCCTCCCTTCTTCTCAAGCTTAACTTTACTCACAATTTTCTCTACCTCCTCCAGCCAGTGGGGCAGGGGGATGGAAAACGGGGGTTTGCAGCCAGTTCATCACATATTGTCTCTGCTGCTGCTCCTTCCTTCTCAGGGGACAAGTCCTCACATTTCTCTTGCTCCAGCATGGAGCCCTTCCCATGGGAGACAATCCTCCAGAAACTTCTCCAATGTGAGTTCTTACCCTGGGCTCCATGAACTGCTCCAGTGTAGGTTCCTTCCATGGGGTGCAATACTTCAGAACAGACAGCTCCAGCATGGGCCCTTCCATGGGACCACAGGTTCTGCCAGGAGCCTGCTCCAGCATGTGCTTTCCACAGGCTCACAGACTCCTTTGGGCATCCACCTGTTCTGTGGTGACATCAAGTACTGGGTCTCTAGGAATGACTTAAACTACTCCCCACAGATTAATTATTATAGAGGACCAAAGATTTGTTCAAAGGAGCTAGTACAACTCAACAAGCCTGACACAAAGTTTAAACAGAACTCTGGAGCTTGGAATAGCTCATATTTTTCTAGTACTGCAGTTAAGATACATCAGAAAATCCTATGCTGAAAAAAATCACTATTTGTGTCTGTCTTCCATATATTTTTTTCCAAATAAAAGTTTTTGGGTTAATTAGTTAAACTAGTCATGAAGCCCTATCCTAAGTTATCACTTCTCCATGAACTGCAGACCCATTTCCTGCTACCAGGGAGACACTACCATTTCCTTCCTGAGGCCAGTCTTTTCTTACAGGTTTCTTGTTCTGACTGGATCAGCTTTCCTAATCCACCTGCTCAGTCTTAAATATCACAGTGCTCTCTCTCCACAGAGGGATAGAGAGAATGCGCTTTGTAGCACAAAGCAAGACTAACATTCTATTAAAGCACCATTTTTTTTCCTCAGACAAGTGACAGAAGATTTAAAAAAATACAAAAGACTTCATCCTGCAGGTAGTTTTATACTACTGGGCTCAGTAATGACAACCTGTATCAAAACCAGCACATTCCACCAGTTTTAGAGTCACCTCCTTTCTACATTAATGCAGAGGTTTAGAAGAAGCTATGTACAAAATAAGAAATGTGCTTAAATATAGCAGCAGTAACTCTTCAAGCAAAAGTTTAAACATTCTTGAAGATAACCTGCATAGGATTATATTATCAGTGACAGGACCCAGATGAGATTCATGCATTCAGGCAGAGTCACAAAGCTTGAGTTCGGTCTTCATTTTGCTGTTGAATCTAAACACTAAAGCAAAAAAAATCCACAATCCACTACAGTTGGGGAAACTGCCTGTGGAGGTAAAGTTGGCATTTACATTTGTGCAGCTTTAATAAAGTTGAAGAAAAGACAGTACAGTGGAGATTAAATATCAAAAGTGAGTTTACAGTCAAAATGGAGTCATTCAAGTGATTGAATAAGAAGACTGTGATAGAAAAACTCTCAAGGAAATTCAGGCATTGAAACAACTTTCCCACGGCCATACAGTCTCTATGGTTTGAGGTTAAGACCAGACCACATGAACACCTAAGCACTGTGTGGTAATCACATATCCTCTGCACAGACAGACATAGTTCTCTCCCAGGATTTTCCTGGGAAGCTGTGAGAAAACTCAGAAAATAATTAAAACAATTCTTATCTTCACTTGCTGCACCTGTTGTGCACATGTGGTAGGTGTTATGGAGACTGTTTACCAAAGGGTGGTTTTTTCAATTGGCCACTGGTGATGGCTGTTCAGATTGATTGACCAATTGGATCCAAGTGCGTGTGTGTCGTGACTGTCTGGCAAGGGCAAGGGGGTTTTCTTAAAGTATAGTAGAGTAGAATGTAGTAACAATAAAACAATTGATCAGCCTTCTGCAATCATGGAGTCCATGCTAATTATTACCTAGCAGGGTCTGCTGCTACAATAGCACTGTGCTATGACCTTGCTTGGAGAAACACGCTGGCTTAGAAGACATCCTAAGATCTCTTTCATCTGAATTATCTTAGGATCCTAAGCTTAATAAACCCAGTTTTAGTTTATGCCAAGCCTTACTGTGGTAATTTAAAATAATTCTTTAATGTAGCACACACTAAAAGATAAAATTGTTTTCAAATGTCAGTGAAAGCATCTGAGTATAGGGTGGAACATATGTGAGGATTCGTGTTCTCAAAAGAATACACCAACACACAAAAGATGCCCAAATATATTTATTTATCTCTTAAAAAGTACGTTACTCTTTAGAAAAAAAGACAGCCTAAGAAATATCAATACAGATTAAAGTATATCAAATCCTGCATATACCTAATTCTGATGTTTACCTAAACATCAGCACCATCAAACCCAGCAAGGTAAGACCTCTGAAGTCAACAGCAGTGAGGTACCAGGACAGAAGAAACCCTTAAAATAAAGAGGAGCTTCAAAGCCTTTGAGCCAATCAGAGCCAGAGTTCCAGAACACATTCAAGAACCATGAAATATTTCTAATCCTTTTGAACTTCATTTGCTGCCAAAAATACATGAGTGTTATAACAAAGAAACATAAGTATCTCAGTACACAGTTACAAACTGGTAAGTCAGTTCATTAGTTCAAAGCAGTCGAAAGAGTTCTAAAATTGACAAAGACAGAGCTTGGGGCAGAAAGGTTGACAGACTAGCATGAACCAATTAAGCTATTTCCCTCAAGACCTCTCTCCTTGCTCACAGTATTCAGAACCATCACAAGACAGAAGAAAAAAGAAGCAAGTTCATAATCACAGGCCAGTAAGATAGTTACTTTTTGTACTCTTGGTAAAGTTTTCAGTGTTAGTGCATGAAAAAGTCACTAGATGTTTATTTCTGGATGTGCATTAGGGGTGAGGTTACCATAATTATGTGCCAGCAGTACAACTGTATCCATTAATGTGTTTCATATGTAAAGTATTAGCTGAAAATATTTGGCCTTAAATTGCTGGAGATGCATTTTTATTAGTATCTTTATAACCATGTCTTTCCCTTGTTAAACACAATAACAACCATCTTGCTTTTACTCAGTGGTAAAAGCCATCTACTCCACTCAGTGATCACACTAGGAAAGATACCTCCCATCGGTCATTGGCTCCTTCAAGATTTCTGGGATGTCTTGATCCAGGAGAACTAGCAAAGAGACAGATCCTCATGGTGGGGATAATAAATAGGGACAATTGTGCTGGTGAGAAGGTTGAAGTGGGACATAAATGGTGACAAAGGAAAAGTTTACTTTAAAGGTGCAATAGTCTATTCACCTAAAAGTGAGTCCTATTTGGAATGTAGCATATGTCCTAGAAGCAAACTAGACACTGAATGTTGTCTTTGTTCCTTTTAGGAGTGTAAACACTACCTTATGTTCTCAAGTAAGAAGACACTAATCAGGCTTAGATGCAGACACTCAAGCAAGTGGAATGATAACTCACAAGATACTCAGTTTCATGATAAACAAGAATATGTAAACACCCAAACAAGTCACCAATTCAGATAGTACCAGACACCCCATATGGATTGTCACAACGCAGCACCATAGCAGCATTTTGATTTAAAGAAAAGTCCTGCTGCTCATCCCATCACATCTACTGAACGGTGGTAGCATTAGCAGCACTGTGATTTACTCTCTGCTTTCAATGGGTCTAGGTCCAGTTTTGGTTTCCCCACATCATTCTCTTCGTTAGGAAAGGTTTTGTAATTGGCAAGGATGTTTTCCACCAAGAATCGAGCAGCTTCATCTATGTTGATGTTGTCCTAAAAATGTTGAAAGCAAGGAAATCAGTGATCTTTTTGAAAGAGTCACACATTCCTATTAACAGTCACACTTTCCTAAAGCTGTACAAAAAGAAAATAATTCTTCAGCCTCATCAGCAGAACACAGTTTAGATGCAAAAAGTCACTGCTCACACTTTCCTGAAAAAGTTAGCAGAAAGGTTGGAGACAAAATTATTCATCCATATTACAAGTTGAATTCTGATTCCAATCTAGTAGGCAGTCAGAGGGGAATGAGTGTCACCTGCATTTGGAAGACTGACAAATGCCAAAGTGCATTTCTGCATCAGGAAAGATCCTAAGCAATTACATCACCTGCAGTATCGTCCTACCTTTTGGAGCCTTTTTCTGTTTCTGATGGACTTTGGATGCACTTATTTATGTAAGAGGAACTTTTCCATGATCCTCAAAATCATAACTATTTCCAAGTGCCTCATCTAGCTACTCTACATATTCTTGTGCATACTTTGAAAAGTCCCTTCCCATACACCCTAAAGAATGTATGTGTGCAGGATACTTAGAGATGTACTTTGTCAGAATATCCCGGTTTCTGAGGGTCCAAGCTGGCCTAGTGCCAAGGAGTCTCTGGCCACAGGTTTGACCTGGCTGGGCCATCTGGGAGCAACAAGGCTGCCACGTTTGGAATTGCTCATCTTTGCTTCCAAAGGAAATACCAGCCCAGTATATACTGATGACTAGACTGAAGATTCAATTATCAGTTCCAACAGAAAGACAAAAGCAGATTAATAGGATATCCAAGTGAGGAGGACTTAAAACCCTAAACTGTTTTGGTATGCTTAGAAAACAAGACAGTTGTCCTATATTTTTGCTATTTCAACTACAATTCTTCAGAGTTCTAAACAAGTCAATTAATACCTAAGCTAGAACTTATTGTCTGGGTTTTTCTCTACAGCGAGAACCTTGTTTTACATTGTCCTGTCTTAAATGCCACCTAAAATGCAAGTTGTCACTAGAATTTCACATTATATTTTTTTTGCAATGTCACTTGCATTAATTTTTAAGCCATAATGCAGTTTATACATAGCAGTATTACAGGCAGGTAAAGGTTTGGGGAAGACTTTTACCAAAGCAGAATGTTAGTATTCTTTTTGAGTATAAAGAGCCTTAAAAATAGTCTTTAACAGATGGGTGAGTTTGGAAATATCTTTTCAAATGCAAACAAATTGTTAGCTAATATAACTAATTCCTTTAACTGTGTATTCTTCTTTTAAAGTAATCAAAGAGCAGCTTGTTACTTTGTTTCTTACAGTCTTATTACAGACTCTTTGTTTTTTAAGAGTTGTCTAAACATCATTGTGTAACACTTCAGCAGCAGCAGCTGAAGGAAGTAGGCAAGACAAGGGAAAAGTGGGACCTTGAAGCTTATCTTACTTTATAAAGGATTTATCAGCCAGACCAGTAATCTGGTCTGTCAGCCACACTGTCCTCATTTAGAGGAGTCCTTCATTTTAAGAATCAGTTGGGCTTTAAGGAAATACTGGGTTTGACTTCCAACTAAGCTACTGCCAGTTTAATCTGTGCATTGACAAAAAGTCTGTAGATTAAAACTGAACAATACATGAAATTACTCAAAAGTTAACAGAATAAAGCAGCTGTCTTTCTTAACTTAAATTACTATACAGAACAATTTGTTTTTCTCCAGTTCAGTCTTGACATTGCCTAATAAAATAGAAAAGTGCTTCAGCAACACCATGGGTAGGTAGTAATGTGTACACAAATAGCTTGTTCACTTCAAATCTTGCTGTTTTCTACATAAAACAATGAGAACAGAAAATGCAATTTAAAAACCTGCACCTAAAGATGACCTGTATTTTTTGGGGAGCTTGATTAGCATTTAGCAGTATTAACACCTAAAGAATGACTGATCCTCATGCATTCAAGATGAAAAAACTTACCAAACTTAGATACTCAAGGTTTCCAGATGCTCAGTTTCAAGATGCTCTGAATTTGAGTTAACTTTTCATCTAAACCAAATATGCCTCATCATCCTCAGGAATGAAGCTAGCCTGCACATCACTTTAAGTTTTGCTGAATTTGACTGCCACTTCCTATACTTGATAACTTTATTTCCTACATGATTATATTCACCCTACTTATGCCAATATTCAAGAGACTAAAAATATTTTTCTATTAAGCTCACCTTGGCTGATGTTTCAAACCATCCAACAAAGCCACCTTCTCTGCAGAACTGGTCCATTTGAGAGGGATTCTGACTGCCATCTTTCTTCTGGTCACACTTGTTTGCAAGGAGAACAGCAGGGATAGGGCTGCCATTGGGAAGTAGTACTTTACTGTCCAAATCATGCTTCCATTTTGAAACAGCCTCAAAAGTGGAGCCTCTTGTGACATCAAAGACCACAAAAGCACCAACTGCCTCTTTGTAGTATACTCGGGTCATATTTCCAAAGCGCTCCTGGCCTGAAAGAGAGGACAGTCACAGAGTATATTGAAGCATGAACTGTATTCAGTGTAAATGGATTACTGTACCAGCTTAATCCATAGAAGTTTGGTATTTGGGTCTAATCACTTAGACCATAAAACACTGCCTCCTCTATCTCATGTAAGTTCATTGTAACAGTTATTATGCATACTATACATGACAAGTCAGATGCTTAAAGTAGTTTGCAGTCCCAATTACCACTTGGAATTTTTCTTAAAAAGAACTCATCTTATATACTTATATAGTCAACTTATTTGTTGGGTAGAGTTCTTTGAGAAGTAACGCCTAAAAACATTATGAGCACAGCTATACACAAATAATTATTTCATCAAAGAATATTAAGGCTTATACCTTCATCTAGTTGCTTCAGCAAAGACTTAAACTCAGCCTTTTGCTGAATGGTGAGCAACAAGGAGTTTTGCTAGCTTCAAGGCTAACAGTCTTCAAAGCATCTTCTGAAGAAGTCACCTATATTATAGATTTTTCCTTAGGGACAAGTTCAAAAGAAGCTTCTAGTCTAACAGTTCTGGCTAAATCTGTTAACTTGGACTTCATTTTTTCAAGTCTAAGATTTACTCTGGATTAATTTTCAACTACAGAAGTTCTACAGCAATCCCGGGATTTAAAACAAGAACAGTTAAAGTACAGTTATTCACAACAAAAATACAGGAAAAAAAAAATCAATTTCCCATAAGCAGAGAAAACTCAAAAAAAAAAAAAAAAAAAGCCTTTTCTAATTAAGTACAACTACTTTAGCCAGAATACTTGAAATGTAGAATTAGAGTGTGCCAGTTCACTTTTTCTTCTGTTTGAAAGGTCAGACTATCATGGTGTGTTTACATTTGAGTGTGTCTAGCAGTATCAACTCCTAGCACATTTTTTGGGATGTCTGGGCTACTAAAATAGCTTCCTGCTTTGTTTGGAAGTCTTCACTGGGAAAAGCAGTCCCTGACCTCTATGATTTATAGTGTATCACTTGAGCTTTTATCTCTTCATGCGTATAATGTTTAAGAAGATAAAGAAAGCTGTATTTGGAAACCTAGTTGTCCTCTGTTTATAAACATTCAAGTCCACCTTTGATTAGCAAGGACAAACAGATACAAGGTCAACTGGGTGTGTTATCATCCTCTCATAAAGAGACCGAAATTCAATAAATGAATTTGACAAGAGATCCTGTTCAGCAGTGTGCTTTTCCAGCTCACCTGCCTCATTTTAGTGTCAGTAATTCACAGTATGATTAGCTCATTCCCTACAGACAGTTTCAGAAAAGGTTGCCTAAGCAGCTCCTAGAATGGCCTGAAAACAGCAGCAGCCACATTAAAGATCCAGAGAACTATAAAGAAGCTGACTTTATTTCTGTCCATTCATTTTAAACTATGGTGCTACCAAAAACAGCATCACTACTCAACATATTCTTCAGAATGGAGATTACACAATTTTTTTCACTGCTGGCTGATCATCTTGTATAAGAACAAGCAGGATCCAAGAAAAAAAGCTCTTATCTCCATACTCAAAACTCAAGTTTTAAAGCAGCATTTATGCCATGGACTTTAAGCCCATGCAACAAGTCAGGCACCAAGCCTGCATCTCTGTGACTGTGCCGCTGGAAAAGCCACACTGCTCATACAATTCTAAACAGAGTACACAAGTAATTCACATCATCTACCTAGGCTGGACTCTTATGCCAAAAAGAGGTTTTTAGAATAGCCTTATTACAAACCATACCACTGACCACTGTTTCCACTAATCAAGTACCATTAGGGAAGAGTTAGATCAGAAGGCTTTTACTACTTCTGCATGTCAGTGATGTCACATTTAAAGAAGCTTTACCCTTAGAATGTAGGGATTCTGGTTTTGGGAGTTTTGGTTGGGTTTTTTTAATGGAGTTCCACACAGTCAAATTTAGTTACATTAAGCCAGTCACTGCACAAGGCACCACACAGGTTTTGAGGAGCTCCTTTTCAGCTTCCCCATTTGTTTAACTGTCAGTTTCACCACCAATTCAACACCACACAGGAACACCTTGGACTATGCTAAAGCACTGATTCTAGTATTCAATGCAGGGAGATATCCCTTCACACCAAAGGACAGCCCCACAAAACAAACAGTGTAATCTCAAGGTCTACAATGCCCTGTACCAACCTCAGTCTTCTACAGAAAGAGTTCTTCAAGTGAGCCCTGATATGGTCTGGAATTGAACACCACTTGCTGTTATTTACATGAGACCGAATAGGAATCTGAAGCAGCAAGGGAAGTGGTCCCATTAGTCCTTGTTATTCAGGTGCTAGAGAGCTGGAAGGCTTCCAGGCTTTACTTAAGGCTGTTTTTCCAAACACCTGATGAACATTTACATAAGAAAATTAAGTTGTATTGATTAGTAGCAGAAAGGGTTGCTACATTGTTACCAGAAGGGGTAGACAGAACATGATCACTACATATGAAAATTATTTAGGAATTGCAGAAAAGGTCATCAGACAGTTACCACTCCTCAGATAGCTGTGTATGCTGTATATAAATAAGGCTGCAATCACTGAGCACAGTGAAGGACATGACCACTGACTGAATCCCTTCCTGCCTATTCCTCTCCCATTCAAAAAAGCTTAGACAAAAACAGTTGGCAAGGTTGCCATACTAGCCTCCTATAGCAATAACCATTGCTGAAACACACCCAAAAGCACATTTAAGGTGTACAAAAGTGTGAAATTAGTACCATGTTACATATGGCTTCCAAAGAAACAAAGTTACAAAGCATAGCTCAGAACCAAACCTGAGGAGTCAGCCAACCTTAGCCTTGTACAGTGGCTGCTCACAGTGTAAGAGGACAGAAGTCCTGCTAGGAATGGAAGTCAGCATGGAACTGTATGTTGCTTGGTGTTCTACAGCAGCCACAGTATAAACCTTGGGCTTTGGTTGTCCACAACAAGCATTTAACTCTTATTTCCAGCAACCCTTATCTCTCTTGTAGTATGAGTTTTAGATTTAGAAAAACATCAATACATCATATTCTGTAGTTTCAATATGGGTGAAAGTAGAAAACTGATGGTACCTATCAGCATGAAAGCTTCTATCTTTACTTACTAGATTTAAGCTTCATATTAGGAAGATTTGCTATCTCTTACCCTTCAACACACACAAGCTCAACAGCATTGGATTCTTAGAGATTAATGCCTTTTCATAGGTCAAATACCACCCAGTATGAGTGCTTCCCTTTTCTACAGTAACCCAAACCAGGTTATTACAGAGCTGTTTTCACCTCTAGAATTCACATCCACTAACAATAAACCTGACCTGAATACCACCTTACAACTGCTCTTTCACCCTGTCTGGAGGCCTAATGAAGATGTATATAGTGTATTTTATACAAAGACAGAAGCAATAAAACTTGGCCTGCCCAGGAGGTAAGAGTTTCATTTGGTAAAAGGTATACAGCATGAGGCAGGAAAAGAATTCAGTTTAAACTGAGTGGACTTTCTTTACAATCACGTCATTACTGATACAGCACACACTGACCTTCTTGTCTAGGATAAAGAGCATTCTAGACAGCCTTTTGAAAATTTAACAGGAATTTCAGGCAGAGTTTTTACAAAGGCTTTACTGCTTGCAAAAAAAAAACCAAAAAAAAAACAACACCAACAAAACAAAACAAATAAAACACACCCACAAACCCTTACACAGAAAAATCAAACTAGAATATACTAAGCCTCCAAATTCTCAAGGCTCAACATAATTCTCTTTATTCTTAAAACTAAATGTCTCAACTTCTGCCAAAAACAGTTCAGAGATTTGTCATGCCCCTTCCTCTGTCCAGCAAGATATTTACTATAGCCATTTCTCCATACGCGACAATAGTGTTGAGCAGTACAGAAAGTAGATCATACCCCCAGAGAAGAAAAAGGCTAAAAGTGATCAGATTAAACTAGACTTAAAATCCCCAGTGTGTATAACCTTAGAAAGAAGAGAGTAGGAAGATAACTAATTGCTTAGTACAGCAGTATAGAAAGGACATCACAAGACTTATGCCTAGTCACTGGACCTACCAGAATGATTAATCTGATGGTATCACTAAAGTACAGTTTGTTTTTCTGTAGTTCAGCTGTAAATGAGGAGCTAAGATACAGGACAGTCACAGGGGTCAGAAGTTTAATTTGGGAGTAGGGAAGTGATGACTTCGTGTAATGCAAAGTTCTGCATTCTCTGACCACAGTTTTCATATTGAAATGACTCAAAATACTGTCACCATATTTTCCAGTAATTGCAACAACCTACAGTGAAATATTTGCACACTAACATGCATCGAGAACTAATCCACTTCCCTGCAGCAGCACCACAGGAATAAAGTTGAGTTTAAAACTGCATTAGAACTTGGGAGCTATTCTCACTCCCTAGTTTATATTTTAATGGGGGTGGAGCTGTAAGTTAAAAACTACATGAAAGAAATTATAGGCTGTAATTTAAGATTTGACATTAGAAGCTTTATATTTGTCCTTTACTGAAAAAGATAAGTTATCACTGTAACCTTGCCTTGAAGTACATTTTAAAGAGTTTCTAGAGCAGACTTTCCCAGTGTAACAGAGTGTGTCACAGGGCAACACAGGACTAGTGTCCTGTTTATTACAGCACTGTGACTTATTATTGTAGCAGTTCTTGTGTGTAATTAGCAAAAAAGATGCCCTACACTCCTATTTCACTCATTATTTCAACTTGTAACTCCTCCTACATGATGGGAATTGGGGCTAGAAAAAGCAATTTAAATGTACAAATGACTGCTGGATATTCACAATAATGAGCTTGTCACGCTTCCTTCCCCCAGACTACTTATTACATTAATGAGTTAATAGGCAGTTCATATAAACTAACAAGAACTTACTCAAAGAGAGTAAAAGGGTCAATCTAGAAGACATTTCCCCAGCTATTCTTTTTTGCTACTAGTGCATTTCATTTGTTCTGCTTTTCTATTAACAGTTACTATACACTGCAGTGATCACAGGCATCATGAAATGCTTAGTAAGCTATAGTGACTAATTTTAATAAACCTGTTTTTAGTCTGGAAATACTTAAAAAAAAAAAATCTCTTTTCACTGTGAGAAGCATTCTCAGATCAACTATTTACCATGACCACTAATAGTCACTCATACCAAAACTAATGAAAGACAGACAGAGTAACTCTGACTGCCAACACTATGGCTCTTAGTTCTTGCTATCAACTACTCTGACTTTATTAACCAGTGTGCAGGCACAGTTCCAGCATTTAAACTTCAGTGCCAAACTCCACAACTAAATTGATTCAATCCATTTCCAGGGCCATGAGACATTTGTGCTTTTATTCAATGTAGATGGTAAAAAAGACCAATTGAACAATAAATGAAAGGTTGTTTTCTTTCCAGGAACACCTGAGAGACAACTCCATATTTACAATTCCAACTGTCAGTAAAGTTACTGTCATTCAGTGTGATAGATTTAAGCTAAATCCCCATCCAAAAGGGCTGAGAACATAGTTCAATCCTCTAATTGAGTTAGAACTACTGTCACTTTCAAAACTCACCTGGGCCCTTCAAGAGCCACAGGCAGGAAAAGACCACACTTTGGATGCAAGCTAGATGTTTGGCACAATACAGCAGATATCCAGAACTACCCTGAGGATGAATCTCCCAATTCTCCAGATAGCTAATGCACATTTCAGCATTACCAGATCAGGTGTGAGTTGACTGATGTTCCTTTTTAGAGAGATATATAAACATGTTACTGGCAAGTTACCACTGCTGACAGCTACCCCCCCATCTCCCCAAACCAGCACATCTTGTCCCAGAACTATCTTACCTAATTAGATTGGATCTGTTCTTCTGCAAAAAGTAGGTTAACCCAACCACTATCAATATTACAGCTCATGTTCAAGTGTGTCTACCTGCTCTTTCCCCACAGACAGTAGCCAAAGATAGAGAGTAGACAGACTCCAAGACTGTTAATACCAGATGGCCCCCCTCCTCAGTCTTATCCATTTAAGCTATAAGTGTAAAGTTGCCACATGTTAAAAGTACAGAGATGTTGAACTATGCATTTATTTAATGACATAGACAAATTTGCAGATGACATCAAGCTGAACTGCGTAGTGCAGCTGACATACCTGAAGGATGGGATGCCATCCAGAGGGACCTATACAAATTTGAGAAGCGCGCCCATGGGAATATCATGAGATTTAACAAGACCTCAAGATGCTGCAGCTGGGTTGGGGTCCCAACACAGGCTTGGGGAATGAACAGACTGAGAGCAGCTGGGCCAAGAAGGACTTATGGGTGCTGGTGGATGAAAGGCTGGACATGACCCATAAATATGCACTTGCAGGCCAGAAAAATCACTTCTATCCTGGGCTACATCCAAAGCAGCATGGCCAGCAAGGCATGGGAGGTTGATTCTGCCCCTCTGCTCTGCCTTTGTGAGACCCCAACTGAAGTGTGGTATCCAGCTCTGGGATCCCCAACATAAGGACATGGACCTGTTGGAGTGACTCCAGAGGCAGGCCATGAAGATTATCAGAGGGCTGGATCTCCTCTCCTGTGAAGACAGGCTGAGAGAGTTGGGATTGTTCAGCCTGAAGAAGAAAAGGCTTAAGGGTGACCTGAGGCCTTACAGTTCCTAAAGGGAGCCCTGCAAGAAAGACAGAGAGGGGATATTTACAGGAGCATGCACTGACCGGACAAGGGGAAATGGTTTTAAACTAAGAGTATGTTTAGATAAGATATTAGGAAGAAATTCTTCACTGAGATGGTGGTGAGGCACCAGAACAGGTTGCCCAGAGAAGCTGTGGATGCCTCATCCTTGGAAATGTTCAAAGGCCAGGTTGGGTGGGGCTCTGAGCAACCCATGGTCTAGCCCCATGGCAGCAGAGTTGGAACTGGATGATCTTTAAAGTTCCTTACAGCCCAGGCCATTCTGTGATTCTACAACATTAGCAGCTCTAGCAGATGTTAGAAACCTGTAAGTGTTAAAGAACATACAGCTTGACTTTTACTTTCCACCACTGTAAAAACGTGGCACTTGAGGTTCTGGTGACAAACACAGGTGAGGAAGTGAGAACTACTGGAATATTATATCTTCCTGTATGAGACAAATACTAGAAATAGCTTCACTGACTGCAATATTTAGAGTTTCTAACAGACAAAAGCAGCCTCAGACAATTACAACTGCCAGTGTCCTTTCTTACTAAGGGTGGTATGAGTAAGTTAACTGACCAGTGGATGGACCTCTTCCCAACACTAACCCTTTCCCAAATGCTTCAGAACAGTCTTCAGGGCAAAAGCCAGTTAAACCCTGTTCAACTGACTCACACTCTATTGTAAGAGACAACCTTTGATCTACTGGTTATGTCTATATTAGAAAGCTGCAGGGTGCAGTTGAAGCACTTCTGTTGAACAATGCAGTGTCAGAGGCATGACACTGACAATATACTGTACAGACACAATATGTGTATGTATGTGTCTCTCACAGTATGAGAGACTCTGCAGTCATTGAAAAGTTACTGACAAATATCAGCCTAAGTGCAGCAGTATTTTGATTATTTAGACCATACCACAAAGTATTTCCACATGTTCACAGAAGTCACTATTTCATTCTGAAATGTTAGGAAGCAATTTGCTTTAAAGTTCCATTTCCCAACACAGCCAGTTTCTAACCTAACAATTTGTTAACTACATGAAACTTCAAAATCAATGACTAATCCTTCAAGTCACTGTTTTCTGTCATTATACTTCAATACAGTCCAGTTCACTACCTGTGAAACAGCAAGAGCACAGAGATGGCAAGTGCTGGAAGCTAGACACCAGATTTCCACCAGGAACTATGATCACGTCTACAAACCTAATAGAAAAGGCATGCCATTATCTCCCACAAAGACAGAAAATTTTTACTCATATAATTGCACAGCCCTCACTGGGAATTTTACAGCAGGACTGAAACTTCTCACTGCTACCTGTAGCCTTGGGTTAATCTAATTATGTAATTGTCCAAACTGACTTCAATAGCTTACTGTTCTGTCTTTGAGAAAGTAGAGAGGCAACACCCTGCACTTAGAGTTCAATGGGTTTTGTCCAACATCATGTGTATTTTATGCAGCAGTATAAGTCATATTTGTATAAGAATCCACCTATTTTTTTTGCATCTTTGCTAAACAGCAAGTGAGAGACAATGTCCCTGTTTAAGCACTAGATTTCAATCCCCAGAAAATCAGAGTGCAACCAAGCTAAACAATTTCTAATTGCTGTCAAATGCAGCATGTATGGAACAATTCCCCTGCATTAGTATTCAAAAGAGTTGACATCGTCCAATTAGTGCCAGCAACAGCATGAATTGGTATTTCCTACCTGCTTTAACAAGATTTACCCAAATAAGTAATCTGCCAGAGTTAAGCTACTTCATGCCTACCACCCTCTGAACCATATCCTTCGGTGTGCTGCCTGCAGCCAGAGCTGCACTGTGTACTTCACAGTGATGCTGTATGGCACTACAGCATTTCACAGCACACAGGAGAACAATTCTAAAGTCAGTTTGTCTCCAAAACAACTTTATCATGAGACTGAAAAAAAGTTAATCTCTAAAATGGTCAATGTGTCATGGCACATTGTGTGTGATTGGAATTTCGTATCAAATTGCTGCCACTTTGCTCTACCCAGCACTCTTAGCCTGGGAGCATTTAAAGAACAAGTTCCCACAAACTATTTGCAGTGACATTCAGAGACTACCTCTCAACCTATTATTTGAAAAGCTGCTAAAATCCATACAATACAGAATATTTGTTTTCATTTCCTGCTAATGTAGAAGCCACTGCTACTGAGAGTTTGCCACCCTACTCTAGACAGTTAAGACATTTATTTCTAAGCAAGCTCTATAAAGCTCTGAAATCCCTCCATTTCTCAAAGCTTAATCCCACTCCATTTATCCTCTTCTTGTGTCCCCATAGCCAAAAGAGATCTTTGAATATTGAGCATTGTACCACAGTGGCTTGAGAAGTATGCTGTGCTTTGTAGTCACTGTTTACTGCTGGTCATGCTAGCTTTGACATCTGCAGATATTTCACAAGAGGTATTCCTATATTTTCATGCAAAAATATAAGTAGACATTCTCTTCCTGAAAATCACTTCTTTCTAACATGGCATATCACACTTCTGAACCTCTGAAGAAAGTATTTGGACAGAGCCATTTACAGCAGACTACAAAAGCAAAACAATGGTTACCACTGGAATTCATGGAGGTTATGTCTGACAGCTGTAATATTGAATCCAGTGGTCTCACTCACCACTGAGAGGAAGAATCTTATTTTTTACAGCATGCTAATACCTTTTCTGAAACCAGTCAGCTAAGATTATTTTCTTTGCTTTATGTCATGAGTTGAGAATTACACCTTTATAGCACTTGCCAACTCAAACTGTACTTGTGGGTATGCACTTTGGTAACACCCTGTCCTAATGTGCACCTAAAGCAAACCAAAAAGGCAAAGTGGAGATGTAAATAAGGTTAAGCACCAAGACTCTGAAGCTGCAACTTCTGAAGATGCAAGGAGAGTTGATAAAGCTTGATTTGCATTCATGTGAATGCCATACATTAAGAGAAAAGTGTATATTCAATATTGTCTGAGCCAGTTTGTCTCTGAAGGGCAATGTGCTTGACTTGTCAAACCAGCTTAATTTCTGACTACTTGAGTCAGTATTATATGAAGGGCAAGAATTTAATAATTGCCTTCAGAAAAGTGGGTGATCCACGTAAGATTATTATTTCTGCAATGTATTCTAGTTTGTTTCATAAACGAATCCAAAACTTAGTTGTGCTGAGCTCTATATACTACTTTTCTTCCTGCCTACTGTAATGCACATAAGAATTTAGGTATTGTTTGCCTTTAAGGTAGACTTTATCTGTCTATTTGATGTATACCCATTCAGACATCCCTTATTCTCTGTATTATTGTACTAGGAAAGAGTTTTTTATTGTGATCTTGTAGGAAGCACAAAAGCTTCTGAGCAACTGCTGTGTGACATCTGTTTGAAAATAAGGCTGAAGCACCATCTATTCCATAGTGCATAGACACACAAGCACAAACTGCATTTCCACTGTTGACAGAAATTAAAAGTACCTGTAAGATAAATACACTGAACTTTAAGTCTGTACTAGATCAGGTGGTCTTTTAGGACCACATCTTTAACCCCATTTTTCATAGAACACCTTGAAATGTCTTCTGAAGAAATTCTAAGCTTATTTCCAAGACATTCAATGAACATCTGTCCCAGTTTTCCCATTTAACTAGAGTTCTGCCTTGCATAATCAAAATTACCATACTAGACTATCTTACAACACCAACATCAAGATAGTAGCATTTCCCATACACTAATGGAATTCAATCAGCACAATGGTTATAGGCTTAGTCCAAGATAACATATACAATACTTTGAGTGGCTACATAACATAGTACTGGGCAAAAGAACCTTTACCATTATGAATGCTTTGGTACCGCACTGATAAGACATGGAAATTCCTTCATTAGACCAACAATCATACCTCACTTGATAACATTTAATTGAAAGTATATTTAAACAGGATTCCCGAAAAAGAAAACATTCAGAATCTGTTTGTATTCAGAGATGTCTGAAAGTTGGAAAAACACCAAAACCCAAAGTTTAACACGTTCAGAACTTATTTGGACATTTAGCTGTAGAGCTGCAAGCACAGCAATTCTGAAGTGAAAGCTCATAACCCCAATCCAGCTATTCCAGAAAAGTCGTAAGGACACCCACACAAGACTTCCCACAGAGGAGTGCTTTCTAGAAGGAAACAAAGTAGACCTTCAATTCTGTTTCTTGCCTCTGTGTTCAAAATCTATGTGAGCAGGCCTTCTACTTCCCATCCCCAAACTTTATCTGCTAGTCTTGCATGTTTCCAGTAAGCAAAATCCTTAAGTAAATATTCTCTCATGAGATTTATATTTAAACATGTGTGAGAAGGAAGCAGTCAGAAATGAAGTCTTTCATATCTCCATGAGTCTGCAGACATAATCACATAGAAGATTCCCCAGACCTGACTGGGAGCTTTCTGACCTGCCTCAGCTGTAAGCAAAATGATAGCACTCCTAATCTCCACCTGAAGGCTGCTCCTGGAGTCTCCATCACCATATAAACTAGGAAACAACCTCAGAAAACTCACAGGTTTCTGAAAAAACTCTGAGCTCCAAGTTCTGCATCCATTTCTGATGTGGTTATTTATGTGCACACCCTTCACTTATTAAGAATATTTATAGTAGTGAGAAAAAAAATCTCCACATTTGAGGGCAGGTTATGCCTGGATTGTCTTGCCTCCACCTTATGCTCACTCGTACCAGACCCACAGCTAAGCAATTTTTTCATGGTTTCTTTGCAAGGGCCGCCATTTCAATCCCTTCAACATGCATTGTGGCTAAGGACAAGTTGTTACAAGAATACCTTAACTACTTTTAGAGACTGCTGCCTCCAAAATCTCCATACTTAGGAGAGACTTCTCTGCAAAGCAACTGAAGCATACATGCCTCTGGCACAGAAGCAGGTGTGGATATGCACCAGCAGAAGTTTTCTGGTTGTTTCCCTATAGGCTTTCAGGGATGCATTATTATCACTTAACACTTGCTTTAGACCTTATTTAAAAAAAATCAAATCAGTCCATAATTCAAAAAACAAGGTAATGCCCCAGTACACAGAAGCAACTTGGCAGCCTCTATGACATGTCAGCAGTACAAGTGCAGACTAACTGGAATACACAGCTGCTTGAAACTAGAGTTTCCACATGGAAGTAAACTATCTCACATGCTATAACTGCCAAACGCCTTTGAAAGTCAACCATATCCTGTACTCTGTCCCATTTCTCATGGCTTCCTATAGATAAACCTAAAAGTTACTTAGAAAGTTAACTTGCTCTTAACATCAACTCACATATCTTAACTCATTTGTCTTCATACAAAAGACAGGTTATTCCAGCTCTTCCTCTACTTAGTATTTAACCAAAATACTTCAACTTATTTCTCCATCCTCTTAGGGACTTGTATATACTTAGAACAAGATACAGTTCAGTTCCTCTCAAGAAGATTTTAGTAACAAATTTACATGCTACATGCTGCTTATCATTCAGCTCTTGAAAGCCTGTAGAGCATGTTTACAGTACCAAAGCACAATGATTCCCCTTCTGTTTGGCCAACTTCATAGCCATGCTCTGCCAGTTAAAGCATTACTTCAGTCTTAATAAATATTTATACAAAGAAATTTTAATAAAATACTGGAAGAAGAATGCTATTACACAAAAGTTAATTCAGAATGCCTCAAAAAAAGCTTTAAAATCAAATTAGTCTTCCATTTGCCATTAGTGACATTCTTCATGAGAAGCCAAACTCAAGCCACCATCTATGATCTTTACCACTTCTGCCCTCCAGCAAACTGCACTTCATACAGGCAGATGTGAGTGACAGTGATAGTCAACGTGAGCGCAAAAGCAGCAGCTAACAGTTGCTGGTTTTGCTAGATCAGCTCAAAAGTTTCTACCATACTGCAAATCCTTTAAAAGCTCTTTCAGTACCACCTGACAGCTTCATCAATATGCCAGATATACCTCCTGAGTACACTGTGGTCAGTGCAGTGCTCACTAAAACAGCATGCCTGTCAAGTAGGAATGTCTACTGTTTTGAAATAGACTACAAAAACACGTCCCTATCATTAAGATTTCTTTGTTTTGCATCTCCTTATCACAATGACTCATTCCTACATCCTATTTATTATGCCAATCATTTATGCCCTTTGATCAATGTTTTAACATTTTCAGAATTTATCCAGAAAGATAATTTTTCATTACTTCACTCATCAAAATAAAAAAAAAAAACAAACCAAAAACAAAACACAAAAGCCAACCAAACAAAAACCCAAGATTAATGCCTAAGGGCAGCTCAAGCTCCTGCATGAACACACATATAATCTGTTCACCTTCTTTCAGAATGCTTCTTTCTTTATGCTGTAACGAAGATAATTTGACAATGACTGATCAGTCTTACTCTCAAGCTTTTTCATCACCTTTATTCAAGAAGTTACAACCTACGTCTAAAAACTAAAATGCCTATCTCTGAAATACAAATGTCTAGGCACAACAGTAACCTCTCTCCCTCTTCATTATTTTACATCCACTCCCTTTGATACTGCTGCAAGAATTTGCATTACTTTGTACCTTACAACAAGAGGGTTATTTTCAGCAGAAAAAAGAAAAAGCATAAGCAGTGTAACACGGTCATGCTCTATTTGACAGAATTATCTAATCACAAAAAAAAAAAAAGACCCAAAACCAAAACAACCTCAGCTAGCACAAGAATTTGAAGCCACCCAGTAACCTACTGCATTACAATAAACAGCACAACAGTAATCACTTTTCCTACAATCACATCAGAAGCCAGCATACTATCTGCATTATGATCTTTAGCTGATGCACGAACTACAGGGTCAGTTCTTATCATTCACTTAGGTACAAAACCTTAGTTTGCATTACCCAGCTCTTTAAAGAAAGCTTCTTATGATGAACTGTTATGTACAAGCTTTGATCTAGTGAAAATAACATCCCTTTCTATGCTTAAGGGTTAGACTTTAATTCAACAGCCTTTTTAAATGCATTAAAATAAATTCAGAATGCCAGCACCATATTGCTTGCAGGGAAGTCACATGTAACATTACTTACCATAAGATTCAGATCTTTTCAAGAGATCTAAAGCCATTTGTCTGCACACACCAGCAGGCAAAACTATCCATGAGCTGTTGAAAGCCAGAAGACAGCTGGGCTGATGAGTTAAAAAGGAATGACTATCACATGCTCAGACACTGCTACACTTCAATAAAGTGCTTAAGAGAATGTTGTCTGTGATTATAGAAGCCATCTTCAACCTGGTTCTTTAACTAATAGCTTCAATATAAATATGTTAACATCCTCAGGTATTTAGAAATATTCCTGATTGTACACATCTGCTGCAGAACACAATTCCCAGGATGAAGACTTCAGCAGCTTTAAGACCATCCAATACCCTTATGAATACTAAAATGCTCTTTATTTTACTAATTAACTATCAGATGTCAAGTGCTATAGGAGTCCAAATTGTTGCTATCACACTAGCTGAGCACAAGTCAATCAAAAATCACCAAGATTACTTCTATTCTTGGTCTTGTTTTTTTTCATTGGGCAAGATCCTCCCAGCCCTTTGGAAACAGAATACCCTAAACTAGCAGATTAGACTAATAGTTTTGAGTACAAACTGCAGAACAGTCATATCTTCCTTTTTAATTTCTGCTAGGGAAAGACTAGTCAGGGGTTTCATACAAAAGTCTTATAGGAAAAACATTTCAGTGACAGGAAACATTTTAATTCTTCAATCAATTTAATTCTTCAACCAATTTACCACAAGCTTCCAGGGATTTATTAGCAGCTCTTAACTTTGTCTTCACCTAGCAGTGTCAAAAATACACCAAGGGCTATAATCAAGAATGAAAAATACTGTCTTCTGGACCAGACATTAATGTATGGCTGTAGTGATAGAACTTCCCAAGCTGTAAATAGGTTCTGTCCAAACTTTATAACAAGTTAAAGCTAAGTTTCTGCCTATCCTGTTGAAACAGATTGCCTTGGCAAAGCACACAGCCTACCCAACTCTGAGCAATGAAGGGTTGATAAGTCAAACACAAGGATGGCAGCCTGCCAAACCCCAGGATGCCAACAGCCTCCCCTCTTCAATCTTTGGAACCCCAGGCTTGCTAAATATACCCAGAGGATTGCAGTAGTTTGTACTGATACTGTTAATTGAGTCACAGAAAGTTAAAATTGATTCACAAAAGGAACACATCAGAAGAGAAAGCTTGCCAACATTTTACTTGCTCTACAAAATAGCAATTAAAAAAAATTTCATTTGCCCTACAGGCCAGCAACAAAAAGATCTGTGGTGTATTTCAGCATATGACACTAAGAAGGCTTTTCAGTTTGAGGAATCATAGTTGAAGTGTTTTAGAGCAAAAAGATCACAAGCTGAGGTACAGCTGGTCTGTCACAGGGTTACACTTCCTCATTTCTGAGCTTCCACTGATAATCATAAAGTTCATGGAAACAGTAACTACCAGGTTCTTTTCCTTTGTGTCTTCCAGTAGCAGAAATTTAAACACCAGTACTTGAAATAATGTCTTCTTTTGCATATCCAAGGAGATATGCTAAGGGTGGTAGACAAGGATGAGGAGAGTTGCAGGCTAACACCTGGGTGGCATACAAAAGTAGAAATGCAATACCACCAAGGTGATTATGGAGCTGAGGGACAGACTTCTTATGAGATCATGGCAAAATAGAGATTGTTCTGTGGCATTTGACACCACAGCATAAACAAAGTTAACCATGGGAGGTATACAGTTGGAGTCTTGGAAACAAGAGATGCTGAAGAATAGGTTTGAATCATATATAGGAAAAGAATGTACAGTTTGGACAAGTGGACAGGACTTTTTTGCTTCCATGTGTTCAAAGTATGTTTCTAATACACAAATTTGTGATTATAGAATTCACAAATTTGTGAATACAGAACTAAGCATAACAGAAGTTCCATTCTCTCATGCAATGCAGCAGGGATGAAAACTACTTTTAAATTAACCAGGTGACTCTAAGCATGCAAAGTTCAAGCATTCTTCCTTTGAGGACAATTTTAGCTGTTCAAGTTACTTTTAACCTGTAAAGCATGGCGCATTCAATGCATTACAGAGCCATAACCCTGGATTAATTTCAGCAGCAGCCATAACCAAGGCCACAACAACCCAGACAAGCAGGTCCGGAGGAGCAGTACGAGCAAGAACAGTCCAGGAGCCCTGGATCCAGCAGCGAGAGTAAAGCAGCTGTTCGAGAACTGCTGTAAAACCCTGGGCCAAACCAAGAGCCCCACGAAGTCTGCTAACGGGAGAGGGCAAAGCCTGTAAAAAGTGAAAAACTTCACACGCACAACAAGCCTCCCTCTACTTACATCTCAAAGGCAAGAATGGGAGATTACTTATAAGAGGGGTAAGACGAAAAACAAGAAGAGAGATTTCCCAGCCAAAACCCGCTTTCCTCCGCAGAGGCCGTGCGCCGGGCCCCCGACAGCCGGGTTCGCAGCGCCGTCCGGGCGCACCCTGCAGGGAGCAGCCCGCCCATCCCCTACCTGCGATATCCCAGAGCTGCAGCCGCACCAGGGTCTTGCTGTCCCAGTTGATGACTTTGAGCGCGAAATCCACGCCGATGGTGGCCCGGTAGTGCTGGGAGAAGAGCTGGTGCACGTAGCGCTTGATAATGCTGGTTTTGCCCACGCCCAGCTCCCCGATCACCAGCACCTTGAAGAGGTGCTCCCGGCACTCCGGCACGCCGCTGCCCGCTCCTTCCCCGCCGGCCATCCCTTCCTCCCTCCTGTGGAGTGCGGCGGAGAGGCCGGGCTGCCGGGGCCGCGGCTCTCCCGCTTCTAAACTTTCCCAGGCAGCAACTTTCCTCCAACTTTCCCCAGACGGCCCCCCGCAGGGCTGGCCCTCGCCGGGCGGGGGAAGACAAAGGGGGACAGGGGGTGGGAGGGAGCGGGGAGCCTCAGCCACCACCTGACTGCAGTCACAGGACGCGGAAACTCCGCGGGNGAACGGGAAAGGGCCGGCAGGGGAGGGGTTCCCCGCAGCTGCTTCGGGCGAGCTGAGCTGGGAGCGGCTGGGCAGTGCGGAGTGGCCTCTAAGAAGAGGGCTCGGGTTGGGAAAGTATCAGCTCTCTGTCGGTACCATTCTTTGGTACTTTGCTTCTAGTGGTGGTGGCGGCAGCGNNCTCCCAGTCCTTATTCCTAGGAGACAGCTTAAGGAGCTACAGGTGCAGGGTGCTGCGGCCCGGCCACCTCACAGGCCCTGCAGTGCGGCCTAGGGCTGTGTGCGGGCCGGGCCGTGCAGTGCTGAGCTCGCCGGGGCAAACAGGGCCGGCGGTGCAGACCGGGCCGGGCCGGGCCGTGCTGAGCTCGCCCGGGGCGAACCGGCCCGCGCTCAGGCCGCAGCAGTGACGCAGCGATGGCCGCTCTGCGGAAAAGGCTCGGGTGAGCAGGGAGGAAATCACCTCCTCATCTGCAGGATCGCCATCAAACACCTGCAGCTAAATTTGGTTTCCTCCTGTTGCTAAATTGATCTAATAAAATGTTTTTATTGTATTCTGGTTGTTTTAAAAATGACCCTAGGCAATCATAGAACCGAGGAATGGTTTTGGTTGGAGGGAACCTTACAGATCATCCAGTCTCAACTCCCCTGACATGGGCAGGGACACCTTCCACGAGACCAGATTGCTCAAAGCCCCATCCAGCCAGGCCTAGAACACCTCCGGGGATGGGGCAT
Source organism: Peucedramus taeniatus (assembly GCA_013400575.1). Taxonomy (NCBI): domain Eukaryota; kingdom Metazoa; phylum Chordata; class Aves; order Passeriformes; family Fringillidae; genus Peucedramus; species Peucedramus taeniatus. The sequence continues at coordinate 90,954 of WBNO01017544.1, read as the reverse complement.
TCACAGCCTCTCTGAAACAGACGCGTTGTTAGGAACCAACATAAAACGAGTTTCCTGACCTCAGAACCATGTAGTACCAGGTGTGCTGACTACTGGTACTGGGGAAAAAAAAAAAAAAAATCTTTGCTAACGTGCTCTCAAAATTAAACACACAACCGCAGGTGTCTGTGCTAGTAACAAGAGGCTGAAGTTGTGTGGTAGTGTCTCCATGCTGTAATGTTTGTTTATCATGTAAATACCTAAACAGAGCTATTTTGTGCCAGAGAGCAATGGCAACCACCCCAAAAGGGAAATGTTCCGTGGTTGTCTGGACAGCCTGTGTGTACAGAGGCAGGTAACCCAAGGGAAGATCTGAGTAGATGTGTAGGGATTCCCCCAGTAGGAAAGAAAGTAACACTTAAAATACATGGTAACATACTAGTTTCTTTGCAATGTTTTAAATTAGTGCTTTCAGTAAAATGATCCAGATATCCTCAGGTGGCTTCTGAAGAATGTGTATTTCCATGTCACACAAAGATAGCACATGCAGTGTAGATGGGAGTAGGTGAAAAGAAGAGCTGTTTTGCAAAATAAGGCAAGAAAAGACAGCATTATTGGAGAAAAATTGTGTTTGGGGATTTTGGTTTGGTAAATTTGTTAATTTGTCATGCTATATTAACTCCATGACAATTGCTGTAATTAGTATTTGCTTGCCCAGCAGTAAAGATACTAGAATATAAACTGGGGGAAGACTATAACTTAGAAACTAATTTTTTTTTTCTTGATGGAGGGAGGCACAGGGCAGCCCAGGTTCCTGTCAAGAGATGAGACAGCAAGTAACACTGTGTTTATCCAGGAGGTTGAAGTCAGATGTGAGACAATATTATTTCAGGTACAGGTACTTTAACCACTATGGGTTCTGGTAAATCTCTCTAGCTATATCTAGACGTGGTGGGTTGGAAATGAATTGGCACATGCTCATGTAAGGGTGGCTGGGGTTTAGGATGGATGCAGAAGCCTTGTTCCATGGGCTTAGGTGGAGTCTTTGAGCCCTTATTCCTCACCTGTGAGACAGTAATTACATTACTTTCCTACCTTCTGGGATAGTTGTATTTATTGATTACTAGGCACATTCTGTAATTATATACCAGGGTGTGGAATAGCTGGCATGTTGACTGCAAGCCTCTCATAACATTAGATAAATTGTTTTCCCTTGCTAGATGGCAGCAAAATTGTATGTATTTCCTACCATTTGTTAGGCCTGCCTACTACCCTTTTTGTTTTACATGTCATAAAAATTCATTGACGCCACAGAAATTCATTCCTCCCATTACTTCCTCCATTCCTTCTACTTTTTTTTTTATTATTTTTTTTAAGCAAGGCAAGACAGATATTCTGGTTTTGGTTGGGATAGAGTTATCATATCAACTAAGTGAGCTATTACTAACTGTACTAGTAATAGTAAACTGAATACAAGTACTTCAGGATACTTGAATTTTATATCAACAGATCAAAAGAAGCCTGTAATTTAATTTTTTTTTCTCACATACTGATTTGGAGTGATTAGAACCAATATTAAAATCAAAGAAGTCAATAAAAGTCATCGTCTGTTCACAGAGGAGTCAGTATAAAAAAGCAAGGGCAAAATGTGGCTGACAATTTGCCATGATTACTAGTTTAATCAGTACTAATTACATTACCTAATGCCAAACATATAGCAGTAGATCTTGCCTGAATGAATAATTTGCCTTAATTTCATTAATATTAATTTTCATTAATCTAGCTGATACCTGTGTGAAACAGCTTGGAAAAATTCTGTCATTTGTAGTCCCATGTCTTTGGGGCAGTGCAATCAATCATGCATGAGGTTATAGAATAAAATATAATCAACACCAAACTAATCTTCATATTGTGAGCTTAATTTCTGTGTCACTTGGTCTTTTACATGTAATTCTACTTTTTAACTGACTTCCCTTTGTCACTTGAATGTCAACAAAAACACTCTATTGAACAAGGGCTGTTCACATTATGGGACATTATATTTTACCTTCAGTTGCCTGCAGTGGGAGACCAGGAAAGGGTTATTATTTTTTGCCATATTACCTAGCTTATCTGGTTAGTTGCCTTTAAACAAAATGTGTGCTTCATATTTCAAATACGAAATAAAAGTTATTTGGTTTTGGTGGGTTAATTTTTTTTTTTTTCTCTGCACTGGAGGTCTCAAAAATGAGGAAGAGAAATGTGTATCTTATAAAACAGGCTTTTGGTACTCTCTCATCCTAAAGGCTGAAGTTTGGTCTGATTTTTAATTTTTTTTTTACTGTTTGTTAGTATTAGCCTGCCCAGCCACTGGGTTCCTTCGCTAAATTATGTTTATTCACATGTCAGAACACTGGCTTCCAACAGCAGCTGGATTTAAGGAACTGGCTGGCCACTGGAAATGCTACAGTAATTTTAATAACCACATGATCATTACACAGTGAACTGGTGAAATAGTTTAGCTTGTAAGACAACACTTTAGCTTCCTTTTTTTCTGATCCGTAATGGCTTTTGTATCTCTCTTGCTTCAAGACTGCTTCTTCTAATCTTTCCCATGTTAGTCTCTCCTCCACTTCCTGTACATGCCATTTTGCCTTATCTCCCTTCTATTTTCATTATACCAACTGTAATTCTTGCAATTTTTTGCAATTCTTTAATAACTTTTCTTTTTGCCTTCTTTTTATTTTTCTTTTCCTTTTATTCCCCTGTATTTTTATTTCCTTTTCCCATGAATGTTATTTTTCTTCTGACCTCAGTTTAGGCCTTTCACTTTTTCCCTTTTCTCTTTTTTTTTTGTGATTTCTTTCTTTCATACTCACTTTCCTATTCTTCTGAGCTTTTTCCTCTCTGAAGTAAATGAGAGATTTTTCATGTTTCTACTTGTCAGCCAGTGGTGAGAAAGGGACCAGCAGCAGGTTCAGCCAGTTAGACCAGGAAAGCTGCAGGAGGCACATTCTTGCTTGAAGCAGAGGGATGCATTTAACTTACTCTGCAGTTACATTAGAAGTCAAATTCATAGCTTAAGGGATAGTGTGAGTGGCTGAAAAAGTGGACATATGGCACATGGACAATTTCCCTGTGCATATGAGGATGCAGAGCTGCTTGGACACTATGACTGCGCAGGTTTGCACACTGCGTTATCTGTGTGCTTCCTTGATCTGGTGGGGGATGCACTTCCTCTGCTCCATGTAGTGTTTCCCAGAAGTCAAGGGTAAAATAAATCTGCATTGTAGACAAATGCCATGATCATAGCAAGAACGTTCTGCTGGAGCAGCACAGGTGACTGAATGCTTTCATTTAACTGGGTTTTAAGGGAGGTGTCCCAAATTACTGCTTTTAGTGATAGTAACATACAAACAGTGGAGACCAAGGCAGGAGTGGAAGACTGGGGATATTTTGGAAAAATGCTTCTATGGTAAGGTAAAACAATGGACAACAAAGCATATACACAAAAGCACTGAATTAATATTAATTGAAGATTAGATATTAGTTAACAGTCTACAAATGCATGCCCAGTTTTTGCCCACTTTATGCCAGCAGCTGTATGAGAGCACACATGAACAGAAAGCTAAGATTATGCGATAGTGTTAAGTCTGCCTGGGGCTTCGCTTCCTTACGGGCATTATGACACACTCTTGTCTCCTGACCACAAATTTAAGAGTGGTGCAGGCTTGAACTTGTAAAACATTCTCAGCATATAAAAGAGCCCTACTCATACTTGAACAATGTAGTTGGAGAAATACAGGTACTGTTTCTTTGTCAGTTGTAAAATATGTCTTGGAGGCATGCCTGCAAAACTATTTTTAAACAACCTTAAATATATATTGGAAAATCCAGAAAAATAAATACTAAGTTTTATTTAAAGTCAGTAAGACAATGGTGCAAAAAGTGAAGTAATGACGGGATCCTTCTGTCCGGAAGAGTAAGAGAAACCAGCCATGAAGAGGTCATGTCAAACAGTGATGTTTCCTGGCAAACTCCTGGAGAGAGTCCTGGATGATCACAGGCAGAAGTCTCCTTAACAAGGCCTGATGGTCTTGCACAGAGGATGGGATAGTCTTTCTCACTTGTAATCTATGCAAGCAAATGATGGACTTGGAATACCATTTTCATTTGGCTATCAAGCTTACTTGTTCCCCAGTTACAGGCTTCCTGTTACCCAAATTCTGGGCTATGTCATTTTTATTGTTACTTCTGTTCTTGAGAAAAATCTTCTGTGCCTTTTCAGTTACCAGGAGGTGGATAGATACCATACTGCTGAGCCACTGAGTGACTGAGAGATTGTCTCATCATCTGCCTGTGACTGCAACACATAAAGCAGGAGCAAGCTGTTGTGAAAGTGCTACACATCTGCTGATTCCTTCCCTGATTTCTTTTGGTAAATCTCCATCTGCATTGACAACAGGTTGAGAGAAACAGCTTTTGAATTGTGTCCACTGAAAATATTTATTTTTTTACTCTTCATATATGAAAGTGGTAAAATCTTTGCCTTCATTATCAGCACTTGGAAGAAGATAGTTCAATACTAGAGTATTGAACCAGTGCAATGAGCCCCCCGTGTGTTGTTGGCAGGCAGATTTGTGGCAAAATAGGTAAATACTTACAGAGCATCATTGCAAGACTGAAGACTGAGACTGGGACACCCATTCACTTGGGATTCAGATAAGCAAGATGGAATAGTTATGGAAATACTGAGGTGATTATTATGATAAGCTTTCTTCCTTTGCTAGCTGTTCAGTCTAGCCTGTGTGTGGACATTTATTCCCCAACACCTTTTTCCACATTCAGTAGCCATGGCCTCAATTCTTCTCAGTAGTCTCAAGCCATTTGCTAGGAAGGAAACAGAAGTTCTTCCATGCAAAGCCCTTACTTCCCATCCACAGTGACTCCACCTGATCTCTTCCATAAAGTCAGGGCCGTTTTGATCTCTCATCAGCATAGAAAAGGGGCAATTACTTCTGTGGTGATGATTAACTCTTAGCATCTACAGCTGAACATAGAGGCTGTGAGCATCTGAAGATGATGTGAGGTGAGAGGATTTACTGTAGCATCTCCAGCTGGGCATGGGTGGACTCTGCAGTAGGCACCACCCAGACATAAGCTGCCCTAAGAAAGCATTTTTTGTGTATTTTAAATGGTTCTAAAACTGATGTACTGAATGGCACTAGAAATTCCTAATTATGTTTATGTTGATAACTCACAATATTGCTTTGTGTCACTCTTAAGTAAAAATCCTTATCATTGTTAGCTTATCTTGGTTAAAAAATGTATTTTTCCTATATCACACTGAATAATATCTGCAGCTACAGAAATGTGACTGAACATATGACTTGGAAACATAGATACCAAATTACATAGATGCTTAGAGTGATGAGTGACAACCAGACACTCTTGTAAATCAATCCATGTTGATTGACACATTTAATTTAAATTCATTAAAATTTATTTAATTTGTAACAACCCTTTAAAGCAACAGCATTTATTGCCTCTTTTGTGTGGAACAAAGTAGGAAAACTGAAACAAAAAGCATCCTGTGACCTTTTGTAAACTCTTGTAGTAAGTCCCCATTCTGCTCACATACTTAAGCAAGAGAAATTCAGTTATCATGACTCATCCCATCCTCTGCACCTTCTAGAGTTCACTCCTGTGCATGAACTTCATCACATGCAGCCAGCTTCTTATTTTTTGTGGTGGGACACAAAATGGAAAAGAGAACTATTACAGCAGACAGCTGTAAATACAGCTCTCATGCATGTAGACTTAAATATACATCATGCTTATTTGCTCATTACACGTTCAGCTGAAAGTATAGATGTTTTCCACTGCTTTCTCTGCTGCACAATTTCACAGCAATGACAGAAGACATGGAAATGCCCTTTTCTCTCCCTCCTCGCATTCAAATGGGCAAGCTTCTCTAACAAAATTAACTAATCATACTTATGCATTTTTTGTCAACCTCAGTGCTGCTGTGTGTCTTAAGCATGAGGCCATGTAATGGAGCAAGCCATATTACAATCCATGTATATAATGGTTTCAGTCTCCTTTATGTGGAGATTGTGTTGGAATTTATGTTGCAACTGTGTGTCTTTCTTACAACTGGCTTTAACTGCGAGTTGCTAAAATTAATGTTTGAACAGAGGTGTCCAAAACCTGACCAGTTTGAAGGGGTTTTTTATGCATACATGAAGTCTGATGCATGCTACCCTTTGTCAGTTTTCAAGATCCTACTGCCAAGGACAGGAGTTCAAACCTTTCCAGTCTAAAGGCTTTTGATCTTTGATTTGGGACAGTAATTTCCCCCCTCCCCCCATTAGTTTATTATTGAGAAATGGTTGAACAGGTCTTGTTGACAGGTTTTAGAGTCTTCAGCCTGAGGCAGACACCTGGCATGGATAAGATTTGCTTAAGTTTCAAGCAGGCTAAAGAGCAATGATGGAGATTTGTAGTCTTCATTACTGAGGAAGCTAGTAGCTCCTGCTGCAATACTATATTGTCTTATCCTCATTGCTCCTCTTTTCTGCAGGTATTTGGACCATGATTTTACAGCCCTGCTCTCAACCATACAAAAAACCAAACCAAACAAATCAAATAAACAAACAAACAAAAACCTCAAGCCAAATAAACAAACAAACAAACAAGAAAACCACAAACAAAAAAAAATCTATCAGGGCTCAATCTGTATCAAATGGTATTTGATAAATAATAAATGAGAATGCATTTTGCTAAACAAAATAGTGATTTTTTTTCAGTCATCATTTCTAAAGGAAAAGTATGGAAATAACTTACTTGGAAGACAGTGTGTGACTACTATGACTGTGTGAGAATTGAGCTGGGTTTAATGCCTGATCACTTTACCTGTATTTGCAGACAAAGGTCTTTAGCTTCATCATTCACTAGGAAAAGCACTGCTTTTTTTTTCTTTTTTTTATTTTTAAAGGGTTTGTGAGCAGGATTAGAGTGCCCTTGAAGCCATTTTCTTTCTCGAGTGTGTATTCCATAATGGTGTTCCAGTTCTTAACCCGCCCCTGGCTATATGTGCCTTTTTTACCAGATCCTTCCTGTGGAGCAGCACCACTCAGTCCACAAAGAGCTGGCAGCCAGGGAATGGGGTCTGAGCACTTTTGCCAGCTGGCTGATCAGCTGAGGGACAGAGACAATAGCTTATCTATGCTTGCTCTGGTCAGCTCCCAAGACATTCTTGTCCTTCAGACTGGCATGACTCCTGGCTCAGTGCCAGTTTTCATCACTGTACTGTTGTTCTACGTACACACAGCTTCTTTTTGCTAGTTATTTATCATTTTTGCATAATTTTACTTTTATTTGTGGTGGACATCTAAACCACCGCTGACTGTTTTCTGCATTGTTAGCAACAGTCATAAGCTACTGTCAGTTGGATCTTGTTAAGCTGCAGCTTTATTTCATCAGCCTCTATTCTATGGAGCCCACACACCTCTAAACTGTCTGAACATAAAAGGAAATAAAGACCTCACTCTAGGCATAAATCCCAGCAACTGAACATCTGTGTTTACTGCTTCTGATGTACCCTTCTAAAAGGTAGCTGAAGGTGGTTTTGTCAGTAAATAATTTTGCTCTTGTCCATATGTAATTCTTCAAAAGCCCAGGTTTTTGCTTGTTTTTATTTTTAATCCATTAGGCTCCATAGCTAGTTAGAGAGGTGATCTAATTAAAGAAAATAATGAGCCATACCCATATCAGATCAATATATTTGGAAATTTTTTTGCAAGCTGAATAAAAATCAAGCTGAAAATTAGAATGTAAGTGTTGCTAATTCCATGAGCAAGAGAAGGGGCATCTGGTTTAATGTCTGCTATCAGATTATTATTAGGTAGTTTTCAAAGTACTGCCAAGAGAGTACATAAAATATGCCACTGAGTTGCATATTTAGGTTCAGTATTGTTCTTCCAACTGGAGTACTTGGAGCACAGTTACAATCTTTATTTCGCTTTCTATCTCACCATGGTAACATGAGTTATGTACCAAATCTTTCTTCTTCCAAGTACCTTATTTTGTGAACAGTCTGTTTATGTCAGAGATAATATTTTCAGGCTATATGCTTTATATCATTCACAAGCAACTACTTCAGCACAGACATCTCACAGTCCAGTCATGATGAAAATTGTTGTAGCCTAAAATGAAGTGCTGATTTTCTATCAGTACCTATTTTTGTTTCTTCAATGTCTCCTTTTTATTATTTTCTCCTATTTTCTCCTGGTAAGACATTCTACTTAAGAAATTTAACTTCTCTAAACATCTTTTTAAGATACCTTTTAAGTTTACAAACCAGACACTGTTGTTAGTCAGTCACTTAATTTATAGAAACAAAAAGTACCTGACTATTTCAGAAATTAGTGTAGTCTGCAGTTTGTTCCATTGTTTGTTTAAGTCAATCCTGTAACTAATGGTGTTGATCTCAACAAATTTAAGAGTGTCTATTTGCTTTTGTCATAGAGATAGTTCTCAAATATTAACCCTGCCTCAAACATCTGCACAGCAAATTCAGTGGGATGAAGTACTGTGGACCACAAAAGCAAAGCCAATTATTTTCAAAGCTGTTGCAGCTCTGAGTCAGTGATTTGTCTCTCTCTGTGAAAGACATAGTAAGTTCTTCGCATATAACTTCCAGATGAAGGAAATTTTCTTCCTAACAAAAAGCTGGCTGGTCACAGAGCTCGGGACTCATCTCTTCTGAGCTACTTTTGTAGTTTCTTGCTGTCATAGATGCAAAACACCAAAGAATCCAGTTCTTGGCAGAAGGAAAATTGCTTACAGAACAGAAAGTTAACAGATTGCATATATAGAAGTTCAATTTAGAACTGAAGGTGTTTATTTAAAATGTCCCAAAGCTACAGTTGACATTACTTCCTTTTGCTGGGCCTAGCAAACCCTTTCTGTCTTACATGTGATTGCATGTGTGCTAGAGATCAGAGAGCTTTTTTATCAAAATTGGTTCTCAGATGCGTATAAAGTTTTAACAACCATAAAGAGTCTTTTCAAAAAGCAGCTTGTCACATGACATGTATGGATACCAACAAAGTTTTTTTTCTTTTTGTTCTTTTTCTCCTAAACGAAAAAATCTCTTCCCATAGCCCCCTATAAACTACTTCAAAGAAGTTTCAAGTCCTTTTTTTCCCCCAGATGGCCTATAATATTCTGTGTCTTCTCAGAAAATTAGTCAAGATGTTTGAAATTTGAGGAGTGTGCAAAACAGTAATTTTTTTTGAACCAATAATGTATTTCAAGAGTCCTGATTTTATTTTCAATAATGTTTTAGTTTATATCTCTCAATTACAGTGAAGACATATCTATAAAGGCGTAAGGCCTGCAGAAAATCCAGTAGTATTGGAAAACTACAGAGCTGACCAAAACAGTCTCAATCCAACACAATACTTAAGTTATGCTTAGTGTCAAACATATGAGTTAGTCTAGGAAAGCTGCTGAGAGAGCAAAGACTACAGATTACCTGCACAGATTTGACACATCCAGCAGTGGCATTGTTCTTCCATGCCCCTCATTTGCTTGACTGAAACACATATCAGCCAGTGGTCTCTTAAGCTCTTTGTTTAATATGCCAGAAACTGCTGCCCATTCTAGATAGCATGAATTCTAACCATGTGCTGTCACTTTGGTGGGTATTTTTCAGTGGACTTTTTTGCACAGTACAAGTGACTGAAACCATGTTTTTACTTAGTTAGGAAATGATGTTCTACTTGAAAAGCCAAGCATTCAAAATTATGAAATGCCAGAAATGAGGCTGTCCATCCAACTTTAATTTGGCACCATATATGTGCCAGTCCTTAATGGCACAACTATACTCTTTCCCTCTTCCCAGCTCCATTCATTGTAGTGCAGTATGCTTAGAGAATCCAACATCTGTTCACTATTTTTATCTTTGTTGCTTAACTGGTGGCTACACCATGGAATGAGTGCAGAATTATTTCTTTCCAGAACACACTAGAGTGCAATGATGTCCAAATGAATAATGAACTTTAATGATCATATGGCTGCTATGAGATGAAATGCATCATTATCTCCATTTGATGTCAGTGAGAGTGGAACAAAATCCTCTCTGGAGGCCACACAGGGAGCTGATGGCAGAACTGGAATTTGGGACCCAATCCAGTGCTCATTCTCCTGGATTAAACCATTTTCCTCCAGGAAGTGCAGAGCAGCCTTGGCTCTCATTGACTTTGCAGTTTTGAGCATTCATCGTGCCTGTTCACCATCATAGCACTGGTAATCTTAAAAAGCTCAACCAGAAGATAAAAGCCCAAATACATACAGTGGCTCTATGCCTGAAGCAACAAAAGCAAATGCCTCATTTAAACAGCTTTTTCAATGGAATGATGAAACTGAATGAAATTGCATATTTTTCTTGTCCTAGTGCTTCCTCCTTCTCACTTTGAAACCCACATTTCTTCCTTGTGACTTCTTCTGTGTACCCACTGGGGTAGACACCACTTGTGCTAGGGATGGCACGAAGCTACACTTGGGACAACTGTCAGGCCAGAACTGGTGTGACCACTCCTGAACTGGAACACTGCTGCCCAGCTGAATGTGGGATGGACCCTTCCATCTGCTTTCCTGTGGTGGGATTTGGGCATGTAGCATAAATCCAGTTCCTTACTTCTCTGAAAGTTATTAGGACTTAATTAAAGCTGGAAGCCTCCTACATATGACTGAAATGAACGAACTTCTTCAATGCCTGGTATTTGAAGGATGGATGGGGAAATGAACATGCAGTCCTTGTAAACACATAGACTATCCTTGGCAAACCACAAGCTACTTCTATTTTCTACAAAAGAAAAAACAATGTTCAGCAAGAGAAGTGTTTCTAGTTCTGAGAAGGCAAAAAGTACTCACAGATATATATGAGGTTTTGCACTTTCAGTCTCTTTTAGATGAAGGCTGCTTAGATATTTGCAGGGGTAATAGCAGTAGAAAATGTTTTGATAGGTAAATCAAAATAATTGTCTTTCAACTGTCATGTTCTTAAACTAGACAATAGAGTGCTAATATATTTCAGACACAAAAAAGTACATAAATTGGTTTGAAAAATCTGGAAACTAAAAGCTGTCCACTTTCATACCAGTGCTTGAGGTCATGCAATTTCTTTAGATTTTCTGACAAAATATGCCTCTTGGTTAATATAATTTAACTCAGTTAAACTTGTTAAAGAATAAAGGTAATATACCATGATAATTGCTGTATGATGAATGCATGCTGATTGTCCATTCTTTTGCTAAAATATCCTCCTCAATATGTTGTGGAGGGCATATTTTTTAAGGGAATTTCAGAAAATAGACCAATTTCCTGGGCTTGTCTCGAGTTTGCATTTATCGCTAATTACCCAAACCTTCATCTTCTTGGAAGCGGTTAATTTGGCTTGATACGGTATATGTCCCATAGCATTTTCAGACAAGTTTTAAAACTACATCCTATGTGCTTTAATCTGTGGGCATTTTGGGTAATGTGGTTGCATGCAGAGAAACTCTGGCCTTCGGCGGAGGTTGGCAAACTCCAAAACAAGTCCTTGTGAAACACATGCAATGAAGTCTGGTGGATCTCCTCCCTCTTCAGCACTGACTAGCATGTGTGTTTGCTGGATGTCTCATACTATTTTCACTTGAAAGAGTTCATGATGATCAAAACACGCCACCGAATTATCCAGAGAATTCGGTGTTTCTTGTGCCATTAGAGACTGCTCAAAGTTTGGATGACAGCTCACCTTCTCTGCCTGCCCGAAGTTATCACTGTATTACACCAGAGTTTCCCATTTTGCATCCTCACTCCATAAGAGCTCTGAATATCTGTGAGAGCTGGGAGCTTCTGGTAACTGGTACAGTATTTTAAAGGTTCCCAAAATTAAATACCTAAATTGTTGGATTTTAAGTTCATGCAGCCCATGTATAAAGACTGAAAGCAGAGATGTTTACATATCTGTTCCATATGATTAAACCTCTTTAATGATACCCACAGAGTTCACAGAGTGGAGAAGCACCTCACAGCAGAGGAAATATTTGCAGTTACAAAGGGAAATTACTGTAATTGTAAACCCCAAGAACTTGCAGCCTACTTGCACATAGAGAAGACACCAAAGAAGGCAATTCTCCTGCGCTGTGAACTTCACAACCTAAACAAGGCTAATGGGCAAGTTGAGCAAAATTATAAAATTATTCTAACCTGAAAAACATTGTCTATTAGTCTCTTTTGTTTTGGTTTGTACTTCACAAATGAATAAAACCTCACTTCCTTGAGTGAATTGGGCTCATGGATATAATATTAACAAGGGAAAAGACACAATGTTCCCAAATAATTTAAGGAGCATATTGTTTCAAGAAAAATCGTGCAATAGGCATGGAAGCATTTGAGAACATTTCCACACAGCATGGCATGCTCCTAGGTTGTTCCAGGACAGCTCTCCCTATTTGCAGTGAAACAAGTCTATTCTACATGGCTGTCCTTTCTTTTTTGTTCCCCTTTCTGCTAGGAAAGGACAAGCATGACTAGGAATGACTTCTCTTGTTGAGCTGCAAACATTGCTTAATGGATTCTAATTTGCTTGACAACGAGTTTCTTGAATTGTAGGGTTGTTGTGAAACATAATGAGTAGACTGTGCAGATAAGAAACTTCACACCAGTGGATCTGGTTTCATTATGTAATCATTCATTTCTACTCTGCAAGCTCTTGCTTGTATACCATGTTCCTCAGTTTTGACACCCTTAAATTAAAAACAGACCTGCAAGGACCTACTTATATTTAATAATGATCCCAATAAGACGGGTCTTATAAGACACAAGAAGTATATAGAAGTGTAAATTTTTTCTCAGAATTCCTCAGAATTTCTCAGAATTCTTCTCTGTAAACCAATCACATTTCCTCATTCAACTTGTTAGAATGTGCATTTACTTGGATGAATCAATTACTCCATTAAATCCAAAAAGTGATAATCCTTCTTCTTAATTTAAAACTGCATACACTACAATTTTCACCAAACATAAGGACACCATGTCTTATTGCAGAGGCATAAATCGTTACTTTTATGGTTCAAGGCTCCTGTTCTCAGAGGGGTTTTTTCACCTTTTTTGAAGTTCACTGTGAGGCTGGGTTGTGATAATTTTTCACTCACAATGTCACATTTCTTTCCAGTAATCTGACATCTTCTCACTATGACCCAACTCACAGAAGACTGACGCACCAATGACATATCTAATTATCATTTACATTATCATAGTACGTTGTCACTTCATTACCTATGTTCTAAGTTTATGTGCATGTGTCTAGCTGTTGAGTTGTAGTCAAGAGGCAGACGAGGAGAGCCATTGCTCATTAGTTTTAATGCTGGAACTGTCAGGCAGTGATAACTTTTCAAAATTCTGAAAGAGGTGAAAGCAAACTTGAGCCTAAGAATTATGAAATATAGGAAATTAGATAGTATTTTATAAGCCTCTAGTTCCTGTGATTTTTTTCCCCCAAGAGCAAAATGATGTTCACATAAAAAGCAATTGTAACTGTAATCACACTCCAGTTGTCTCCCATCTTTCCCATCCTTTCTCCTGAAAGTATTATGACAGTTTTATATTTTTTAGACAATTTTGAGATATTTTAAGTACAAAGTTCAGATGCTTTTTCCTACTTACTGTTAATTTAGACAAAGAGATATCTCCACCCACACTAAAAAAGACACTAGATATCCAGAGACGAGGAAGGTTCTGCTCTTATGATCAACTGTAGCAAAACCAAATCATTAGCAAAACCAACACATTTATAATTTTCCACTGTACTCATCAGACAAAAAGTGTTTCTTGTCCTGTGGTTTCTTCCTATCACTATTTTGACTCTATTTGCACAGCAGCTTTTCTGAGAAAGGGAAGACACCAACAGTTTTGGTTGATTAATGGAGATCTTTCCTATTATTGTGCCTCCCTGACATTTTTGTCATTGACTAAAATGGGACAAGGGTCTTCTGTTGATGCAAGGTCGGCCATTGCTGGGCTAAACAGCTCTCAGGTAGAAGTGCCTGAGCACAGCATTTGAACAAATCATTTGACTTCCTAAGGGATAAGGCCTAGTTTCATAGCTATCAGGACAAATACTTTACAATTATTCTGAAAATGACTGATCAACTATGTTTGCTGTTTTTACAGGCTTACTTAACTTTTATAGTGCACTACTAGGGTTAAAGCTGGATCTGAATCCTGAGGGTGTGTGCAGACTGAGCACTGCTTCTTTGGGGGGTAGGTGTGGCATGACCTGTGCAGGGTAGCAGTGTCAGCTGGTGCTGCAGAGCTGTGTCACCTTACTGGGTAACGCTGTGCAACCAGGCCACCTTGGCAGATGTAACTGTATAGGAGGAAGGCAGCTTTTGTCAGCCCACTTATGTTATCTCAGTGGCTGACACAACCAGGCCCACAGGGAAGCTATTCATATATGCTAAGTTTCCACTCAGGAACTTTGCAGAAAAAGCCTTGTTTACACTTCAAAAATGTTGGTAATCGCTTCTGCCATCAAAATCTGGGTGTGTGAAACAATAAGGATTGTCATGTCCAATCACATAGTCACAAAGTACTTTTGGTATGCATCAAGCCATCTGTTCTGATAAGCTTTTTCTCACCTATTTGTCAATTCTGAGCAAAGCACTGTGATCATTCTTATTTATAATATTACTGCAGTTCTCCCTAGCCTGCTGACATCTACAACGTAAATTAGTTACAGCAGTAGGTCTCTGTAGTGCAAGCAGGAGATCTTTGCCACACCACTACCAAGGGATAAGGGGTGTGCAGGACAAGCTCAGCTGCCTCTGCCCTGCACAGCTGGAGGGGAGCTCTGAGGAGCCGAAGCAGCTGCCCCAGTGGGAGTGAGGCAGGAGCTGGAGCCAGTGCGGCGAACAGCTCCAAACCTTAGGAAGGCATTTCTCCAGTGGGGCTGCACCACACAAAGATGAGTCAGAGAGCTATATCAGGTCATTCATTGCCTTCTGTTTCAACTCTAGGATTGCTTCAACTTTTTGAATAAAATTGCATACCACTTACAGTGAGAATAAATATTTGGGCATTTTTTTTATTTTAAAATATCTTCTGGACTTGGAAAACACAACAGGAATATTTTATTAAGAGGATAAGGAGACAATGTGCCACAGGCACTTCAAAGCAAAAGGGAAGCTAAGACATGACAAGAAACAAGTATCAGATAAATGAATCTGAGATTGTCTGAAAGAGGGGAGTGGCTGAAAGGATTTAATGGAGATGCAGACTATAATCTAAATCCTATGTAGGCAATCTTTGCACTGAGCACTGAGCTAAATAAGCTTTGGATCATGACCAAAGACAAATTGTGTACCAAGTAACCCTCATCAAAAGTTTTTACACAGGCATTTTGATCCACTTAGTGATTAAGGTCACCCAGCAACATCTCTTCCATTTTTGGAGTTATTTTGCAACATATTGTGCATATCTTACTGAGAACTCCCAAAATGCATTTTAGTCTAAAAATGATCAGGAAATTGCAATGAACATCTTGAAGAGCTGGAACTCAGGAATAATCAACAAATTAATTCAAATTAAATCAACAGCACTTGCAGCCGAGATGTTATCAGTCTGACTCTTTCACATATCAATAGATGAGGTTTCAAAAAGCTACACTGATTCAAAAAGCTACACAAAACAAAGTTTGCAGTGCAGGTCTGAAGAAAACTTAGGAGCAGGACACAGCCATGTTGTAGCCATGGGGTGATCACAATGTTCAAGACAAGGCAGCCCTCATATATCTTCAGGTGAGTACCATGTATAAACACATTCTGGTGCTTTTGTAATGTTGCTGGCTTTATTTTTAAGAAGCTGAATGCTAAATCTTGCAGACATGAATGGCAAGAAGAAGATTTTAAGAAGTTTTAAGAAACTGGATTTTTTTTCTTATCACTGGAAAGTATCTTAAAATTTTTAAATAATACAGCTCTGAGCAAAAAGAAGTCAGTTCAATATGGAAGTATTTGCATGCCATTTCATTCCTCTCTCCTAACCTAAGGGAATCACAGTTTAATAAAGTGAAGACTTAATTCAGTTTAATGAAAGTGAATATGACAAAACCTTACTGTAATTATGAAAATAAGGTCAAAATAAAGTAGTTTTAATCTGGAATGAGCCTCATAAGAGCAAAATGAAAGCTAGATTCAGTTTTAAACATACTGAGAAACGCTCTGAAAATAGTTGATCATACATGTTAATATTAGGCAAGAGAAAGACTGTTTGGTTCCACTTCAGTGTTATTAAATTTATTAATATATTAAGTCCAACAGCACTTGGAGGATGGACATTCCATGGGATCCCTGAGCAGTCTCTCCACCCAAGAGACAGAAAGAGAAACGGGATTATGAAGATTCTTATTCTCATTTGATAGAAGATAAACTGAACACCAGGTGATGTTACTTGCACAAAGTCAGTTATCAACAGAGCAAACAGTACTAAACTGGATTTTCAATTTATTTCCGGTTGGATAAATTGAAAATCTTTTCCTGGAAAAATACTAACACAAAAAAAGATTTTAAAAATCCCATTTTGAGGGTTCTGAGTACTTAGGAAATTAAGTAGAAGGAAATTTAGGTAAAAGACCTTTACATCAGAAAGTCAAACCATTGAACCATCAGAATGTTTAAAAAAGTACTAGCACTTAGAGGATTAGGAGTTTCCTGAAAAAGATTACATAAAATGCTTTGGGGTTGGGTTTGTTTGGCTTATTTTTTTTGTCCCCTAAGTATTTCCGCTTGCTTTTCTCTCTTGGAACAAAAAGCAAAATAGTTAAACCTGTATGTATGTATAACATGGATATGAACTCCAATCAAATATATTTGAAGAAAAGGTGTGCTTATTTGTGAAGAGGATGTAAACTTCAGAGCTAGGACCTTAATGTATTATGAGTGCCATACTGACACTGGGCTCCAAGGCTGTCTTACAACCCTGGTTTTCCTGCATATTTTAAGGCTTGTACATGCAGTACCTGAAACTTGGTAATATTAATTTTTAGATAGGAATGACTGAGAAGGTATTTTAGTTTTGGTTGGAAACTAACAAGTTAAAACTGTAAGAAATCAATATTTCTGTTTTGATTAAACTTTCATGAGAGAGTAGTAGCACCTACAGTAGTTTTTCTGTTCATGATCAGTAAAACATTACAATAATACTAATTGTCAGGCAATATAAGTATAGGCAACATAATAGAACGGAGAAACTCCTGATTCAGAACAGGACCTTAAATGAAGGTTTCTTGTATTATTTTGTATTGCAAGGTGAGTCACAGCCAAGGACTCATCAGGACAATTTGTATAAAAAAAAATCAAATGTTCACTTGCTAAGTGACTAGAGTTAGGAAATAGAGAGATTTCTCTACCTAATGTTATTGGTCTTTTATGTCTTGAACTTGTCCTGCACCGAGTCACATAGCTTGGTGCATCATCTGGCTCAGAGGGAAGGAGGTGGCCAGACTGATGCAGTGGATTTCAGCACGATACCTCCTATGTGCTGCATTTTTCACTCATATACCTCGTGGAGTTCATTCAACATGAAAACATGTCTGGCAATGCTTTCTATGAGCAGCTCCTAACATCCACTGAAGAGGAACCCTTGAACACACTGCAGTTTCTGTTTGTCTTTGGTCTTCACCTTTTGGAAATATAATAGAGCACTATGGAAAGTAGTACTAGTAATTACTCTGTAGAAACTATAAATACCACTGGCAGTGCTCCTTCTAGTTGAAAATTCACAGCTACTTATGCAGAAGGTTATAAAATCTCCAGTCTCCCCCCTAGCCTTGGCTGCTGGCATGCTCACAGGAACAGGGCAGGATGTGGATGGCTGTGCTTCCCAGGATGGCAAAACACATTCCAGTCCAGCCACTTCTTGATAATGCTGCTGTGTACCTGCCTCCAAGTGCAATCACAGGCATGGGCTAAAGTCTCACCATCACACCCAGCACAGAATCTGGCTGTGATTTCGTGTGCGGACTGAAAACTACATCGTGCTGATAAGAATCCTGGGGAGTTAAAGGGCAGGGGTGTGGATTCTTTGCTTCTTTCTTGCCAAGGTCAGGATTAAACGCGCGAAACGGTATTTTTTGTTCGGACTCAGATGTTTATTATTTCTTATCTATGTTACAGTCTCCCAAACCATGACTTCTACAGCACTTCACTCTAACAAACTAAAAATGGAGCTGTATCTCTCTCATGTAGAGAGCTACAAGGCCTTTTAAGGATAAACTGTCCAATTAAGAAATGACACCTAAATTATTTTTACTTTTAACCCAACAACCATGGCCCGCAATGCAGACTTTTTTATCCAATTACAAAATACCACCCAAACTCATGAAGATGGAGGTGAGGAAGAAGGACTAGCCACCATCCTAAAACCTCCATCTTAGCTTTATATATATATTACTATATTCTAAAACATTAAACTCCAAGTTTTCCACCATTTCCACACACTTCTATTCAAACTACACACCCATAATCCCAGTTCTATCATTCAATTTTGGAAGCCTTCTCCACAGGCTTCAGATCAAAAGCAGTATTCTCTTGGGGGTCAGTGCCTGTCAGCACAGAAAGTCTAAAATTCTCAGTAACCAGGGTTCCAACACAGGGGGAAAACAGACAAAGAAGAATTATTTTCTGCAGTAACCCCAAGGAGGGCAATGGTGAGCATTTCATCCAAGCACAAGGGAAATCAGGAATTTCTGAGAGCTGTTTTTCCTCGACAGCAGGTTGATGCAGGCTGACCTGTGCATCACCCATCCACAGCTGCTGGGTGCTGCTGCTCTCTTGGCACTGCCATTTCCTGTCCCTGCCACATGTGATGGATAATTTGTCAAGCCAAGCTTTGTCTTCTGCACCTACCTCCCTCTTTAATATCTAATGTCTCTTGAGTCCAGGAGCTTCATATCAAGCTGGCCACAATTTCCAGGACTTCAAGCTCTTGGCAGACTTTGAAATCCTGTAGTGTCAACAAAAATAAATTAACATAATAGGCTCCATAAACAAAAATATTTTCAGACTCTCAGTGTAGAAGAGTGTATCTGATGAACAAGACTGGTCCTACATAGTGCAGATCACAGCACCCATTGAGTACTGAGATCAGTAACCCAATTCCTCCTGACTGAGCAAGTAATCAGCTTTGCTCTTGCCATCAAGAGCATTTCAGAAGTGGTTTCAGAAGCATGGAAGTGCACTGAAATATATACCTCCTCTGGGGACAGAAGAGAGTTTTAAACCAGAGACAACTGAAAATCTTGGAGCTTGAGTAAGCATAATCTATAGCACTTCCAGATTCTGTCTGTATTTTCCTCCAGATGTCTGTCACTATCCAGGTCATTCTGTCACCTTTGATCTTGAAAATATTGTGAAATTGAAAGACTCTTGTTTTAAATTAAAATGATGCAAAAGAGATAAGGCATGGATAGTGCCTGAAACTAGGTTCAGTGCCTGAAAAGAGCAGACACTAGGCAAACCACCATCTGCACAGCCTGAAGGATAATAACACTGAAATTCTAATCTATGGATTGGTGTTTCTATCTGCTGTGGCTTCCCACAAGCTTTCATTGAATTTTTTGCTGCAGCTGATACCTATTGTCCTGCATGCTCTAAAAAATGCCAGTGATTGAGCAGAATAAATTTTTGGTTTGTACATGGCACTAAAATACACAGAAAATTAAAGAGAATCGTGCTCCCATCCCACCACCATTCAAGTGCAGTTCTGTGTTTCTCTAACATATAATTTTTTGCATTTATTAAATTTGTCAATCTCAAACCAACTAATTTCATGGACTAAGGAATTTCATATCTGTTCATATTTTTTCTTGTAAAAGCAAAATTAAGTAAGATGCTATCTTGTTTTTTGGCATATGCCTGTGAGGAGTTCCCCAAGCATGGTGACCTCGGTGTTGGTCAAATACCATCATGGGACAGGAGCCATCCCCAAAACATAATCCAACTATGACAAGCCTGTGTTGGAGAATAAGGAATTTTAACTGCAGACATTTGAGCTGTGCTGTCCAGTATGATTCAGGGCCAGGTATTAGATCTGATTTATTCTCTTTAGCATCCCTGTAGCTGCTGGGGCTTCTGCATATAACAGCACACGTTGAGCTGGAGCTGCAGAAGCCTCACCCCTTCCTGCTGCTGCCTGACACTTGGACTTGACAAATGTCCTTGTCACGTTTGCTGCATTCTGCAAACAGCCTGATTGCAGCCTCCGTACTGAGAACACCTCTTACCTGCTCCACATGAAGTGAATTTGAAAGGTCACACAGGACCAGGTACCCTGAAAGCAAACTCCCTGGTTTTGGTGAACTTTTTGATCTTGGGAAAAAACAAGATCAAACCCACAGCAATGTCTCGACCTCCCATCAGAGAGGTTCATCTGCAAGGACAGCTCTGTAATGCTGAGCTGCCCTCTCAACTGCAAAAGCCTTTGTCCTTACTGGAATGCCAGTGTGATTCTGAAAAGCCAGTTTCCAAACTCCAGAAGAAATTGTCCTTTGGGCTAACATAAATAGAAGAAACATCATTAAGAACATTAGCATGGACAAACTCAGACCTTGAACTCCTCCAAGTAGTCTTATCAAAGCAGATTGTGTGCAAAATCTAATGGCCTTCTTTCTATTAAAAGAAAAAAATTATGATTTGCCATCCTGTGCTTTTAAAATCATGTCTTAAATTATTCCCATGCCTATATTTGGAATTGCATTTCAAAGAATACCATTAATGATGCCATTAATAAAAATGGCAGTTCAAATGTCACTGTAATTGTATGCTTTGATCTGTGACCTTTTCATACTAATACTGCAGTCTGTTGAGCTGACAGCAGAAGGACAAAAGCTTTTGACAGCTGCTTTTTGCAGCTTAGATTCAAATGATACCATTCTTTATAAACAACCCAGTGAGATTGCTGCCTTTGTCCATCCTCCTGTGAAGAACTGTCTATCTAACAGCAACCAAATTTCTTTTTTGTTTGTTTTGTTTTGTGGCTTTTTGGTTGTTTTGTTGAGGGTTTTTTTTTGCTTGTTTTAATCTAAACCAAAATAGTGGAGTGGCTGAATTAAAAACTGAATGATTTAATTGTGGTCCAAATTACAGCACATAATTAAAGCATACTTGCCTTCACTTAGTCTAACATTAAAATTTATAGTGGTAATATTTTTTTTTTTCATTTGATGAAAGGGTTTTTGAATTATTTCATCCAAATGACATAAATAATTTTAAAGTTCACTTTTTACTCTAAAAAGAGAATGAAAGTTTATTTCTTTCATCTATTATGCAACCTTTAGGCTCAGTATCTCACCATCAGGTTCACATAGAAATTTGAAAACACAATGAAGAGTAGCTGGGTGTTTTAGCAGCTCTAAGCTAATCTCCAAAAGCAGTAACATCATCTCTCATTTTTGCAATACTCTCCTCTTCAGTCTAGACTAGCCATTTGTCTTGTTCTCAACAAGTGTTTTAGATAATATCCTGTCAATCGTGTCGTTATAAATCCCAATTGCCAAATGTTGACACAAAGATGATAAACATCTTACAGTTTCTCATGTCTCATAGTTTTTGTTGGAATGTTTCCTTCTGCAAAACCCATAGAGCCACCTTGACCTCAGCACCAGCAGAGCAATCATAAACATATAAATTGCAAACTGCTGCTGCAGATGGTGAGAGGTACATCAGACACTACCTTTGCTCTGACTGAAAATGTGGAGGAAGGAAACCATGGCATAGTGGGGAGATACAGGGCTTGGTACAAGGCTGTGCCTACAGATGATAAAGGAAGCTCAAACTTTTCAAACTATAGCTTTCATCAGGCACAGGGAGATGCAGATTAGCAGCCAAACCTCTCTAAAATAAAACGCTCCTGTGGTTTCTTCACGGAAAATGATGGTAGCTCCTCAGTACTGAGGAATGTTCCATGTGGACAATTTTAAATGTGCTGAATGTTCATCTTCCTCAGATTAAGCAAGATGCACAGTTCTGAGCAGTTTTACCTGGAGAAACAAGGCTATGCACATTCAGATTCTGGACAAATGTATGAAGCTGCACAATTCGACATTTTGATGGAGCAGCCAGTGCTCTACTTGGCCTGGAGGCATGGAGAATTCTCTAACTTAGTTATCCTCTCCTGTAATTTTTTAAGTTATGATGTGTCCTGTGGTATAAAAAAGTGGTAATGCATCTCTCTCACTTAACTACTTATTACAGAATTCCTCCCTATCTAATCCTGAATTACAAGTGGCTGACTGGCATGAAGCTTTTAATGAAATATTTATTCAGAAGAAAAACATACTGCTTTGTCAGTTCCAGGTGCCACCTGCCTTCATTAAACCCCACTTCTCTCTCCTAGGTTCAGAAGAGAGACATTTAATAAACATTAAGGAGGTGTGAAGTTTATAATCATGACCACATGGCCACTTGCAAAGCTTTTGGGCTTGTTGCATGTTGCTGCCAAAGACTGATTTTATTAGTTCCCACATTTACAGTCACACTTGCTATTTAGCTTCTTGTTTACCAAGAGAAGAACCATTAGAACCACGTGCTTGATAGTGTCTTTAGAACTTTAGGATTGTGCCTTTGGACAGTATTGCTTTGCCAGAAATTTATGGTATTCATTCCTGTTTTGGGAAAAGAGGATTTTTCAGTGGTCTCATAGGGAAGTGGTACTGGAAACAGGGAAGTGGTAAAAACAACAGTTGCCTTCAGGAAAAACTTAGCAAATAAATAATAATTAATAAATGAACTCGCAGCAAGTTTCCAGAATTATTAAAATCTAATAGCTGAAAAATATGATCACCTGTGTATGCAGTCTCTCTATTAGTGTGGGAGGTAATGTGTTGCAGGGTACATTGTGCCCTAAATTTGGAAAGAAGCTGCAAGTCCTGTTGGAAGAGATGCCTCCTGTGCTCTGGCAGTAAGGCAGGAGATGTGCTTGGAGCTTGGATTTTTTATAGAATTTCACTCTGGCAAAGTTTCTGTGGACAAGCAACAGTTACTGAAGGGATTGCCATATTCTCTGCAGGCTTCACGCTTGTGCCAGTTTGAATCATTTAATACTATTTGAATAGGTCTTTAGATGCATATTGAATGTGGTTTGAGAGTGTGTGTGTGTGTGTGTGTGTGTGTATGAACAGATATTTTTATCTTACTGGAGATTTAATACTTTGGCAGTCAGCTCTCAAGTGCTTGGGAGCGCAGCCAAGATAATACTTTCTGAAATCTTTTTGAAGTTTTTCTTTTTTGAACCGTGAAAATGGTTCTTTTTTTTCACCTCAGACTTTTTTTTTTAAGAGGATACTGCCAGCTTTGTCAGCCTCGCATTATGTATCACCAACCACACTTTGTGAATAGCCCCAGATGAAAAGAGGTCTGGCATTCAGCTGCATGTGTACATTGGTATCCTGTGGAGAGAATGTGTTCAAGGATGTCTGGAGTCTCAGGGCATCACTGAGGAATAATAAACCCCTGCCTTCTTCATGATATTATGAGACCACAGGGTCTGAACAATGACCTTTTATGAATTCCACTGACTATGAGTGATTTACCTGTATACCCCACTGACCCTGTAGGTGACAGGGTCCATGGTGACACCAGTCAAAATGGATACATACAAGAGACTGGTTTTCTACCTGACTTATTTATTCAGGAATAATGAGCTCTGCATTCATAGAATCCAAAAATGTGCCAGGTTCCCCATCTATAAGGATAAAATTTGCAATTCAGAGAGAATCACAAAATTAGAGAAAAAGGGAAGAAGCATCCCAGCAAATAAATCAAACCACCTACTGTTTCTTCCTGACTACCCCCAGGACGACTTGCTGTGTACTTGGAAATTACATAATATGCCATTTTATTTATTTATCTATTTATTTAACTTTCTTATTGTCTGATATATACATTCCTCTTAAGTTCAGGTGAGTGAAAGGGGGAAGGGATGGACTTTTTTTAAACTATTAGAATGTTTAATTAAAATGTTAAAGATTCTGAGCTTTTTGTCCCTTTTACTTCTTAGATGTTGCTAAAACTATAAGGAAATTGCCAAAGTAACCAAAGTTTGCAGCATTTTCTCTTTTTTTTCTCACTGTTTTTCTTCACTGAGATGCTTGTCTGTCTTAATAAACATGGGATGTCTTCTGTTCCGTTTTGGACCCATAGTACTATTTGATTTTTCTTTCTTTTCAGATTACAGATTGGAAGGTTTTTTCCTTGCCGTAGAGGAGTTCACTGACTTTTACTTTAGACGTGATAAAAGAAGAAGTTGGCAATACCAATTATTTTTTATTTGTAAATGATCCATTAGAGACTCCTCTATCATGTTATATTTACCTGCACTAGGTAAGTAGCATTCTTACCATGTATTATGAAGTAAAATGTTAGAACTTTTTGGTGTTCTCATATGTCTGACATTTTTTTCACCAAAGTAGAGACACCAGAGACCTGATGGCTCCTCTGTGGCTTCTTACATCATTCCCCAGCAGTTCATGCTCCCTTCCACACAAAGTGTCTGATGAAATACCAGGGCTCCATTGCACATACATGGAACTAAACCAAAGGGAAATGGGAGGGAATGCCATCAGGTGGACCAGGCTGGATGTGCCCGTGTCTGCATATGTAACTAGCTATGGGAAAAAAAGGAGTTTCAGCAGTCTTTGGAGCATTTTTTACATCCTTCATTTTATGTCTTGCTCATTAAGCCTGAGCATGTGACACTATTAAAAGATACTGCAGAATCCTTCTTGCTAAATTGATAAAAACTGGCCTTATAACAGTACTGATTATCAAAACTAGCACTATTTAACAAAGGAAGTTGCCAGATTTCTTAAATGAACTGTAGAATAAGAAAAAAAAGAAAAAAAGAAAGAAAAAATAAAAAGCAAACCACCAAACTGATTGCCTCTCATTTGATTAACTGTAGTGGCAACAAAAGCTCAAAATAGCACCATTTATATTGTCAATTGATTCCCAGATGAATAACTTTTCTTTCATCTTAATAGCACACTGTCACAATAAACGTCAGGGGATAATGGATGCATCTAGGTTTTCAACCAGAAAGACTGCTTGACAGTAGTTTGGGACTGAAAAAATAAGCCACTGAACAGGAATCACAGCATCAAAGGTGCTTTCCTTTACTTCTGAATTTGGCTGATGTTCTACTCTAACATGTGTTGCTGAGGAATGCTACTTGGCATTACCTTAAAGCTTTGTAGCATCTCCTGCTGTAAGATTTTGCTTGAAGCTGCTCGGAACATTGTTAAATTATTTGGGCTGTGATTTTCCAAGAGTTCAACCAATCTCAAATTTTAAAAGTTCAAATAAAAGACTTCCTTTTGTCACTTACAAAAAAAAAAAACAAAACAACATTTTCTTTAACAAGCACTGAAGTTCAGTCTGAATTTTCTATGGGGATTAGGCCTGTGCTGTGTCAGCCAGAGGAGTATGAGGTACTTGGCATGGAGACTGAGACCTTCTCCCTGAAGCAGAGAAGTTCTAAGAGATCAGTGGGGAAGCAGACACATTTGACACAAAGATCACTTCTCCCAGGGTGAGCCAGAGATCCCAACATATGTTGTAAACTCCCTGGGAAAAGCAACGGGCCATCCTGTAATGCTGGGCTGTAGAGGGGATGAGGGTCCCTTGTCACCACTCAGGTCCTGCAAGGACTGAGCAATGAATCAACACAGCCCAAACCATGAGCAGCAGCTATGAGGCTGGTGGTGCTCTGCTGCTGAGTGCAAACCTAGGCCATGTCACAGCTTGAAAAAGATGGTCAATTCTCCCCATGTGAATAGTACCAACATGCTTAAAAAGCATAACCTTGTTTTGTTTCTTTTGTCTAGACAAGTGAAGACAGCTTTTAAAGACGGGAGCGAACACCATTTTCCTATGGGCTATTTTTCTATTCAGTAGCAGGATGAACTTGTTTTAGGAATGAATCAGGTTCATGTAGTAAATGAAAATTATGTGGTAAGTGAAAATCATGTAGTAAATGAAGAGGGGAATTGAAAGACATCAGACAACTGTCTTTCATCAAGTTGAAACATTAGGCTTTATTTCCATCTCTGAGCAGCCATACGTGGTATCAAAGTAGCAAAGCTGTGATCTTATCTATGACTTCTATATAATATTATAATATTATGTAAATTGAAGCAGCTTGACCAAAATGAGGACTCACAGTTAATGGTGTTACCCTTCTCTCACTGTCTCAGTTTTATATACATCTGTGTGTGACTAAGCCCTGTGTCTCACAGGAGAGTTATAGCATAAAATTAGGTTGATTAATTTGAAAGAATTTGAATAAAGAAAGCTTACTCACCTTCTCATCAGTGGAAACCAACAAAGCATTGGGAAACTGCTCACTGTCTGAGCACATTCCCTGCCCTGCAAGAGATGGAGAGCTCCTGTAAATGGCAGATGGTTATGTGGTGACAAAATTGAAGTCTTTGACCTAAGGAATGTCAAGAAAGAAATCTGAACTACTGATGAATAATCAGCCTTACTTTGAGCATGCCCTGTTCCAGAATTCTAGGTCTGGGATTAGATCATACCAAGGGACATTAGTGTAGGTTTTGGTACTCAAGATGAGTATTGATAAAAAAATCATAGGGTAGAAAGAGAAGAATCTCCTCTCTTTTTGCCCAGTGCCACCAGTCCTCATTTGTGCTACAGTATCCTTTCCTTGGAGAAATAGTTTGAAACATTTTTGCAGAAGAGTACCTAAAACCATGGGAAGGGAGATCAACAGGTCTCATTTTATATATATGTATTTAATATCTGTAGTTGCCATTAATTTCAGGAGAAGACAAGAACTGAAACAGGCTATTTTTTTTTCTTTAAATGTCAAAATAAGAACTTAGTGCTTAGCTTTAGGAAAATATTTGCAAATGTTGGTGTTAGTATACGATGTGTCAGCCTCTTCACCTGCCAAATGGGGAGGACAGTGCTACATCCCACACAAACATGCTACATTACAGACAGACTGAATCCATAACTATTTATGCTCTGTAAAGCTCTAGGAAAGGAGTGCTTATAGCCTTCCAGATGCCTTTGAAGAGTTGGAGTGTCTTGTACAGGGATGAATAAAGACATGAATATCAGAGGCAGAAAGTACTTGAGGCTAAGCTGCTCAAGTGTAAACACATAATCTCTAAGATGCCATGCCATCAGTTTAAAAAATCTCAGAAGAAATTGTGACAGAAAAGGCAGAGGTTCATGAGGCTTAAATCTCTTTTGACTAACTTGAGTGTTTCCGTAGGCATGAGAAGGTACATTTTTTTAGTCCCTACTTTCCAGTTAAAGTTCTTTTTATTGACCGTTGAAAGGTGGTCTCATGTCTCTTAAATATTGGATTAAAACCAGTAAGTACCTTTTCCCTATGGCTTGATGTGATTGTCAATGATGAAGACAAATGTAGTTCAATCTTTTTGCAAAGATATTGTGCAAAGTGTAATTTCTTTATGGTTTTATGCAGGGCTTTCCTCTCAAAATAAAAGAAGTCCCCAGCCTTCTGTTGAAGACTCTTTCTCTTTGTCTTAACCTTGATAACTGCATATTAGCCTCTCATGGCAGGTATGAGTTCCCTGCAAGAGAGAGAGCTTTTGGGAAAGTTAGCAAAACTGGACTGACTGGATGACTAGCATCAGGCTTTAGCTGAACACATCATGTTAACACATGGGCAACATGGAAAGCTCTCATAATGAATCTTTACATGGAGTTGCTTTTGTAGAGAAGAAAACATGACCAAGTGCCTTCAGAAAAATATTCACCATTGGAGAATCCTTTCCCTTTTCTTCTTTAGGTCAGGTAGGACATAACGTGCCCCCCCAGCTGATGTCATACAATTTCTATATATACTCAATGGTTTGCAGAAGGCAGATTTTTTACACTGCGGTAAACGAAATAATACAATTAATATTTCACTGCTTGAGTGAACCTTTCTTGGTAGGAAATTATACAAGTTTCCTTTGAATTATTCTACAGATGCAGTTATACTTTCAAATATGGATTAAAGAAGAAAAAGACATTTTACCACTATATCCTAAGTTTTATATTAGAAGCCGGATCCTTATTCCTCTGTCTTGGTCATTTGATATTAACCATCCTTGTGAAACTTGGGTGTTAGGATACCACTGAAATTTTTTTAAGGGTTCAGATTTGAACCCTTAAAAGCAGAAGATGGAGAAATTCTTGTCATGGTGTTACTATCGCAGGACTATGAGTCTTTTAATTTCTAGATACTCCGCTAAGAATTACTTTTAGCCTTTGGCTGGACTGAGCCTAACACAGTAGCAGAAGAATAACTTGTAACATTTCAGCTATTAAGTCCAGTAGCTCTTTTAAGAATTAGCTCTTCTTGATGACAGATGCCCTTGTTGCCTAATGGGGCTCCTTCTCTTCTGTGTTTTCCTTCTGTTGTCCTCGCCACTGTGACAGTACAAACTAAGAGAGAATCCCCAGCTGACGAGGATGTCTGAGCTTGGCCCAAAAGGAGCAAGACATGAACATCTAATGGACAGCATGCTCCACTTTGTTCATCCAGCCCAGTCAGAACTCTGGATTTTCATGATTTAGCCAGGATTTCATGGACATCAGAGTGAAACAACTCACAGAGGCCTTTCAAGCAGCTCCTCTCCCTTTGTTTCTATTATTGCATGCTGTGTGTGCAATACCCACACGGTTGGGTATTGGCACCATTGTTCTCCCTTCCCAGCCAGGACAGGGACAGCAGACCACCCTTGGCTCCTGTGCCCATGGGGATAAGCACTGGTCCCCATTTCAGCTTGCATTTTGCTTAGAAGCCAGATGAAAATGCATCAGCAGAGACCTCTGGAGAAGGCAAACAAAACAGTCAGAGTCATGCAGCTCCCTGCAGGCATCTTCCCCTGTAGAAGGAGAGAAACAAGTGTGAAGAGCCAGGGCTGGAGCTCAGGAGGGTCTGATGGTGAAGGGAGTCTGAGGCTTGGTGGGCTGTAGGCTGTCCCAGACACAGCAGGAAGTCCTACACTCACACAGACCCTATAGGCCTGAGACCCTTGGAGGAGGATGACAGGGAGGAATTTCCCATCCTTACCCTTTTCAAAGCTCTTTGTCCCAAACTGGTCACACGTAGATTTTGGTTGCCTTGGTGAACAGCACCTGTGAATTTCCCTGTGGTCTCAAAGAGCCTGAGAGGGCTTCATCTGCCCTGTCTCTCATCTTCAGTCAGTGTGACAGTTGTGGGCACCTTGTCTCCTGTGCACATGACTCTCCTGTGGGACTTGTCTGGCTTCTGTAAATCAGTGTTCCCTGCCTTTAGCACCAAGAGGCCTTTGCACAGAAAGTGTTTGTCTCCCTTGCTTCTTGATTCAGGCTTGCTCCTTTGTGTCACAGGTGACAAGCTGTTTGTGACAGGATGATGAAGCACATAGGTAAGGGAAAGTCCTAGCTACTGAGCAAGAAAATACTGCTTGCTGTGGTGTTTTTGCCAGCTGTGTGTTGTTCATGCCACTATGAACAAAGGTACTGAGGCTCAGAGAGCTCTAAATGCAGAAGGGAAACACAAACAACTCAAATGTCTAAAAGCAGTACACTGTGCAAGAAAGGTTTTGCTACCCAGGTCCTGATCCTGCTCCAGCACTGCCCCATGCCCAGCCTGCCATGGGCAGGGTATGCCTCACATTGAAGCTGATGATACTTATCTTAAAAAACAGCATTAAGGAGAGAAAGGCTTGGAATGTTTTGTAAGTCTGTGCACAGCAGACACTGAAGATGATGATATCTATCTTAATCAAACAACCCAGCACTAAGAAGGAAAATACTCTGAGTGTTTTGCAAATGGTGGTATTGCCATCTGACAGGAGAGCGTTATTCTGGAGCTGAGACTCAAAGCCTGGATCTTGCTGGGAAAATTAGTTCTCCTTAGACCTGCCAGCATTTCTGTCCTCCTGAGGGTTAACTGTGTTGTGGACTGTGGTCTTATTTGATGATTTTTATGGCTGCATCATCTAAGCTTGCCCCAGCTGATGTGACTGTTTTCCCTTCTCATTGTGTGATTTTTTTATTCCATGAGCTTTCACAGACATCCCAAATCTTCCTTTAACACTGATCATGATGTAACTGGAAATGAGGAAAATGAAGGATCAAAGACAAAATTATTGAACTGTATGGTGCCACTTCCACACCTATCCCATGTATGCTATAAAAAGAGGCTGAGTAAGAATGAGCAGGAGTGAACTGGCATTGAGATCAAGGTGAGAAAGAGAATAAAAGGGCTGTGAAAATCTTCATTTATTTATACATCCCGCTCTTGTGTCCAGGCCTGAGTTGGAAGGAAAGACCGGCTGAGTTTTTAAACATACAAAAAGGATTTCTATGCCCAGTTTTCACTTGTGTCCATTGTAAATTGGAACCCAGTTCCCTTATGCAGCTTTGAAATACCCTTGGGCAGATGAACATCCTGAAGTCATTAAAAGAATCAAGAGCTGAACTGGGGACAGAGCTGAGGGCCAGGCTGTGATGCACCAAGTTCATGCCCAACAGGGTGACTTGTGCCAGACTGCCCCAGATGAGCACTGGATACACACATCTGGGTAAAACCTGATGTCAGGGACAACAGGAGGGCAAAACTTTCTCATTTTCTTGTTTTTAAAGTCCACAACCATATTACCCAAGCACAAACAGCATATTGGAGGACCGAGCATGCAGTATAACCACCTCTCAAAAAGGGAAATGGAACTCAGAAGGAAAATCTCTTGGCATTGTTGGGGAGCTGCAGCCTGACAGGCACTTCCCCCTGCAATTGTGCCAAGGCTGGTGCAAAGGCATCAGATCAAATGATAAGAACAATGAGCAACAGCAGCCTCAAAAACAGAGATAAGAACAACATCCTCACAACAGCAAAGTGAAGCTTGGTGTGGGAAATGAGTCTTTAAGAAACTCAAAAGTTAGCAGCACAGGTACTCAGCCAGCTTCTCAAGGAAAATGACATAATTCAGGACTTAACGCTGATTCACACACTGAGGATCTTGGCACTTAGAGGCTTCAGTTTCTAAATTAGCATCACACAGATGCCCATGAAAATCCTGGCACAGTTAATAACCTTGCTAAATATTCTAGACATTATTTTTGAGCAGAAAAGAAAAAAAAATCAATCCAACTCCCCCCACCCCCAAAAAAAAAAAACAACAAAAAAACAGCAAAAAATCGGAATAATTACCAAGGTGCCTGTCAAATTAAAATACGGTTTAATTGTTCTGTTTAAGTGTTCAAACAAAACATGTATAACACATTCTAGGAAAACACACTCATTCTTGCTTCCTTCCCCAAATAAAAAGACATTGATTTGTCAGTGCTTTTTGAAGTCTAAAAGACATATTAAAAAACTCCTATACCACACATTTTTGAAAACATTGCTCAGATTCAGCTTCCATGAGAGACATCACTCCCAGTGGTGGTATTTAAGCATTTTGCCTTGATAATTTTGCAGTTTGTCTATTAAAGTGTTACCTAACAAGGCTAGCTAAAGAATGAAAGGCCAACTCCTTATGTCTGTTGAAATGCAAATCACAGGAGCTGTCAGGACTTTGTCAGAAGCCATAAGGGATGCATTGCTGGCTCCACAGCACAGTCCTGCCTGCCTTTCTTGCGACAAAAATCATGGCAAGCTGTTGCCTTTCTTTTGCTCCTTCTCTTTCCCTGTGTCATTGAGAGCAGTGAAGGCCACAGTGAGCCCTCAGTGCCACTCAGAGATCTGAGTGCCAGCAGCTCAGGAAGCAGCAGCGTGAAGTTCCCACCAAGCACCTGCTCGGGGCTGTACGTGCGCCACCGACGCTGGGCAGCATGGGCTGCTCGGCCCCTGGAGAGCGATGGCTCGTCACACCCTGGATTATGGCTGTGGGACTGACAGGTCTGTTTAGCTATAGTGGGGGACACCTCACCACGGGCTGTTGGAGGGCAGTGGGGAAACAGCTCCTTTTAAACTATTGACTTATTTTGAGGCTTTCCACAGCACTGAAATCCTCCTTCTCTAGGTGATGCTTTCAAGGAAAATACACTCTTGGTGCATTGCAAAAACATCCTGTGTTAGGAAAACAAGGAGCTGACCAGAGACTCACCTGCCCTGAGCCAGTTCTCCGGGAACACCATCTTTCCAGGAGGGAGGTCTTGCAGATCTGTTCCTGGTTCAGCCACAGAGCAGCACAGGGAGGTAGGAGTCCCACACACCATACCATGGAGTAGGTGGGGGAATGGATCTCATGCCACCTACACATTGTACGGTGTGCAATAAATAAAGTGGGTGGATTAAATGTCATAGATACATACCACTCCTAAACTCTTATCTGTCTGCACTGGTATCTGTGCCAGCTGCTTCTCCACCTACCTAGAGGCCTTTTGGTTATGGAAACCCACAACTCACAATGATATTTTACTTCTGCAGAGATACATTGCTTACGCCCACAGTGAAACCAAGTAGAAAACAAATGCTCTTACTTGGTACCAAAGAGTGACCTGCTCTCTTGGGGGAGCAATCCTGTTTTATGTGATTTACTGAGATCTGGAAGTTGAATTAAAGGCAAAGAATAGCTTGTTTGTTTTTTTAGTAGGATAAAATTTACCTGTAGCACTGGAAATGACAACCAGTCACTCTTGCTCTCTTCTACCATCTCTACTTGGGAGCTTGCAGGGTTTGCCAAAATGTGAGTCCAGGTCCAGATATGGGGCCTGTGGTAATACCATGCACTTGGCAGCATGGCATTCCTTATCTTCTTTTTTGCTAATACCCCTGTTGGGAATCTTACACAGATAAAAATAGGCTACAGTGTCTGCTTCTCCTTCCCAATGATTTACAGACAGATACTTGCCAAGTGTCTAGTGACTCATTTATTTGGGAAAAAAAACCAACCACAACAATGCAATCTGCAAACCCACATTTTTCCCACTCCCATATAAGAAGCATTTTCAACAGTCACTCAGACCTTGTGTAGAACAGATATTAGCAACCTGCTCCCCTGTTTTTATCAAAAGAGGGATAAATACAAGCCCAGGGGCCAAATTTCCACTGCCTTTTTCTTTTGGTAGCCACTTACTCCATGCAAAGTGTACCTGACACCAGTCTTGAGACTCAAGTTATTGAGCAGAGCTTGGGTGGAGAGGCATGGGCTGGGCTGGTGGAGCTGCCGACACTCTGTCCTTGACAGAAGGATGGAGACTAAATCTCAAGTGTGATTTGCTGTTCTGTGGTTCTGGTCCAGCCATCTATTTAGTCAGTGAAAAATTGCTTTAGATATTTTTTTCTGCAGCTTGTGCAACATTGCTCTGGGTGCTCTGGAGTTGAGTAAGTGCTGTGTTTCTCTGAGGATGTTCTTGTAATTGAATACCCTTGGTCAGTAAGTGAATACACTAAGACATAGACAGAAAAGATTTTGAAAACAAAAATAAAAAGGGATAAGAAAAAATAAAATCTCTGTGAACATAGAGACCAAACTTTTGGCACTTACCACAGAATGAAATGTCACTGTCTGTACTCGTGCACTGCAGTAGTTATAGGTGGACTGACTCCTCAGACATGGGCTCTTGCAAGGCCAGATCCAAACAAAGGAGCCACAAGCCTATTCTCAAGTGTAAAGATAAAAAAGATCTAGATTTTCTATGTTTAGTGCCACTTGTTTCTGAAAATCCCAGCAGCACTTCAAAAAAAGCATCTTGCTGAGTCTCAGAGCAGTTCAGGAGACACCAAAAAGCCGCAGTGTTTGTGAGTTGCAGAGCAGGAGTCAGGAGTCCCAGTACTTTGCTGTATCCAGAAGCAGTAAAGGTAGAACACAAAATGCCAGGGTGGATCAATGCCTATAATTTACAGCTGTCAAGAAAGCATATTGCAATTTCCCTGATGGGAGAAGCAGACATCTCAAAGATGATTTTCAGAGAAGGGCTGGTGTTTTCCCATGTCCTTGAGAAGCAAAACTTCCTGTCATTTCCCATTGAATTCTCTTCTACAACTTGTTGGCCTGAATGCATAGTTACAGTGCTTCTGAATATTATTAGGAAGCCAAAACACTGGGGGTTTTTACCTAAGCAAAAATCCTCCAACCCTCCACCATCTCACCTTCATGACACAATTTAACCAATACCTACCTCCATTTAAATATCCCACCACCTCTGATTCATGATGCTGAAAATCCCTGGAACAATGAATTACTATACATTACTATTTCCTACTCAAGAAACAAAAAATAATAAAAATTGTGGCATTCTATTTTTAAATAATAAATAGAAAATATTTATTTTACAGCATTTTCAAGATCATTTTGACAAAAAGGCAGTTTTCATCAAGCATTTGACAGACCAAAAGAAAGAACTTCTACAGAAAGCTTTGTAGCTCATACAGCTGCATACACAAGGTGAGTTCTTGCTCTTTATATATATTTACGTATGTGTATGTTTCCAGTTTTAACAATTACAAACTAAAAGCTAATATACTGAATTTCAAGAAAAATCCTACTCATGATATAATTACATTGCAGTAATAAAATCAGTGCTTAATATGTTCAAAACAGACAGATATGAAAACACTATAGTACCTTGTCACTTTGACATCTCCTCGTCTGTACAAATCTGTTATATTTCTTATTTCTCTCAGATCTTCAAAGACTGGCTTCTTAATATCAGCTCTGTGCTACTGACACTGTATGTTTTTGGAAACAGTACAGCAGATCTTATACTACAATTATTAGAAGATAGAATTCATTGCCAGTGCAGTGATCAGCAAAGAAGATATGGCATTTTTCTTGCTGCTTTAAGGAGTAATCAGCATTTTAAATAAAAGAAACAGCAACAGAAAATATCCCCCTAAAAGCCCCAAGCAGAACAAAAAACCTACCAACTAACCCTCAGGTGTCTTCAATTCTCTATAGAGACATCAATATACTGACAAAAACGTGTCTTTGGGCAAAGTCATTTCATGCTTTCCACATCAGGATGATGACAGCAATTGGCCACAAGTAATATTGAAAGGAGCAAACATTGTGAAAAGAAGATGAGAAAAAAAGACTCTCTGGTTTTGAATATGAGCCAAACCTTCCAATACCATTATTGCATAATTAGGGAAAAACTATGAGATTTGCATCTTCAGAGAAGAATTGATAACAAGCAGGACTTCTTAAAATTCAAGTGAAAAGAAAGAAAAGTAATAAAATTACGATTAATTCAGAAAAAAATCTGGTAGAATATTCAAAAAAAGCATGGTTAAAATCAGGATTTGCAACTATATAAACAGGAAGAGATTCCTTTAAAATATTTTTTAAAATAAAGTGTGGAAGTGTGGGACAGATCGTCATCCTCAGCTGAATTCAGCAGCACAAGCAAAGATCTTAGCAGCTAAAATCCTGATCTGTGTATGTATAATAAGCACATTTATAAATGGGTAATAATTAAGTTCAGGCCACAGCAATTAGACCTGGACTTTTATCATGCCAGTCATTAGGGAGCTTTGGATTAGGCCCATCTCTAGGAAACACATGAAAGATAGAGGAGGAGGAGGAATAAATAACAGAGCTACAACTGCCTGGAACTGACCTTTAAGCTATATTGTACATTAAATACAAGAAGTGAAAGCATAAGGAAAGAACATGCAACTAAATACCATAAAGGGTTTAAAAGAACTGTCAATGGCAAAACCTGGGAATTTATGCACACATTAAGCACTGATGAAATTTCCTGTCCTGACATGATTTTATTTTAAATTATCTGAAGCAGTGAAATAGTTGGATTACTTTTCCTGTCCCTCACCAGCAAGAGTTCTAAAACAGACGTTTGTTTTTTTTTTTTTTTTTCTGGTTAGCCACACTTGCTGCAAAACATGTAAAATAACAAGTTTTCAATGCACTGGTTATTAATATCATATGTCTACTTCATAAAATATCAGCAAAACAAAGCACCCTATTATAAGGGTAACGACTGTCTCAGCTTGCATATGAAAAAAAGGATGTGTTAGCACAGCATACAAACCTTCAAAGATCTATCGAATATTTGTACCAATGCGATATAAAAACATGATTTAAACATAAAAATATTCATAGTATATAAGACAATCTTCCAGTGGTAGTTATTGGACATTACTCTTCACACACACCGTACCCACGCATACAGATACACAAACATACGCTCACTCTCTTGCCTGGAGGCTCTGTAACCCCCAGTGTGGAATTGCCCTTCTTCCAGACTAACAGTTGTTGCTCTAAGTAAACAGCAATTTCTCAACTCATTTGATTCCAAAGTAACACAAAGGAATGATGCAATGGCATGGCAAAATACGTTGTTTTATGAAAAGATAGTCAATAAATATTGTTCTGCTATAGGAAATGTTGTGTAACAGTTTAGCCACATGGTTTGCAACCTTATGCAAAAGGGCAGGTTTTCTAAGTCCTTATCATATTAGAAGTACTATGGCAAGGCCTTCTTCAGAAACCTCTTGAGTCTTAACTTGATCATATTTCTTGCTCTGTTCACAATCAGCATTAAAAGAAGCCCAAATCCCCCAAAAAGCAGCCTAGTATGAAGAGCAAATCATTCAGATAGGAGTCAATAAGAGCCATGTGCTTTCACATTATCTCATCTCCTCTCCCCAGAATAGTTCCACAGTTAAACCACCTGTAGAAACCAGAAAAAAAAATATGCATATATGTCTCATATACAAGTAGCTTTGTTCCCCTGCACCACACTCTGCCCTTCCAGCTCCTGGGTTTGTTACTCCCATAGCAGACAGACAGCAGTCATGAGGTGTGCTAATGACTTCTCCAGGTCACACTTCCCAGAGTCCTTTTCAAGCATTGCCAAGAGAGGGTGTGACTAAGTGTGATTATATTTTTTTCCTGCGTTTATTCTTTTTTTTTTTTTGCTATAGAAGTTGCTCCTTTAGTTTGTGCTTTGTTATGGTTTCCTAACATTTTCCCAAAGTACAGTATTTTTATTTTTAACAGATAGAGAATCTTGAGCCCTCAGAATAGATTTTTAATTTTTTTTTATTTTCTTTTTGTTTCATTTTAGTTATTTAAGTGCAGGATTAAATTTTTGCCCTGTCATTTGTCACTTTGTTCACTGCTCTCTCTCCTGCAGCCCTGCGAGGCTTGTCTCCTCAAGTCCTCCCAGTGGGCAGCTGCCAAAGTCCTTCCCATCTTGTCTCTTGCAGCATCTACAGGGTGGACGAGCTTTGTTTATAATCCCTCAGGATTACAGAGGCGTAGGTCACATCTGGGGGTGTGCAGAGCACCGACTCCGACACAGGGGAGCTGGGCATAGAGCTGCCTGAAGCCACTGAATCCCGGAAAGGGGACGGGGGCGTCAGCGCCGGAGAATCTTCTAGAGTCAATTTGCTGGTTGCCGGCTCCTCGTCCTCCTCCTCTTCTGTGTTCTTTTCATACACATATCCCTGAATGAGCTTCACCTTCTCACTCTCAGCTTCCTCAGCTGGGGAAGACAGGGGCTCTTGGCTGAAGGCAGCCACCTGGAAAGGCTGCAGGGGCGGCTGCTGCGGTGGCGGGGGTGGGCAGGGGGGCCGCACGCCATTCCCTGAGCCAGGAGTGGGGAGGACAGTGCTGAAGTCGGGGATGCCGGTGGCAAACTTGTTGACCACTCCTTGCAGCTGGTCCATGAGAGACTGTGGCTGCAGGGGCAGGGTCTTGGGGGACTGCTCAGGCAAGAAGAGTTGGGTTTCCTCTGCCGTGGCCTGCAACGGGGGGGTCGTTGCCACCCGCCTGTGCACCACCATGGAAGGACTGCTGGACTGGTTGAGGTGAACGGGCTCTCTGTCTTCTTCCTCCACCACATTGTACAGAGTCTTAGTGCTGATGTCGGTAAAAGTCAGACTTTGGCCGTGGTAGTCTTTAGTGAGGGGTTTGATCACCGCTGTCTGATTGCACCCTGTCTCCTGGTTCTTCACATGCACTGAGAGTCTGTGCCACGTATGTTCCCCCTTTGGATCTTGTCTTCCACCTGGTTCAGACCATGACACAGACTTTCCATTAGAACTATGAATAAAATAAAGATGGTTTATTTGCATTTACATTACGAAGACACAGGCAGTATAACAAACAAGCCTACAAAAATACTGATTGCTTTGCCTCATTAGTAAGCCTCCCCCCTCCAGTTTTTCATGTCCTCCCAGAAATACTACATGAGAAAACAACACTATGTTTTTCATCCAAAAGTGATGTCCTACAGCCAACCTGGAAAGGCTAGCCTGCGGGAAGGGCTCTGGGAGAGCCATCTGTGGTTTGGGGGCTTGAGCTGTCATTAGGTATCTAGGTTTGTTCATCATTTTGCAGGGAGGAAGAAAAAAATACAGGAAAAAAGTCACAGGAAAAAATTTAATTAAGCCTGATTTGCCGTTTATAGGAAATACTTTCAAGCTGTTGGAAGAAAAACAATCCACAGTCATAGCCTTTGGCAAACTGGGTAGATAGATAAATTGTTACTAAGCCCTCGTTTCCCTTTTATTCCCTTTTCCCCTTAGAAACAGATTAGCTAACAGCGAAATGAAGGACTCCCAGGGCCTCTATCAGGTGGGAGGTAAATGTACTTCTTCCTGGGTGACTGTTATTTACAAACCAGGCTAAAATTCTGGGAACAAAAACAGTTGGTTTGCGTGGGAGGAGGAACAAGCAGCAGCATGACCATGGTGAGTCAAACCCTCTGACACCTCATATGGGCTGGGCAGTTTGGCTGAGTGAGGATCTGAGGGTCAGGTCCGTCTCTGAGGACCTGTAGGTTTTTGTATTTCCCTGTACTCTTGAAGGGAGCAGCACTCAAAGCTGAGTGGCAGCTTGTGAGCAGCTGGTGGGACAGGAAGCTGAGCAGTGCTTTAGAAGACCAAGCAACTGTTAATTTGCAGGTCAGGCAGTAGAGATAGTTCACAAATTCTAAAATACATCATCTGGGTGGAAACCAGAGAATGAGAGAAATTCTGAGATGATTTATTTGAAGCAGCCTTATCTCAGGGTTTCATCCCTCAGGGACCAGAAGCAAACAAAACATTACATTTCAGACCCTGAGACTGCTGTGCAGATGGGAGACAAAGTGAGTGGGAGGCTGGCACAGCAGCCTCACCTCCTGCTACTGCACACACCAGAGGAGATCGCTTCCCCTACATTATTGCAGTATTGCTCTAAGCATTTTACTTTCCTTGCTCAGACTCTCATGGTTCTCTTTTTTAAGGAGTAAATAATTGCCACTTGAATTTTATAAAAAAAACCCCCATATTGACTGACTTTGTCATAGCTGGAAGAGACTGGTACAAAACATATAGTGTTGTAAATCTGTCAAAACAGAAAAGAAATATACATGACAATGTGTCATTTTTCTGTCGAGCAGTAAGTACTCCTGGAGAAAAAAAATGATTTTAGGTGGATCCAAGCTTGGAAGCTCATCTCCAACTCCAGACTCCAAATGGTGGACCTGTGACTCACCACCTCTGTGGGAACTAGGGCACATGAAAGGGCCAATCTAAAAAATTCATAAGTCCCCAAAGCATGCAGTCGGTAGGACCTGGAGCTATTTTGATTAAGAGCTTTAACCTAAGAGATAAGAAAGCCATGTTCCCAACTGAAGAAGGAAACCTCTGTATTAGAGTGATCAATGAAAAGATAAGAAAGAAGGTTTAGAACCATTCCTGTTTTGATCAAATGAGCTATGGTATGACTTTTTTTTTTAATGTGCTATAAAGATAAGCAAATGAGTGTAACTCCTGGGTGTGAAAGATTTTTAAAGTAATGTTTAACATGCCAAGAACTGCAAACTCTTCACACAGAAATACATTTGGTCTACTTTAAGTTCAAAACAAGTCTCTTCCTGTAGAGAGGAAAATAAGTCAAGTGCTCTTGTATTTTGCTGTAGCTTACAATTACTGCAAAGGGCTTTTCTAAAAAAATGTTACAATTATCTGCTGCCTTTTGTGCTAAGTCCATTTCTGCATCATTTATTTCTTCACATCTAGTACTGGTGCATCACCTCACTTTTGAATCCCTCCTCACACCATCTGTTTTTTCTCTAACTCATTTTATTTCCAAGATTTTGTATTTTACATCAAAGGCAAGCACAGCTATTTTAAGGAGCTCACTACCTCTTTCTTCAAGTCTTGCTCCTATTTAGCTCATTTCCCTCTCCCTCACTCTCAAATACTGCTCTTACTTCTTTCTTCTGTAGCACTCTCCATAGTCTCAAGTCAATGGCCATGCTTAAACTGTGCTGGGACTGCAACGTCCAAATGTGAGCAAACCACTTCATCAGGATTTGTCTGGTAGCAACTTGCTCCTCGGGGAGAACTGGTCCTGCTTGCCTCTGCTTGCCAGACCATACTGCTCATGGCTCCAATGGCCTCATGACAAAGAGCTTTAGGGCTGCAGTGGCTCTCTGTGGGATCCATTTGACAAGATCCATGGATTATTTGCCTCAGATTATTGTTCCAGCTCTTCCCCTCTACTTGCTCTTCTCGCTATGTCCAAGCACTGCTAGCCTCTTAATGAGTCACATTTTGAGATGGAGTTCCAAGACTGTTGTAAAAATACCTGGGCTCTGTCTTGCTGGATGGCCGGCAGGGGGTCACACCGAGTTTGACACATTCAGGAAGAATTAATCATTAAAATGCAAGAAGAGCACTTGTTACACTGGAACAGAGAGCAGCCATCTTGAATATCATTAACTGACATTTACACAAAAAGCAAAGATGGGTCTAGAAAAGCTCAGACCTGAACTGAGTCTCAGTGAGAGAAGAAGTCTTCTCACTTGTGCAAAGCAACGATGACAATCCTGACTGCGTAGTCACCATTCGCTAACTGATTGCCATCTCCTCTTCTGAAGGAAACATCCATTGGAGAAGGTCAAGATCAAAGTAATCTGCCTGGGGTAATGGGAGAAGGGATGCTTTTCCACACAAAGGTATGAGAGGGTACCAAGCAAGGTCACAGTTGGGGTATTGAAAAGCTGATGTTCAATTGCACAGCAACAAGATGGCACCAAGTGGTGGTTTCTTCATTTTATCAGTAGGATGATTACCCAGTTCATGTCCACCATGTGTTTATTTATCTTTACTAACTCTGTCCTTTCTCCTGTCAATTTCTCATAGGATTTGGACTTCACACTTTCTGCATAGAAGTGAACTTCTTGGAGTCTCAAGGGATCTTAAGGTTTGTACTTGCGTATACTCAGGGTAACACTCCATGAACTATTTCTCCAAATGCTCCTATCTAGTCTATATGTTCAGGAAAATTCCTGGCTATCCTATCAGCACATAGGGTGGGTTTGCTTTTGCTTATAGGCAAGAACATACTTTGAATTTAGATGCTTTTTCTTAATTTTCAGCGCAGATTTACCCATGTGTTTTGTATTTTGGGGGAAATTGAGGTAAATATATTTTTGTGCGAGTTTTTATTAGTTTCATGAGCAGAGCTTTTGCTATTTTTGGTAATTCAAAATTTTGCTTCTAATACATGCATTGATCTTTGTAACTTACTCTCTGCATGACTCTGGGGCACTTTCAGCTTTCTTTCTTTATATAGACACTAAACAAGATGGAAAACAACTTCAGATCCCTATAGTTACTTGCTGCAATTCTTTAAAAGAACTGATGCACCCAAGTCTGAGACTATGGTTCAAAATACCCAGTTCAAAATGGTTCAGAATGCCTGCCCAACAGTAGGACATGTCTATAACTTGTTAGACAGCTCACTGTTCATTGTAAAGTATCTCCAGATGACCAAAATCTGGTTCATCCTTGTGACCAGGAGTTCCCCAGACCCAACTCCAGTTTCAGGCCAAGAACAGAGTCCTGCTCTTGCCAGTTCCTGGAGGATCTGACCTTGCTGGCTTCCTCGGAGCAGTGTCAAGTCTGAGTACTCCGCAACAGTTGGCTCCTCTCCAACCTGCAGGATTCTGAAGATGACTTACTTCAGATTTTGGATAGAAAAGTTTTTTTTACATCTCAGAGGCTGAATGCTTCTGAGGTGAAAAATTAATGTCTCATTGGTCTAAAGTAAGTTAGTCAGTGCAAATCTCTGATCCTTTCACCAGCAAAGTTATAACCTGAGATCAAGAGCATAGAGAATAAAATCACCTTTGAGTCCTGTGTGCCTGAAACTTTGTCTTTTGGTTGTTTTTTTTTCTTTGCCTTGAACTTTTTATGCATAACAATCCCTAATTGATAGCACATGAAATAGTTAAACAGAGTAGTATGTGCTCTGATAAGGTTAACTCCAAGAACCCACAGATTGGAAAATGGCTTCAGATGCAGTCAGGCAAAGTGCTTGAGAAAGAGCCCTTTCTGTAAAAACAGGAAGGGACATTCCTTGACCTGTTAAGAGTTCATCCCCTGTTTTGTCCTTTCAGGATGCCAGAGTGGTGATCTGCTGTCTTCTCCAAGTGGCCATGAGCTGAAGAAGAATCTTAATTGATTAAGATTTTTAATCTTGCTGAGATGAGTGATGCAGTCATTTGAGCCAGCTTGGCTCAACAATGACAAGATACAGAGTACAGATTTAATATATAAGTCTGTTTGTTTGGGGTTTTTTTAAGCAACAATGGTAATTAACCAGAGGAAGAGGTTATAGGAGAAATAATAAATGTTACCTGTCTTTCATTGCCAGCCCAATGCTTTGGCCCAACCTACCTTTTTGTAGTCACTGTAGTAACTGAAATCCCACAGCCAGTAGGAAGCACTGGGATAACCTGGCAGTCCCTTCTATGACGATAAAAATTTAGGAATGAACACAATATGCAAACTGAGAAGCCTATCAACTTTGTCAGGAAAAATTAAGTCAGAAACAAACCCTGAGCTGTCTTACCAGCAAGCAGAGGAGGTCAGTGTCAGGTACTGCCCTGTCACCAAATGCTGCTCCGCCCCCCTCAGAGAGCCCAGTTACAGCTGCTGACAGCTGGCTCCAGAGAGCAGCGCATGCAGAGCTGTCCCTGAGCACTGACACAGAGGTGACCAGCCTTTGGAGGCAGTGGGACACAGAACAGAAAGAAATGCCCTGTTCAAAAGCTGTGCATTGGACAAAACCTTTCTCATCCTCACACAGCACTTGCTGACCCTAGGGAAGCCAGTGGAGGAATTTCTGCCCTGCCCACAGAGAGGCAGTCACTAAACTACAGACTTTCTCCAGCCCTGCAGTCACGTAAGTGGTAATGAGCCTGACTAAAGCTCTGTCCCACTGCTGCCTCACAGTTCCCAGGGCCTAAGCTAACAAGCTGAAAATTTAAGGCTAATACCTGCACTGCAGCACACTGCAGGTGCTTTGTTGGTATCCCCAAGGTCTCTTCCGTTATTGTCTCCATTTCAGTAAGGCCACTGGGGCATGAAATGTGATTAAGGGAGTGAGCAGATTTTAATCCAGGGTAGTGATACCTCCCTGCACTGAGCGCCTCTCAGAGCTGCCACAGCCAGCCCTGATGCTCATTAGCAAAGCAAGCCATGCTGGTCTGCGTGTTCCTGCAAGCCTAACTTCTAGAACACTGGTTCCAGGGACTCATCTGTTAAACCTGGGTTGGTAAAATTTCTCTGCACTCTCTCATGAGCGAGGGAGCCATCATCAACCACAGTCCCTATCTGGTGTATGCTCAAGATTTTTGCCTCATAATCACCTAAATGAAAAAAAGAATCACAAACCAATTTCAGCCTTTGCTCGTTTACACTATAATCTCTATCTTGGTGACAAGAGGAACTTAAAACTGTTCTCACAGCATGGCTCCAAGGCTTTTGTCAGTGCTGTATAATTAGAGCAATGTTTAACCTCCCCCTTGTGTTTCTGGAAATTTAAACTACTTAACTAACTTTTCTTTGTTGGTCCTCTACTCCCTTCCTCCCCCTCCCCCACCCTTTTTTTCGGATGAAATTGCCTTGGGCATTGGACACAATATTCTATGTAAATTAGAGCAGTGCT
This sequence comes from Peucedramus taeniatus, assembly GCA_013400575.1. NCBI lineage: Eukaryota > Metazoa > Chordata > Aves > Passeriformes > Fringillidae > Peucedramus > Peucedramus taeniatus. The sequence goes on along the minus strand of WBNO01017544.1, from coordinate 47,000 downwards.
TTAAATGTATGATGAAAACTGCTACACAAAATATAGAAAAACATAATGCTGTCCCAATGTCTTGCCAGGGCAGAACCTGATGATACTTAGAGGTGTTGTGAGTGAGCTCAAGTCCAGAGCTGCCTTTCCAACTCTCTGTCTGGCCACTGGTTTATGTAAAATAAATGTAACATATTCATTTCCTTCATAAGTTACTCTAATGCAGAAGTTAAGCATTACTTTATCTGAGTTACAAATAGGCTTTCTAATGTATATTGACCTTATAGATAATTGAGGTATTTTTCTCTTTTTTAAATTGAAATCTTAACATTATGCAGTCTGTAATGTGGATGGAGTAGCTGTGCCTAGGCTGAGTACCCTGTGATGAGAACCTGGTTTCCATCCACAGGCTCTCCAGGTTGGGATCAGACCCTCGGGCAGGATCAAAGATTGGCAGCCTCCCTCACCTCTCTGCTCTGGTCACCCAGATGAGGAAAGCTGGAACCAGGACTGGGGTCACTCATTTTATGTTCGTGCTACTGTAGAAGTGGGTTGCTACTAGGCTCATACCTGGCCCATGGGGTAGGGAATTACTTCCAAATCCAACAGCTCAGATATAGCCAAATGGCCCTAAAATAAGTAGATTTATTCACTTTGAGACATAACAATTATTTTTATGTGCATAAGGGCTTTTGTACAGCTGTGAATTTGGGAAGAGTGGGGGGTGGTGAGAGAAATGGTCAGTGCATTGCTTCAGTGTAGTTGAAGTCCCACAACTTCAGCATATATCACAAATCTAACCTACCTAGCTCAACAGAGATGAGAATATTACACTGATATGAAGGTCTGACTACTCATGATAATTACTACTAGAAATTTGTAGTCTCATCTGAAATACAGAAGCTGTGTCATATTTCAGTCATCCAATATTAACGAAAAAAATTGCTTTACCTGTGTGTTCATTATGTATTTTGAAAAAAATTATCAAATAACTACCAAAGTGTTGCTTTGAGAAAACAATCTAATAAGTAATACAAAGTTCAGGATAATAAACAATTTGTCAGAAATAGCAAGAAAGTTCATCCAGTGTTCAAGAAATGAAGATGAGAAACCTGCAAACCAAAGTGAAATTAAAAAGTGCTCTTCATAGCTTTTGAATCTGTTTATTTTATTCTTATTAATGAGTAAACCCCACTGAATATTCAGACTGAATTCATCCTACTGAATCATATTTGTAATTTTTTAAAGGATAATAAAGTTAATGCATGGGAAAGCATGGTGTAAATCAGCATAGGTCCTCTGGTATCAACGGAGAAGCACATTGGTGTTATCTGAAGGTGTGTTTCATGCTGCAAATTTGAATAAATGTTTATGACAGTGCAGCCAATGCCAATGCCTGAGCTGAAGCTTTTGTTCTTACAAGCTCAGAAGGGAGCAGAGTTGATAGAATCTGAAAACTGAAAAGTACAGTGTTTTGAGCAAAGGAACCTGGAAAGCTTAGGAACATACAAAGAAAATGCTAGAATTAAGTTAATTTACAAAAAGTGTAGGTGGGTACAACTAAGTCAAAGTAGTTTGTAGGACCGGGAGGCTCTGAACATCAACAACCTTCAAAAAAATCACATCAAAAGAAATGCCATGGAGCTGCTGTTGAATAAGAAACACTAATTAATGAACTTTGAATAGAATAAAACAACAAAAATTGCCCATGAATTCTGTATTCTCTACTCAAAAGCACCATACCATGGTGAAGAGATAAGTAGGTCTTTCCTATGAATGCAGTTTAATAGTAATTAGGACAGTTGGAGGTTTTTCCTTGCTTTCTGTAATCCTCTGTGGTTCTGATGGAAAATTATTTGGGCCACCATGTTTTCTACCAAAAAGATATTGACAAGCTGAAAGCTGTGTGAACAGCAATAAAAAACCACCGGGGACATAGGATAGAGTGCATGAGATAAAACTAAAATATTGGAATATATTCTGGTTTTTTTCAAGCATCTCAAAGGCATTAGCACCAAGGCTGAAAGGTATTTCACATGGCATAAAGATGCCCAACTGAGACCCTTAAATGAAGCTAAAAAAGAGCCAAATTATACTGCATGCCCAGAATATTTTGTAGTTAATAGCTGTATCAGAGCAGGAGTAATGCCTTATGAACAGAAAAGCCTGTTGCCCTGGATATTTCCTGCCAAAAAGTGTGCAACCCTCGCAGGGGTAGCAGTCAATGAGGTCCTTCTTCCACAATAACTTGCCAGATTTTCTGGTATACTTGAGACCAAAATAAATTCCCAAAAATTTAAACAGGGCTTAAAGAGCCATCAGACTTGCCTTAACATGACAGCATTTTGAGTGCTTAACCCTGTGGCATACTTAGCCAAGTTGTCACAGGAAGCTTAGTCATGAGGCTTCTTGTTTGTAATGTACAGCTCTGCCTAATGTGCTGCAGTAGATAAAGCAGCCTGTAAAGCCTGTGGGTTTTTTGGGTGTATCCGAAAGTTTCCATGGTAACGAATGTTCAGCTTCAGAAGAAAAGAGCCCTGAAACTCCAAGCTGATGCTTCTGGGGTTTTTTAATATGATAATAAAATTTCATGATTCTATATTTTGATGATTCTGCATTTCTAACCATCTCCAGCACTGTACAGAGAATGGAGATGAACATAAGCGAAAAAAATTATGCTAAGTATTATATGAATCAAAACACAAGACAGTTTCAAGAGTCTACATCTACTTGCTTGTAGGTGGGAGCTGAGGGAAACCATAGCACGTGTGGTGATTTCCAGCATGTTGGGGTGGTGAAGCAGGACCTCCTAAGGAAAACCTGGGCTTACAAACTGCTGGAGTTCTGGTGAATGAGACTGAGGTTTGAGACCAGATGGTGGTGATGGGCAGCTGGTGATATGATGGGCAATTGTCTACCACTCAAACTGGGCTGTGTGGCCACAGGAAGCTCAGGTTGCTGATGGAGGATGTGCCCTTCCCTGATCCCCAGTGCAACTCTGCCAGGCCTCTAACACATCAGCCCTGGCTGGAAGGAGGGTGAAGCCTGAGGGGCAGAGATGGTCATAGAAGCCAAAATAGCAAGCTTTATGCTCAGCAGATCTGAAAAACTCCCCTGCTTCTTGAAGCTGTTCTTTTCAGGGCAGCTACCACAAACATTTGCAGACTCGTTGACAGGTTGGAGTCCCACCAGAGGTGTTTCTCAGGAGCTCATGCGGATAAGGATTTTTTTTTTTCCAAACTGAAAAAAATATCCCAAGCATGGTCATGCAAAAAGAGGAGGTTCAGCTTTCCCTGTGCTCAGGAGTTTCACAGCTTGTGCTTATGCTTTTTTTGATAGAATCTGTTGTTGCATTTGCTTTTGCCTCCTAATAGCATGCCTGTGTTGGACTCCCATTTGAATTTCCAGACAGACAATTGGGGATCTGTACCCTGAGAATCTGCAGCACTTGTTCCAGTTCAGAAAAGAGGGGCGTATTGTTCTGACTAGAAGAGAGTAAAAAATAGTTTGTACTGCTCCTTACACTGCCTGTATACAGTTTTCCTTTCAGAGTACCAAAAATCTAGTTGCTGCACAAGCCTCATAAAGCCATCACAACTGCTCCAAATGTATGATGCATTTTGTGGGTTTCTTCTGATCTGCAAATCAGAGAGGCAGGTTGGGTTGAAATAATATTGTTGCTACATGCTCACAAATTCCATACTCTCAGAGACATACACAGAGCTAGAATGCTTTGCACTACTCAGAGCAGTGCAACAGCATCTCTGGTTGCAGTGAGCAGCACTGCCCAAAATGCTGTGTCAGTGGATCACAAGCATCTTTCCACCGAGTCACTGCACAGTCTTCCCTGGGGCAGGGAGCAAGGCTGTTACACATCTGCTGCATATCAGCACAGGTCTGGAAGAAATGAGGTGAAGTCTTTCTGTTTTTGCAACAGCTTGCTTGTTTTCTCCACAGTGTTTGTGTTTGCTCAAAGAGGGCAGTATTTGCACTTCTTTCTTCTGAAGAGCTGAACTTCGCTATTGTTTGCTGAATGCAGAACTACGCAGAATCTGAACATCTTTCAGAAATCACAACAGAAAAAAGATTCACTGCTGTTATTTTGAGATGCTGTTTGTTCCTACACCAAATCCTGCTGGTTTTATTTACATGTGCCTTTTTGTGATTTCCCTGTTTTTTGCAAATCACACCAAATAAATGTTTTCTGTGTTCCCTCAGCTGGGTCTGCAGCTGCAGTTTGCTAACAAGCATGGGGTAGCAAGGGCTGTGCACAGCAGAAGTGCCTTGCCATGTAAAACACAGAGGATAATGTCATCTCTATGCAAAACTACAAAAAGGAGAAAAATGTTGGCTGAATGGAAAAAGAAGATGAAATTAGTACAAGAAAGAGGACATATTTGAAAACTTGTAGGCATTCAGAAATAAAAAAAGTAAAAGCTGTAAAAAAATTATTCAGTGTCCTCTTCATCACATCTGGACAATGTTTAAAGTACTGTGTGAAACAAGGGGACATAAGAAAATTTCCCATCTTTAATGGCATGCACCACATTTGTCCCATCTTTAGACATGATAAACCAATGAGAAAAAGAAAGCAAGGGGTAAAACCACTCTTTGTCATGCAGCTTCTCTTACACATTCACTGCAGGGATTTTTCAAAGCTGCACATGTGCCGACGGACACTGGCTGGTGGGCGAGAACTCTGGCTGCCTCTTCCTGAAGATTGAAAAGAAAAAGACACCCAGTGAGTGGCTATACACATGTGCACACATGGTGGCTATACCACTCAATAGGTGCCTGTCCCTGACCTATGTCTGTGGGCTTTCCCATCTTTCATCCTCTTGTCACCTCAACTTCCACAAAAATTTCTCCTTGGCTCCAGCACAATACTGTTTAAAATAGATTTTCATGATGTTCATTCTGCTTCCTCTGCTGAACCTTGATGCACTTTACATACCAGATGGCAAGGGCTGCTGTGCATCTAGCTGTCAGAGGAACTTCACCCCAGTATTCTCAACATAGGATGAAATGATGAAAAAAGGAGCAACTGCCCCTCACATCTTATTTACAAAAGCATCACCAAAAGTTTTTGCTGGTGGAGTTTTTAATATATACTCAGCTGCTGCTTTTTCCATTATCTCTCTTCCCCTAATCTGTTTTTCTAAATGTTTCTTTTACTTTTGGAGCTCTGGATGAATAGTCACTAGTTTCCATTATATGTGATTTGACTGCTGTGCTTCTTTATTTTTAAAGGAAGCATTGCGTTTATTGAGGTAGACACAAAATGAATAGTCTCCTAAGCACTCTATCTGCAATGGTAATTCAATACAGAATTGCAGATTGCAGTTTGGACTGTTAATATAGGATGATTTCCATTTCATTTTTCTTTTCTTCCTTGCCCTGTCAAGCAGATGCAAATTCTCATTTGTCTTCCCCAGTATCAATAAAAATAATATAAACACAAGCGCGTGCTTTGACAAAAATCTCAGGTATTTTTGCACATGGAATATATCACTGAATTTCTGAAAAAAAATAAAATCATCATTGTATTGCAAATAAAATGCAAATTGAAATTCAGCATTTCTCCCCATCAAACAGTCATAGTGCATGCTTGCCAGACTTCTGTGCACGTCCAAATGAGAAAAGATTCATGGATGGCGTGTGCATGTACTACATACTCAGTACATGAGCCAAACAAGCCATTCCTCTCACCACACACTAAAGCACAGGAGCACAGCATGATGTACACAGAACACATGCATACCCATTTGGGAGCAGTAGATGCCTTGAGATGACTTCTGAACTATTATGAATAAAACACAAATAAGACATTCTGCTGAGCAATTCTGCCGACCTGATTACTTTGAAGCCTCTATAAAAATTAAATTCCGTACCAGGTGTAATGGGATCGCTGAGATTTGAAAATTTAAAAGTGGTCATGACTAGGAACTTAGTTAGCATGGTCTCCCCTCCACCCTATTAAAGTTACAGGGATTATTAGGCTTCTGATTAGACAAAATATTCAGCATTTCTACAGTCTTACATTTTTCTTAATCAGTTGAGAGAATAAGAGCTTTCTACTTCCTTTGCTTTTTGTTCAGTCACAGGAGCTAATTTTACTAAACAAGTAGCAACACACAGTTGATTATCTGAGAGAAAAACCCAGATCTAAATGTGTTTCATTTAGGGTACATGCAGTGCTGTACACTCAGCAGGGGGCACACAGCTGTCCTAAGCAGACAGCCCTGCTTAGGACCATGGAAAAGGTAGAAGATTTTTGTTTCAGAACACGGCTTAGAACTTGGATCTGAGTCAACAGGCTTTGGCAACTGTCATTCCTCAACTGCTGCCATTTGGTGTCACTTATGGGTTACTTAGCTGCACCCCCTTTATATTTCTTCTTACTCATATATATCCCTGTAGTGAGCTCAGAGCAGTTTGCTCTCCAAGCTTTTGGCATTTGTTGGTCTTATGAAATCCTCCTAAGTGAAAGGAAGAAAGAAGCCTGCTTCCTCAAGCAGTTCAAAATACCTCAAAACATTCAAAAGACAGCAAACTCCTCTCTTACTGTGATTGCAGTTGTGCTCCTCAGCCAAAATCAGACACAGATGTTACATCTAAGAGAGTATGAAACCCCCAAATGCCTGCCAGGTTTGCATTCTGGAATTTGGGTTGCATTGTTGATGTTAAAATGCTACCAAGCTCCATCAAAGCAGTGGTCTGCCTTTTGATCAAGGTTAAGGGCGATCCCCACATGGTGCTGCACGGCATAAACATAGCAGAAATCACCTAAATCTCAGGTTTCATGCTTCAGTGGAATTTGAATTTATAGTGAAATTTAGATTTATAGTATGGGAAATGTAGTACATGTTCTGATAGTATTTCAGTGAATTATTTTCCAATTATCAAATCAATGTCAACACTGTAGATAATAATAGATGCTTTTGATGCATTGAATATGAAGTATCCTTGTAGGCTTTCTTTTGTCTTCCTAGTAGTGTGTGCTAATACTGCAGAGTTGTGATTCAGTCCCCTAATCTGAATCTCTATAACTCTATTTTTTTTCTTCTATTTTTAATGATGGCAATGTATCCCTGCTTCTTTCTCCTAGCCTTGCAGGCAGTAGTGGCACTTCACATACATTTCTTTGGTTATAAAACATTAGATACTCTGCCCATCTTTACAATATGAGAATTAATGAGTCATTTTGGGGGCAGTCTTCTCAAGGGTAATTCCTGCTGAGTAGTTATTTGTATCCTGAGCCCAGAGGCAGGATGGATCTTCTGTGCATTTGAACAAGGAGCTGGCATACCATCATGAAAGTGTCTGAGTTGCTTTATAAGGAACCCCTGGGTGCAATAACAGGGAGTCTGGCAGAGGAAGCAGGGTGGCAGTGCAGAGGGTTCCTGAAAGAAGTGGCTTAATTGCTTTACTTTATGTTCTTTGAAGCAGAAAAATGCTTCTGGCTAGTCATTCAGAACAGGGTAGGTAACAAGCCTGTTGAAATTTGCAGTGAGGAATATAAAGCATCAGAAGGAAGTGTCACTCTTGACACCATTTTTCCTCTTAAGTGTAAATGAATCATCCCATGAGGCAAACAGCCGTGTCAGGATTATTGGAAGTGTAAATTCCTATCTGCAATGTTTTATATCTGTACAGTTGTGGAACTAGAAACATTCACCTTCTGCTCTGAAATTATTTTCTCTGCTTAATCAGACTCCCCAAACAGAATGAGTCTATCTGGTGCCCAAGAAAACTGAGATGGAGTACACTGTGCTACTTTTCATCTGAAGTCATGGCCAGAGATCCTCCTCCCTAGATGTACTCCAAGCTGTAAAAAATCTTTCTCATTCCCCATGTGAAAAAAGTACAGAATAGCATATCACCAGAATTTGTACAATCTAATTTGAAACAACTGGACATCAACAACATTAGGAAGAAAGTAAAGTGGGGAGGATATTCAAGGGAAGTTAAGTGATAGCCCTGAATAAACTCCTCATTTTTAAGAATTTATATATAACCCCTGGTTTTAGTACAGGGAAGGAGAAGCCTTGCACCTTGTGCCCTTGGCACACTGCCTCACATTCAAGAGCAGTTCCTGCTCCAACACTCAGACTGGCTGCCCTCTGCACTCCCAAGGAATAGGTCAGCAACACCACAAACTTTCTGGCCTGCATTTCACCTCCTCAGTGCTCTAGCAGTCTGCAAGGTGACTGGGAAGGTAAGCAAACCTCATGTGCAGAACCAGACCACTAAGTGTTCAGCTAAACTCTCATCCCACCCAGATCCTCATGCCTCTCCAGTTCTAGCATCTTTCTAGGAAGAAGCATGTTCCTCTTCAGATGTTTGTGTCTTTAAAAGGTCAGGTTTTATGTACCGTTGTCACAGCTGGATCAAAAGATATCTACATAAAAAGAAGCAAGGCCATGTCCTTTTCCTGTAGGATGAGAAGCTGAATTTTCAATGCTCTTTTGTATGAGCCAGGACCTGATAGAAGATTTCTAAGGCTATAGATGAAGTTGGCAAGATGGACAGATTCTTGGTAAAATTTAATTTTTTAAACACAAGTCCTGAATTCCAGTCTAAGTGATGCCTGGAATTGCTCTGGGTTTTAAATTAATTATGCTAATCAACGGCACAGCGACAAGTTTTGGAGAGAAATTAAGAGCTATGGTGGAAAGAGCAGTACAGTCTACAGGGTTATTCACCCTCACCCAGCAGAGTGAGGCATATGGATAATTATCACCCACAGAGGACTGACAAGCGGGAGGGATTTCATGGCACATCCTTTCTGTTGAGGTGTCAGCATCTGCTGAAGAGGACAGAAGGGTCAAGGTCACCAAGGAGAACATAATCCCAGAAGGATGCCCAGAAAGACCTGGCACTGAGCTGGATAGTGAAGATGGAGCAAAGGCTGTGTATGCTTCAGGTCACCCCAGGGCAGCAGGAGCCAGCTGCGTGCTGGGGGAGCGCTCTGGCCCTCCCCAGTTGCTCCCTTCTGCTGCTCCACCTTCCCCTCTGTGTCAGCACAACCCTTTGCAATTATTCAATCATCTAGCAGGGAATGACAGCAACAACTAATCTGGGTCACAATTATGCCAGAAAAAGAAAGGTGAAAAAAACTCCTATTTCCCAATTTGAGTTCACAGCATGGCTGTCCAGATTCTTGTCCCTGCATAGGCAAAGTGATGGCATATTTTTTTTCTTCCAGAGGTCAGGATGACCCTGATATGTGTAAAAGTCTCTTTTTTCCCAGCCCTGTAGCCAAAGAAGGAGTCAGGACTTGCTGTCTGCAGTTTCCAAGGTTGTTTCTTTTCTCTTATCTGGTACATTTTTTCCCTGACCCGCCGTGATCCATCTGGCAGGACAGACAGAGGCATTCTGCCCGCCCTCCGGGCAGTGTTGTCTTTGTATGCTATAATCTATGTGTACAATATTTACAGTTAATTCCCAATGCCTATCACCTATTTTGCACAGTCTGCCTCTACTCTAACCAATCCAAAAGAGCCAACATCACCCAGAATATGGAGGCTAGGAGGAAGGAGAAAGAAGGACAGGACACACCCAAATCCCTCCATCTTGGCCCCCAAACCCCTGTTTAAAAAAACCTCAAAATTCTACTTTTCTACTTTGTAACAAACTAACTATCACTCAACTTTCGTGGCTTGTGCTTCCTCATACAAGGTTGGTAATTTTTTCTATGGATAGAAATCAAAAACACAAGGGTCTTTGGCTTCATGCCAAGGCCCCTGAGCCCCCTGCGAGGGTCTTGAGCCATCCAGGACAGCCAGAGAGATGTCCTGGGTTCCGACAGCGTGGGATAAAGGAAGGCTTTGAGTGTCAGTTCTGGCTTATGGCAGCTTAAAGCATTTGTGGATTTACAGGCTATGATAGCCCAAAGTAGCTGCAGGAAAATCTCTTGGTTGTCTGAGATGGTTGCAGAAGAGATTTTTGAGATAAATTATATAACACTAAGGATTAATAAATTTCTATAGCCTTATGTTTCAGAGGATATGGGAAAGTAAAGGAGGAAGGACTGCTCACTGGCTGGGGAGCACAGAGATGCCTGGGGCCACACTTTGTGCTCCACCAGAGCCTGCACTGCCCAGGCACAGGAGCTGTGACTGCACACCCACCCCGCGCAATCCCGCTGAGCCCGCAAAGGAAGCTGCCAGCTGGGCAGGAGAGCCCGCGGCTCAGCGGGGCTGGTGCCACCCACACGCCTCCTCTGCTCGCTGGGCACCGTCTGCGCTGCTGCGGCTGCACTTTCAGGTGTGGCTCCCTGTCAGTCCTTGTCAGTCTGCTGGAGGTAGATAATCCCTCTGCTGGAGTTTCACAGACTATGGGATTTGCTTTCTTTGGTTTTATTGGTTGTTTCCTGGGTGTGTTTGCTGTCTGGTTAGTCAACTTGTCTGAGGGGCTTTGAGACGCAAAAATATGAGAAATGTGAGATAAGTCCCAATTTCCAGACAGTCCTTTCACTGGGAATGCAAGGCTTGCAAGGCAGTCAATGCAGGCTGGATGGAACCACCTGAAGATTTGGGTTGTGCCACGAAAATAAATGGCCAGAAGATTATATAAAAAAACCAAAAACAATAAATTCCATTCAAGCGGAGGGGGAAACTAACAAGAACTCTAATTAAGAAAGCATGAAGATTCTTGTCTTTAATACACCAAGGATGAGGAAAGATTAATAGGGTTGGGTAAAGAGAAGGAGGAACTACTAACTAGAAGGTGGCTTGTAGATGGCTGTTTAAATGGAACCTGTGATTCTCTGGGGCTAATCAGACTGAAATTGCAAACACCAGCAAACAATTTACTAGTGAGGAGTTGCTATAATCAGATCAAGGGGAACTTGTTTTGATAGAGTTTATGATCAGCTTTAACATCTCTGGCTGTGGTGCTGCAGCTGTGCTAAACTAATAATTTGCTGCTGAAGGGGACAACTCTCGCCCCTGTTCCCCAAACCATGGGCATCAGAGAGTTTCTCTGGTGCTGACATTAGTGTTTATATGACCTTGAAATCTGGCTCAAGGAATCCAGCAGACAGTAATTAATTTTCTTTTTTTTTTCCTGTTTGTAAGGGTAGTTTTATAGGGTGGAAGAAAGCCACATCCTGCACACCACGAAAGAAGAACCACAGAGAGCAGAGAAGGGGAAACAGCTTAAGAAGAGACAAAATGAAGCAGTAAGCTAGAAATGGTAAATTATCTATAGTGAACTAACAAGAAACCTGGAATTTTTAGTTGTCAAGTGGGCTTTAAAGTGACAAATTATGTGATTGCTTTCAGCCTGCATAATTGTTTGCTGTTTACAGTGATAATGACTTTTGACCTATGCTTGTCAGGTGTGGGATGCTGAATACCAGAGCACATATATGCTCCGAAGAATTAGTTGACTTGCTATTTCAAAATTAAATAGTCTCTTAACAACTTTAGTGTGGAGGCAGATGTTATATTGATACAATATACTTTCAACCCATGCTGAAGGTGGTTTCTTAGAGTCCATTGGCACAGCAGAGAACCTAGCTTCTCATGCTGGCAGTGTTTATTAGTGACTTTTTGACAGTGTATGTCTTCTGTGTGCTGGAATCTGTTCTACAGATATACCTTGGTCTGAAAATCCTAAAAAAAGATCTGACAGTGAAGAATTGGCCCATTCAGAGTCCTTGTGGCACAGAGGTAAGAACACAGAGAACAGAGGGGAATGTGTTCAGATCTCTGCTCTGGGTATGAATAGCTTTAGTTTTCAGTGTGCTTGGGAAAGAGAATCAGAAGACAAGTGAAAAAATCCTCACTCCATACTAGCTAAGCAAACAAAAAAATGAAGTCAAGCAGAAAGCCAAGAAAGATTTTTAAATTCCTCACTCTTCCCTTTATAAACTCTTAAAACCCCAAGAACAAAAATATAAAAAAAGCAAGTTGCCCATTACACATGTCTGAGGGACAGACATTTAGCAAAGACTACATTCAGATTTTGGACTGAGCAGTGCACCAGAACTTAGCCTTTGTTCTGCCATATCCATCATATCCATATATAGATATTTGTAAATGAATGTCTGAATCTGCAGATTTTATTTCTAAGAGGGTATAGAACCATACCCACCTACATTCCCTTAACAGAGACAGACCACCTTCTGTCTCTGGGGATAGGATTCATTTGTGAATTACAGAATCTGGCTAAAAATCAGAAGCTTTGTCAGCATGTGATCATAACTTCTGCAGTTTGTCTTGTGGTGTTTTGCTTTGTGAGGTATCCCTGAACAAAGGAGAGCGCTCATCACAAGAAGGGATAAACTCAGTGGACAAGCCAGAATGCAAAATGCCTTTCACATCAGTGAAAAGAAGGCATGCAAGTGTTGCCCCCTTCTTGGGCTCTTATGTTCCTCTTATGTGTCCCTAAGAAAGGAAAAGGATTAAATAAATAAGCATTAGTTCTGCATTTCACATTAGTAAGTTTGCTTTGAATTGTTGGGATGAATCAAAAGTATTTTTCAGATGTCTTAATTTGAGGGAAAAAAACAAACCTCAGTATTAACTGTCTATACATGTGTATAATACTTGGGCTGTTTTATAGTCTTGTTCTTATTTATAAAGAATATCAGAGATCCACAAGATACCCTTCAGTACCTAAATTTTTTCCCCCCTAAATTAGCTCAAAGATGTATGAAATCACAAGGTGACTCAGAGACTCCTGCAGAATAAATGCTTGCAGAACACCCTGCATGTTTATTCTAGCAAGTATTTGTACATGAATTATCACGTGTTTGTGCAATGTCACAGCTCTCTTTGTTACTGCTGAGGTGAGGTGAACAACAGTGGCATGGGCTGAAACATCACACCTTGAGAATAGAAAGGAGATAAATTGCATTCTTACTTAAAAAATGTTAGTGAGCTCTAGAAGACTTGTATTTTAGTTCTTTGTTCCTTTTCCATTTTATATTTCAGAGCAACACTCGCACACAACATGGGTTTGGGGATTGGTTTGTTTTTTTTTTCCCAAGGGTGTGCTTATGAGAGTTGGAATCTGATTTCCATATGAAATATAAAGAAATATCCAGGGTTTAGGTGCTTAACTATATGTAACCTTCAACACCTATTTATGTATCTGACACTCTTTAAAGGTGAAGTTTTCTTCCCTATTTTTCTCACAGAGACAATTGTAACCAAAACAATGTGCGAGTGTGGTGCTAAGCAGATAAACAACACTTGCTTATCCCTACATGGGAACGCAATTGTTTGTATCACTCACTAATAAGTTGATGCACTTTTGCAGCATCCTAACTGGATATGAATAATGTATACAAGTACCAAAATACAAGGAAATGTAATAAGTGATCCAGTCAAGCAAGAAATTAAATTACAAGTGGTGTCCTTATTCCTGTGGTTTATGCCAAGAAAGATACTAGCTTTCCCCAGGATTTCTGTAGTGCTGCCTTTGCTTCCTCTCAGTCAGGAAGCAGAGATTGTGGTACATAACTGCAAAGCTCCCCTCTGATGTGACTGTCTGTCTTTCTGTCATTGTACTTAAGTATTGAGATTCATTAAACAAAGATGCCTGGTGCTACAGCAGTGCCCCCAAGCAGAAAAACATTTTGTGATTCAGCGTCTTGAGTGCTGCAAAACAAGAGGAGGAGTAGTAAAGTGAAGCTCTCCAGCAGTCCTTTGGCAAGAACCAGGCTGGACTCAGAGACTGTGCCTTAGATATATGTCAAAATCTCCTGGGAGAACAAAGTTGTGCCCACCCCTGAAAAGACTGCGGTAAAACTGCCATAGACTGGGAACTTCTGAGAAAGGGAGGAAATTGCACAGAACCTCACACAACAGCCCTCTCATTTAAAGGGACCATGCACATAAACTGTGGCTCTGAGTGGTGATAAAGAAGCAGAAGTCGGGATGGAAGTGCAGGGTGCACTCAATGTATCCTGTAAACTTATTCAATATAACCTGGCTTTTGTCTGAGCAGGGTTTATCCCCACTGCTCTTACTGGGAGGCTGCTGCAGAACCTCTGAGTTCTTCCAAGTTATTTCTCCCAAATGTAGCCTCAGGCAGCCTCTCTTTGGCCATGAAAGCAAGCCTAGAGGACTGAGATTAAATTGCCAGGCCTTTTGGTTTTTGCTTGATCACAAACATTCCAATCATAGCATGTATTTTTGCCCACTTCTCCTTCTCATCTTGTTTTAGGAATGGCATGTAATCAGCTATGCATGAGCTGGGACTCCCTTTAGCTGGTATGATTTGCAAGGAAAACTTATGGTGCTTCATGCAGCTATGCCCCTTATTTCTCATTAGAAGGATTAAAAGAAACCCAGCGTCACCAGACTGGTTATTTTGCACACATACACACAGGTAGACAATTTGGTATATAATTTGATATATGCATATGCCATACCTTATTTTTAAATAAATATGGGTTTTAGTAGTTATTTAAATGGGAAAGAATGTAAGTCTGGAAGTGATATCTGAGAGTCTTTTATCCCTTATTCTGTATTCTATTTTTGGTCTATGGGCCAGAACTACAATATATGTACATCATAATCAAATGAAAATTCAAGGCTATGGAAGACAATATTAGATATAATTACATAGATCAAATTTAACAGAGAAACCCTGCAGCAGGGCTAGAAGACATTGTTATTGGAATATTAAGTTTCACACTCCCCTGTTGTTTTTTGTTTCTTCCCAGTTCTTTAACATTGGTTCTAAGAGTCTCTTTGAAACTATGTAACTGTCTTCTGGGAGTTTTAAATATTCACTTAAATCAATATACTGACAAGGACAGAACAGCTTGACTGGGTTTGTTGTATTTTCTTACATGAAATTCACATCACATCCACAAGAGAACCGGGTAAGAGCTGTTACACATCACAGTGCTATGTGTCTGCAAAATCTTTCATGGTTTAAGACCAGTAAACAGCCCAGCAAAGCCAGCAAACATACCAGCTGCTGAGAGAGAGATGTTCGGCATTAACACCTTCAGCTATTCTTTGTGAGCATGCAAGAGGCTTTCCCAAAAAGGCACTGCAACCTCAGAAAAGGGTGAAGGACTACACTGAATACAGAAGCTGGGTAAATGTTAGGAAGGGCTGAAAAAGGAAGATGAATCAGGCCAGGCCAGGGTGCCACCTGCTTTCCCTGTGACAGCTGTGTCACCAGGAGCCATTCTAGAGCTGCCACATCTGCAACAAGCTGTGAAGGAAGCAGACTCCTTCTCCATGATATGCCCTGAGTGTGATGCAAGGGTGAACCAAATGTGCAGTGTTTTTGGGGCCCCATGCCCTGGTGGGGAGCTGGGAGCCTCAAAGCTATGGACTGGCACAGCACCTTGTGCCCCATGGTGCCACTGCCCTACATAGTCAGCCCCGAAGGCAGGGTCTGGGTGTCAGCATTTTATTGGAGGTTAATGGAGAGATCAGATATACAGCAACAACTTGTTCAAATAAACAACCTTATCTGTTCTGCACAATTTGACAATTTTTTTTTCTTTTCAATCTCTGTATAATTTCTCACTGGCAGAAGCTCACATCCTTTCTGCTGTTTCTAAATTCTCTTTCCAAAATATGCCATTTCCCTCTGGGGTAAGCTTTAGTAGGATGGCTGTGCAGACAAAGCAGCAGGCCTAAGAGTCTTCTTGAAAGTCCCTTGGAATGTGGTATTTTCCAAGGTCTGTAATGGTAAAAATTAGGGTCTGTCATACTGTGTCTGCAATACTACTGCAGGACACGAGAAGTTTACCCACTGCATCAGTTTTCTAAATTGCAAAGCAAGGTTGTTACCATCTCCTATTAGATTCAGCAATCATCTCTATACTGGTTTGGCACCGTTGTAGGAAGGTAAAACTACACGAGATGCTAATCTGTGTAAGAAGCATTTAAAGATAATTCTTGTGTGCTGCAGGCTAGATGACACATTTCAGGACCAAAGAAAATACTTCTCACATTGGGCTTGTGTCCTGAAGCACAGGACTTAATAAATCTCTTTTACATGAGAAGGTACAATGATGACCGGTTATTACTAATCCTGCTTGCACTTTCCACTAAACCTACTTGTTTCAGAAATTCTGATACATTTTAGCCAGACAGAGGGAAAAATTCCCGGTGTGGCTGTGCCACGTTGAGATAGATAGGTTTGTTTTGATTTCACATACTTTAGCCTGCGGAGGTCAGGACAAAAGGCATTATTTTACTTACATCAAAAGTGCTTTCATGTATTCTATTCACACTTTTCTCTCTCCCTCCTTGCCTGCTTAAAGATAGAATATTGACTGTGCAGAATAATAACATAATAGTGAGAAGATGGAGTACTCCTGAGCACCTATTTCTGTGACAAGGCTGTTAGGCTGGATTAAGTGACAGGCTGTAAAATATCTACATTTGAGCAACTGCAGCAGAGCATGCTGAATATTCACTCTCTGTATCTGGAAGCTCCAAGTCTTGCCATGCTTCATTGTGCAGTTGCCTCCTCCCACCACCATGAAAACCAGTGAAACAAAATCTTCTGGACATACTTGTGCTAAGATTCCCCTCACCATGTGTCTGTGAGAGGCTTTGAAAATGAAGGAGTGGAAGAGCCCAAAAGCCTTTGTGGACTGTGAATGGTGAAGGGAAATGAGCCCAGAAAAGCACGGCTCGTCAGTACAGCTTGCTCAAGATGAAATGGCAACTCAGCAAATCAGTTTAAAGAGAAACATTAACTTCAGAATACCTGGAGATAATTTTATTACTGGCAAGACAAAAAAGCAGGTGGTTCCCTAAGCCATTTGTTACTAGAGATTACAGAGCACCCTGATTCTCAGTTTAAAAACTGTATGTAGGGAGCCAGCATAGAGGGAGAAAGGACAAAGGGAGGCAGGAGGAAGTTGCTAGCCAATGTTGGATTGTCTGCAAATTTTTATTGGAATAAAATAAATCACATTTGAGAGATCCATGGCCCAGGTGACTGCCTGGACACTACTGAGTGAGTAGTGCCTGTGACAGCAGTCTAGAGTCATGGACTGCTGAAATGTGTGAAAAAGATAAATGACATGTTTGGAAGTATTTTAAATCAGCTATTCATTTCTAAAGGCAGACAGCTGGACGAAAAATAATTGAATGTAAATGTACTAAAATTACAAGGAGAAAGCAGGTAACCTATGCATTAATGTGGAGTCCTGGCCATTCAGTGAAACTTGCTAGTTGACTTCCTTTTAACTCAGATTTTGCTACATAATGTATATTGACAACTAAATCCTTACTTACTCTGATTCAAAATTCACTAAAATGGTGTCCAGACCTGAGGTCTCAACCATAAATTTAAAATAATTTATATGTGAAGACTGAGGGAGCAGATAAGCATCACTGCCAGACCTGGAGCTTATTACCCACAAAATGAACTTTCTCCCAGTGATGACTCCTGCAGCACTCCTAGAGAAGGCATTTCCTGAACCCTCATCAGAATCAGCATCTGAAGTGTCACTGGCTATTTTTTACTTCATGTAGTACAGAAGAAAGCATTGCTTCCTCAGGGAAAGGATTGTTCAGGCACTGTAAAAACATCCTTCTCTTTGAGCTCATTGACCCTCATAGACCAAAATAACTTTTGTGGCAAAGAAGAAGGCTAAAGATCACAGCAAGATCCATGGAAACACAAAAGTTTCCATCTCACATCTGGAAAACATAAAAAATAGATGCAAAAGGCTCTCCTAACAAATGCTGCTATACTATCATCCTATAACAGCCAGATTTTGCAATACCTTCAAGCAGCAAACAAACAATAAATGTCCCCACAATGCTCCAACACAAGCAGCAGATATCACTCTCTCTTCATCTCTCCTGATGGAGCTGCTCCATTTTTAATACATATTTAAGTATTCATTTGACAGGAAGGAAAAAATGACAGTTGCTTGGTACTGAAGACACTCACGAGGGATCCCTCAGACCCAGATTCAAGCTCTCTCACTCAGAGAGAGCTGAGAGAATTCTCTCAGAATAATACCAAGTATTTCCCTAGGGTTTGCACTACAGTGTTTTTTTCTTTGTTCCAAAATACTGCTGTACAAGAACTTACAGAAAGGAGACTTGCCCTGGACAGTGCATAATCCAGTTATAGATCACCCACCTGGGAGACTAAGGAGATTGTCTTAGCCTAGGTGAGCACTTTAACTGTTGGGGTAAGATTCCCTGATGATTTCCTAGTGTCTTCCTCCCTCCATGGGAAAAAAGAATGTCCCCCTGGCCCAGGGAAAATGCTTACCAGCAAAGACCAATTCTATGAAGTGTTTCAAAAGGCCAGAATTTTCTGATGGAAAACATAAATATTCCACTGGAAAATTCCCAACCAGCTCTATGGAAAACAGTGCTGATTGCAGTTGCTTGTAGTTTAACTCAATCTAAATAAGAGCAAGCTCAAATCCTCAAGACTGTGTGTACCATCTTGAGAGTGCAACAAGTCAGTAAAGGCAGTGGGCTTTATTATTTATGTGAAGACCAGTGTTACTAAGAAATTTATTTTCACTGAAACTCTGTTGGCAATGCAGCTGGGACAGACGTTTTTCAAGATGACTTTTATGACCTCTATGTCAGCACCAGAGGCAGCTGAAGGTTTCGAATTGACTAATTGATCTTCTGTTAGTAGACTTCCCTGGTTAATTCTTTTGCTCTACTTTAGGAAGGAGAAAGGAAGAGTGTCTCAGCTTGCTCTAGTCCCCAGGCTATACTAGTTAAACTAACAACACAATATTGCATGAAAATGCTTTATGAAGGCTTATATAAGTTTGATCTGTCCTTATAAATGTAAACTAGTTTCCATTTTTAAAACTAATTCAATTTAACCATATATCTCCCCACCAATTTAATTTAGATGGAGGCCACTTTTCTGTGTAGGAATTGGAATTCAATAGATTAGGCAGAGAAGAGATTTGATACAGACAAGAAAAGAGATGAAAATTGAAAAGCAGAAAAAGAGAAGCAAACTAGGAAGAGACAGAAGGCATAACAGGAAGATAGATTAATACATCTAGGAGAGAAATCTTTTGAGTGCAGAACTGCACTCATAGACAAATGTGGCCACAGGGAGAGACTATTGAAGAATCTAGAAACAGAGCAACATACTTACAGGGATTAGAATTACTGAAAACATCACAAATAAATCCCAGATTTTGATAGGAAATTAAAACAAACAAACCAACTAACCAAATCAAATAAAAAAGAAACCCACCCAAAACCAAACCAAACCAAATAACATAAAAAAAAAAAACCCAAAAAAAAAAAAAACAAAAAAAACCCAAAAAAAAAAAAAACAAAAAAAACCCAAAAAAAAAAAAAAAAAAACAAAAAACATACAAACAAAACCATTGAAAATCAGTCTGGAGGCCATTCCTGTGGGCACTGAGCATGTACCAGTAGCTTTAAGTACTGTTTCAGAAAGGACTTGATTACACATTTGAGTTATCTAGGTGCTTCAAAGGCTGCAAAAAATTCTACTTTTTCCTTCTTGATTTCCTCATTGACTCACTTTTTTATCTGTGTTGTCACTACATCCCCAGAAACTTTGCAATGGACTCAGCTAGGAGCTAAAAAACTCCTCCAAAGCCCTGACATTACTTTTTGTTTTGCTTTGTGACTTTATTTCCAAAGCTTTGTGCTTGTCTATTTAACTTCTTTCAGTTCTTCATGCCCATGAACAGAGAGATGTGCTGTCCTTTTCCATCGCAGTCCCAGGGTGCCTCTGCACCTGTGCTGGTTTGGGTGAAGAACATGCAGTAA
Source organism: Peucedramus taeniatus (assembly GCA_013400575.1). Taxonomy (NCBI): domain Eukaryota; kingdom Metazoa; phylum Chordata; class Aves; order Passeriformes; family Fringillidae; genus Peucedramus; species Peucedramus taeniatus. The sequence continues at coordinate 27,282 of WBNO01017544.1, read as the reverse complement.
CTGCACAAGAGGTTTATGTCAGAGGTGGGAATTTGGCTGTGTAAAAGACATGGATGCTTAACCTGAGGGGAAAAAGGCATATTAACTAGGTATTGAGCTTTCAGTTTAGAAAAGCAACTTAAAACTCTGTAGAGCTGTTTTGCTTCGTAACACTCACACAGGCTTAACATAGAGGTCAAGAAAATCTTACTAAAATTATGTAACAAATTGCTATAAAGCTCAGGTAAGCCCTGTTGAGTTTTAAAGGTGACAATGATGAGGGAGAAGCTCAACTTTTTTAACAGGATGTAATATTCTCTCATATTAAGAACTGTATTCTAAGTATGTCACATTTGGATCTTTTCAACTACTTTTTTTTTTTTTAATAAAGGTAGAAGAAAAGTAAGCAGAACAGAGAATTAGTTATCAAGTTTCTCATGACCTAAAATATTCAAAAGTCTTCTTTTTTTGACAGACATCAACTTAAAGAAATCAACATTGTTAGACAGAAACCACACTGCAGGGACACCACACTAGTTTTTTACAGACATCTGAGTCCCCATCTAACTACCATAGAGCCAGAGGAAGGCAGATCAGGTTCCATCTTTCTATTTGCATGGAATTCAAGTTTTTGGGCTACAGAGAGTTTTGGCTACCTCCCTGCAGGTGGTGGCTGCTAGGGCTGTTTGCCACTCCCTACTCTCTCTCTGTCTAGCTCATGAGTCAGCAGCCTTGCCTTGATGTGGCCTCTGTGGCACACTGAGCTGTGTATTTGGGTCACTTATATCTCCATTCCCTTCCCTTCTGACCCCCTGTCTAGAAAAAAAATAACATGTACTGAAGTAGTATAAAGACAAAATTGATCACAGCATGGGTTTTCTACAGCATTACCTCCATCACCAGGACAGATGAAAATGGTTCATATGCAAACTGAATCAAAACCAACCTGAGTGACTCAGAGAAACCTACAGATCCCAAAAACCTGGAAATTAACTAAATTTTAATTCCATTGGGAAGTTCAGAAATGTAGGTTTCACTGGTGCTTTTTAACTTTTTTTTTCTAAATTGGGGCAAAATCATCTAGGCTCATATGAAGCCCTATGGTGCATCTTTAAAGATTAAAAACTATAAGATAATGAAGAATGCAGATTTTCAGACTACTCCTCACAGGGTGACGCTGTTTGAAGTAACAGTTCTCTCTCCCGCTCTGCTGCATCTGGGTTGCTTTTGATTATTAGCAAGGAAAATAACAAGTTCCACAGATGTGAATGCAAGTTCATTTTCACCATCAGTTGACTTCTGCAACTTTCACACCAACGCTGAGTTTGAGAACATGGAGAGATTTACACGAATGATGAGTAAGAGTACTGCTCATAATGCTGAGTATTAAATAGAGAACAGGGATAGTGTGGAGGGTGCTTTTGAATCACAGTCATGAGGACTGTCACAATACACTACCTTAAAAACTACTGTTCAGTCCTTTCACACACAGTCCTGTGGCCTTAGGCAAGTACATGTGATTTACAATCATTCAGACAAAGACTTCTTTTCTAAAAGGCTACAGTAGCACTTCAGTTTGAACATAATGCAGAGCAACTGCACGTCAGGGCGTGAGATCCCTGCACACACGCACATGTGACGGGGAGATGCAAGAAGCTGCGATGGAGCTTGGTCACCCTGCCACTGCCTGACCTGCGCCAGCAGTAGACGGAGCTGTGCCCAGCACTGCCTTCAGAGCAGAAGAGAAGATAATAAACAACACGTCAATATCCATCTGAGCCTTAGAACTAAAGGGTCATTTCCACCTTCTCTGCTACACAAGATGAAAAACTATTGCATACCTTACTATTCAGCAGACTACAGTCAACCAAGAGAGGATGGCAAAGAGAGGGACATATACAGATAGATGTGTACCTGCAGTCAATCCACTTACTTTGGATTTCCGGCCCCTGGCTTCTTTCTCCGGAATATGTTGAGGAAAGTGTTGGACTTGCAAGGTGCCTTGCCATCCCCGACATGCATACGCACCACATCTGAGGTGGTGAAGGCACTGCGGACGTTCCTCTCAGGCTTGGCAATAATGATGTACATCTTAGGAGTGAACATGCACCCCAGAGCCACCGTCACGCTCAGGCTCACTGCGAAACAGGTGGTGATGATCTTGTAGTTGCTCCCGAAATAGATGGGCACAAAGGCCAGCCAGATGATACAAGTGGTGTACATGGTGAATGCAATGTACTTGGCCTCGTTGAAATTGGCAGGCACATTGCGAGTCTTGAAGGCGTAGTATGTGCAGCTCATGATGAGGAGTCCATTGTAGCCCACAGGAGCCACGACGCCCAGGTTGCTGGTGTTGCAGATAAGGTAAACTTCCTTAATGCTGGGGTAGGAGAGGATGGGCATGGGAGGCTCCAGGATGATCAGCGTGATCACCAGGGTCAGCTGCACGCTGATCAGAATGGAGGCGATGACCACCTGGGCCCAGGCGCTCATGAAGCGGGGCTTGCGGGTGCAGATCTTCTTCTTGCTGCCCGCCAGGATGCGCGCGATGCGGTTGGTTTTGGTGACGAGGGCGGAATAGCACATGGCGGAGGAGAGGCCCACCAGAAGGCGCTGGAGGTAGCAGGACGTCGTGGTGGGTTTAGCTATAAGGGTGAAAGGGCAGACGTAACCCAGAAAGATGCCAGCCAGGATAATATAGCAGAGCTCACGGCTGGAGGACTTGACAACAGGGGTGTCTCTGTAGAGCACAAAGATAAGGGTGACAAACATGGTGACCAGGATCCCCAGGCAGGAAAAGACCACAGCCACAATAGACTCTATATTGCTCCACTGGAGATACTTTACAGGGATGGGTTCGCAGCCTGCAGTGTACAGAAGAGAAACAGAGTGTTAGAAAGGCAGCCCCTGGAAGAACCGTTTTTGCTGGATCTCAGTACAATCCAAACATTAGCATATGTCTATGTGACATGGATAATTGAAACTATTTTACAAAGGAGTGAACTGCATGATGGAAAAGTTTGGATTAAATATGTTCAAAAAACAGCCATCCATTTTGGGTGTCCAAACATTTTCTCATGATGCTGTAACAGGAAATTAGATTTGGAAATATCTGCTTTTAGAGATACCTGATTACAAACCCAGCATACCAAAGGCACAGCTGGGAACAGAACCCAGACAAACTCACCATCATCTCTTCATTTCAGCAGGGAAAGCATCATTGCAAACGGGTAGGTTTTTTACCTCCTCAGATTAATTTATTTAATCATTACCACAATCACTATAGTTTGATCTACTACATTTTTTGACAGTGATTTTATAAATATTATAAATTTATCAGAGATCTATGGACAGAAAAATGGTAATAAATCCAAAATTTTAATGGAACTATATCATAGATACTATACCGTAGTACATTTCTGCTTTTTTCTCTTCACAGTATCTTATTCTTATTTTGCCAAACCCTCTGCTCATTGTTTTCCCTCTAAATAATATAATTTAATTCTCTTGGAAGAGTCAAACCCACAGAATATGCATGCCCTCAGATATAAACTGGAAAGACTCTCCTTTCTGGCTAGTACAGGCATGCAAACAGAGGTGTCTGTTAAGACAGTATTTAACTGCTCTCTCCCACACTCAAGTTAAAGGATTCTCTGGATATCTTCCTCACTGTGCTGAAGAAGTAATACCAGCAATAAACACTATAGAGAAAATAAAATCCTTTGTTTTACTTAGATATTATGATTGTGAAGCTGTTATAGACATCTTTCATTATGGCATTTTCTAATTTCTGTTCTTGACTTAATAGTTCCAAAATGCTTTTAACATGTTTCTTTATCCCAAGGGAAGCATCCATGGCCTCTTCTACTTCTTGTTTCTGTCCTCCTCCAGGTTCCACAACTGGACACAACTCACCTTTTCTGCCTTTTCCCCACCTCTCAAGTATCTTTCCTCCTAGTTCCTCACCATACCTGTCTCAGTTCTCCTTACAGTTCAGTTTTTTAACCACTTCTCCACCCAGATATCTTTATTACAAACTGCTGCTCCAGCTTTTCTGATCCTGGACTGGCTGCTCATGAACTCTGCCTATCTGAGTTGTTGGACATGGCTGAAAAGAACAGGGAAACGATGGTAATGTCAGCAAGCTTGTGAGAGAGGCATTTTTCCCTCCCATTTTTGCTGCTAGATCTTAACAAGGGCCCTGATGTTGTGATGGGCAAAAGTTGTGCTCAGTCCCTTCCTCCTCAGTGTGGAATGTATTTGCAGAAACCATCTATGAACTAAAAGCTTCTGTGTCCCACAGTTTTGCCTAATTTATATGCATCTTCCACATGATGACAAAAACTACCAATAGATATCTCTACTGTAATGTAGGTACCTGTACTGTAAGGTAAAGTCCTTTCTTCTAAATAATTGAGAAGTAAAACAAGGTATAGATCAGGGTTGAACAGTTTCACTGTAACCTCATTTTGAGAAACAGGAGAAAAAATGTTTTTTGTTTAAATTTAAAAAATAAAAAAAAAAAATCAGCCCAAGGCAAAGTCCTGACATGGAAAATTTCTGCTTGAACTTCTAATGTCTGCCAATGTCATATGAACTGAGAAAAGGTCTTATAATTCTGTACACTTTGTCTCCAAGATGACTTAAGTACAGGTATTGTTGTTACACATGCTTGTAACATGAAAAACAATAGAAATTATAGCAGTGGCTATCAGAGGTCTTATTTTATAAAGAAAATATAAAATTAAGAGACGATTTTATAAAGAAAATTATTTTGCTCAATATGGTCTGTTCAAGACTCAGATAGGAAACCTGTACTTCTAACCAATACTTTTGTGGTGAAATATGACGGAAAACCTTTTTATTAGAAGTGTGAACCTTTGGCCATTTGCTTTAGCAGCCCTGATTGGAAGCTGGCTCCTCTATGATTTAATAAAAGATTAAGGATCAAAAGCTCCTGCTCATTGCTTAATACAAGTGAAGGTCTTACACAAGAATCTGGACAGTGGTTGTTGGAAGGGTTAAGTTTCAATATGGAAACTTAACAACTTTAAGCTTAACAACATTAAGACATACTCACATTATTCCATTTTAAACTATATTTTCAGGGGCTTAACCCAGATCCAACATGGTAGTTAAGCCTATCATTTGCTCTAAGCTTATCCTGTGTAAGATTTGCTTTGAAGTGTTTCACTAAACCACTGTAATTCCTGTGCACCAGCAAGCCCAAGAACCACATATTGTACAAACTGCAAAAAGTTCCCTCTGCTGCTTATTACCAGCTAACAGTTGCTGGTTGTCAGCACCTGTGAAGGTGGGTCATTTCCCAGCTAGGAGAAAGTGGGCTCTGGAACCCCATTGAGACTGGGGGAGGGCACTCAGGAAATTGTGCATGCATTTACAAAACAAGACAGAACAGCCCCCTCAGCAACTAAACCAAACCTCAAAAAAATCAGAGCAAAAGCTTCACAGTTAAAATTTTCTGGTAAAGGCTGTCTGGTAGTTTTCATGTACTATATTCTCTGCATTTCAACTGTGAATAATTTCCAAAATCAGAAGGCTTATCAATTTTTTTTTCTTATTCCTATATTCATAGTGCAAGGACAATAAGAGAATCTATGATGTTTTCTGAGTTCATTAACACATCCCAGGTAACTGATGGCCCCAAAACCTTATGATTCTTTTTATAAGACTATAAAACTTCCTACCCTATCTTGTTTCATTGCTTATTTAACATGATTTATGTAAGCTAAGTTTACTAGCTTGACATTCATCCTTTTTATATTATATTCTGGTACTATAAAAGATTTCTCTTGGCACAAGGTCTAAGATACTGGCTTTAGTGACTATTTCTCAGGTCAGGTTTTTATCATCTGTGGTGAGAAATCCTTTGTGTCTGCTGAGTCCATTTCACTGAATTCATATTTAAGGGAAGCAATCTAAAAAAAATGTGTACATTTAAAAATAAAATTAAAATGTCAGGAAATGATTGCTGAGCCACAGAAACTGATTTCAAATGGAGAAAATGTGCACCTTGAAAAGCATGTCTTATGAAATAGGTTAGTATGTGCTTCACGTTTCTTAAAAGGATTAAGGATTTTAAAGCCTCCATCTGTGATGGCAAATGAGTCTAAAACCACATACATGTTTAGCATTTAAGATTTAAGGCAAAGGGAAAAACAATCTGCACTGTGAGATGTTACTGTCTGTGTCTAGATGCTATGGTGACTGTCAGTGTATGAATACAACACATAAAATCAAGCTATAAAAACGCATTTGATAGGAGTCCTGGCAAGAAAAGAGAATTCCAAATTAAGTCATACCAATGGTGACTCCCCCAAAGTTCAAGAGACAGATTTTATCTAGATAAATCCCTTTCTTCTAAAGATTAGGATGGCATCAGCTTCCTTTCACAGCTTTGTACTTTGTAGTATAGTTCAGGTAAATCAATTTTAGGGGTTAAAAAAGAAGGGTTTTTCTTCAATAAGACAGACTGAAGAAGCTGTGCAGGAGCAGACTGCCATTTCAATGTTCTCTAGGAAATAAGTCAATGGCTATGCTGTCATTTGGCTGACGTTACTGTGATTTTAGAACAGCAGCAGTCCAGTCTCCTTGCTGAGAAGAAACACAAATCAGCAGGTCATCTACTGATTTCATTAAAAGTTAATAGATTGCAACATGCCCCACAGATTTTTTCCAGCACTGATTCTTTCCACGACTCTTTTCAGCAGTGCCTGTCATTTTGACATGACCCCTTTTGAGCTGCTCTGAGCAGCCAGTAGCACTGAACCATATTCTCTCAAGTGCATATTGATCTCTCACCAGGTTTTTGTCCTGGCTTCTTTTTAATCAATAAATCCCTTTTTCTTCCCTGAAGAGTAGATACAAACAATTCTGTGAACCTTCAAGGCCAGCAAAACCTGTTTTTGTATGGATATCTGCTTTAAAATTAGCAGACACTGGTGTCCTAGGAGCAGGAATTAAATATGAGCTTTTCAAATGGTCAGGACATTTATGAAAGGTTCAGTGTTTTTTTGGTTTTTTTTGGTTTCTGTTAATACCAGATGTGTTTCCACGATTTGGGCCCTTACAAAATGTATTTTTCATTAACTCCTCTCCCTACAACCCACTGACGTGAAACTTGAGGGGTCTGAAGGACCACTGAGATTTCTGTATCCTGACAAATCTATTTGTCAGTTTAGCTGCAAACCAGAGCAGGGGCAGGGCAGGGTAGTGGGAGTGAAAGTGAGAGGTATGGATTATAGACATTTACACACACATCTGGAACATAACCATAACTTATTTTCCATAGAAAACCAAGATAGACAATGGGTCACATCTCCCACTCTCTTGTGATTAATAGTGTATTTTTACCTGGAGAAGTGGCTAGCTTTCCCACTCAAAATACATGCTTTGAGAGCTCATTTGTCTTCAGTTACTAGCTTGAAGTATCTCCTAGAACAAATTAACTGAAGTTTGAGGATTTTGTCTATGTGCTAAAAGTTGCAGCAACATCTAGCTGTCAGCCAGTCATTGTAGAGGACAAAGATGTGTTAAGTTGAGCACTTGATCTTTGGCTAGGTGATCAGATTGTTTCTCTGACTAGGAATAGTGCCCTGCTGAATGCTGGCATCCAAGATTTGCAGAGGTGACATGGGGCAGAGATGCCTATAGTCTTTCACAGTGATACAAAGCAAATGTTAAGGTCAGGGTGATGCTTCTCAATGCTTTGGAGCTATTTTTGGGGGGTAATGCTTGCTGCAAAGCCCAGAGCAGATGTGGAGGTTGACCTTGATAGGTAAAAAATAAACAGAAATACGCCAAAGCATGCAAGTCATCCGAAGCATATACACAAGGGAGACCAAGTCAAACTCTTTCCAGACAGCTTTCCTCAGGATTTTGCTGAAATTCCTTATGCTGGTGTGTGCAGTGAGAATGATCTTTATACCAAACAAGAGTCCAGTGATCAGTTACTGAAGGTCCTGAAATCCCAGATAAAGTGCTACTAATTGCATGGCAGAATGATCAGAAAATATATCAAGTCAATATGACAAGAATGCACTGAACTCCTGTGATAGTCACTGCTACATTACAGTAAATGCTGCTGAGTTCATTAGCAGTCTTAACAGCATTATTAATACTTGTGCTAAATGAAGGAAAGGAACAGACAGACTATAACATTTCTTCTTGGCAGATATTTTGCTGTCTTTATTGTCTCTGCTGTTGCACTAAGCTGAAAGACAGACACCCTAAACTGCACTGGCATGTGTGTCCAAATATGTACCTTTAATATGCCTGCATGCTGCCATCTTACTGTCCAGCACACAGCACTCTCCTTGTGCCCTGTAGGAAAAGAATGCATTTGGAGTGACACATCCCTACCTGTCAGGTCAGCATTTGGCCACCAGCCGAGCTCACAGGCTTTACAGGTGAATTCATCCTGAACAAATTCATTCTCCTTGCAAGCAGTGCAAATCCAGCAGCAGCTCACCTCTCCCTTCCTGATCACCTGCAATACAAAATACATCCTTGGTTCTGATCCTCTATCAGACAGCAAAGAGACACATGCCACCACCCCCCAGCAAACACATAACACAATACACTGTTTAAAACAGGACAGGATTCCTGTGTATGGCACATTTCAAACAGCTAAAAAACACTAATCATGATTTTGTATCCATCCACATATTAAAATTTGTGCTTAGGATTTCAAGGATAACCTCTGGAGACAATTTTATTTTGTTTTGGGGAGAGCTGTTCTGAGTTAAAAGTACAAAACCATTTTCTCTTTGGTACAGATGCATGGTGAATATCATATTTTCAATCAAATTTGAGGTTTAATCTCTGAGATGGCAGAGGTCAGGACAAGCAGCTCAGCCCATGTTTAATATCTATTGCATAGTAAAAAGCAGTAAACAAAGCCAAAGGTTAGAACCAATATATATTTATATTCATGAATTTATATGCACAAATATTTATATTTATGCATATAAATACATATATACACACGTACACACAAGCACATTCACATGCATTCCAATTTATGTGGAATTCTCTTTGAGGCTCATTACACAAGTGTAAATAGAAATTAAAATAAGAACAAATAACAAAACATCTTGCTAAAAGGATCTGTTGAGTTTTAGCAGGAAAAAAAATTAAGCAGTCACCAACTTCATGCTTCAGAACAGCTCTTTTAGGGACAAACGTCCCTGAAAACTTTTCTTCTTTGCTATGAGGGCTGCTAAATGTAATGATTCAATGCTGAAAAGATTATTCCCTTGTCTTGATTCCTAGCTTCATTACCCTGAGCCTGAAAGAAAGATTAAGGATATCTCTGGCTTCTAGGGCTCTGACAAAGACTCTGGCCTTGTTTGCCAGGAAGGAGGAATCCAACCTTTTCTTCCAGGTCTTCCTATCCATCTATATGCAGAGAAAAATCCACTAGTGAAATGCAAAATGTTTGTTTTATTGAACACTGGCTTTGTGAGCTTTTTTTTTTGTTACCATTTCCTCATGCAGTCTGTGGAGAGAATCCAATAGACTTCAATGAGAGCTGAAGCTGGCATTTTGTATGCATAGTGTTTACATATACACACATACACAAACTGCACAATCTCAAAAACAGGCAAAAGATGTTTTGGAGGGTAGTAAATACCAATAATGTTTCTCCTCCAAGATGTTGGAGTGTGTCACTGTGCCTTTGCCAAATCATCAGTTGCTTATTGCTTAGAGTAGCAATATAGAAATAAAAAGCTGCAAATGTGCTTATTAAATGAAAATAGAAAGGAAGGTCTACTCTAAGGAGATTTTGCTGAATGGGATTCTTGCCATTTTAAACTTAATGCATCTATGCCATTTTGATAGTGGTGAAACATGTTTTTATGTCATGCAGACATGACTGGTAGCAAGTTATTTGTAGCCTGATGCAAATGCTACTGTTTGGTGAACACAGAGTGATTTAATTTGTGTTTCCATTTGTCCTGTTGTGAACATGAGATACAAACAGGCATGGGGTTTGTTGGGTTTTTTTTCAACTTTTCCTTGCAGGTGTAACTGCTGGAACAAAATACTGGACTCCCATGGGTCATGATATTTTCAAGATCAGCCCCCAAGTGAATCACAACCACTGAACATTGTAGGCAATGACTAAGTGAAAATCTTTCTCACATAAGGTGAGACTCAAATTCTGTCACACTAGAAGATTCTGCATCCCTACAAATGGTAATTTTAGAAAACATAGGCCTCTATATGCTGTCGTTAAAGAAAGCTATTAGTCTAGGAGTCTTTCTATCATTTTGGCTTTGCTGGAGGAAAGGAACTCCTACCCATTGGCTTGAAAGGAGCTTGCTTGGGTTTAGGGGAAAACACTGACTGGATATTCCTATTTCTATAGCAGAAAGTGAGTGTCTGAGGCACACCTTAATCTGGCCTTTCAGGCAAGGCTCACTGCACACGGATCGGACCATTCCGCTCTTATTCATCTGGATCCTGTAGTCATCAATGTTGAGCACGCCCTCGTGCCAGGTCCCAACGAGGACGTAGTCGTAGCGGTTGGGCTCTATGTACTGTAGGTTCATGATGTCATATCTGCAAGGAAAAAACAATGAGTCACTGTCCTGCAACATAAAGGACAAAAATTTATTTTCTTCTTCTTCTTCTTCCTCTAAATATTCATGTTATCCCTTAGTACCAGGGGCTTGGGTTTCACAAAAACCCAAAATCCTTTAGGATTTACAGTAGAATCACAGGAAGTGTCAGCTCTGATTGGCACACAATTGCTGATTGCCTGCCTTGCTTGCATAAAACTGTGGGTAAAAAGTTGTTTGTCCAGGAAGAACTGCGCACCAAAGACAGACACAAACTCTGCTGAAGATGCACATGTAGGCAATGTCTGAATGCTGTGTTTTCAAACAATTTGTCAAAATTTCTTTAACCTTCACTTGGTGTCTCCATGCAGGCTGGTTGCAATCTAGCCCTTGCTGGGAGCTCTTAAGCAGAAATGCTCAGACCAACTGAACTGGTTTGCCATAAGTTAGCTGTAAGCTCTAAGTTCGACCATTCACATTATGCAGCCCAGTGATTCTGTCAGGAAAAGTTAGCACCTCAGTCACAACATTTACTTCCTCACCCTAGGCAAGTAGGAGAGCACTTCCCAAGACTAAGGTAAGGGAAGCATAAAAAACTGCTACAATAAACATCCAGCCTACCCCATTGCCTTCAATGTGTTGGACCTGATGTGTGTATATCCCTTCTTGATAATTATTATATTCATTCTTTTACCCACAGAATGTAGTTTGATTCTTAGTAGGAAATAAGCAAGAATGGAAGAATGAATGTTGGAGTGTGTACAGAGAGGAAGAACCACAAAAGAAGGTAAACCCACAATCTGGTCTCTTAAGATGAGAAGGGGGAGGACTTTGTTTAATAAATGACAAGAGAAAGAGCATCGAGAGCAACGAATTAGCATTAGAGCTGAAAATAGCAAAGCATCTTATATTTTCCAAGTCTGGGATTTACTGCCTTGCTCTTCTGTACTGGTTTGTCCCAGTATCTAGAGAAAAAAATCTTTTGTTTATAATGGGTGTTGCTAATCTGCACGTGCTTTAAGAATGAAAGGCAAGGTAAGCAAAGTATGAGCCATAAATAAAATTGGGCTGTTTGCTCACAAGAGCAAAGAGAGATATACATTTGTTTCCTTTCCATTTTGAGGTTCAAATATGCAAAATTTCAACTCTCTCTGAACTTCACAGAGGGAAGAGATGCTAGAATACTCTAGAGCAGAGTAATTTTCTTAGCTAAGTCTTAGTTAAAGATGATTTAAAGAAATGCATATTTACAGCTGTAATTAGACCTCAGTTTTGCAAGTATGCATGCTCAGATAATGCCAGTGCCACTGCAGAGCCCCACTGAATCAGGTGTGAAAAGGACCCTTGCCACTGAGTTCAATGGAGCTCCAAGCAGGAGGCAGCTCTGTTGGTTGGGAACTGGCCACTAATCAAGGCATTACTTAAGAAAGAGGTAAATTTCAAATGCATTAGGGAACAATTGCCTCTCATATCCCAGTTCTTCTAAAGGAAATGCCTAAAAAAAGAAATGCTGTTTCCAGGCTTGTGAAGAATCAGGATAACAAGAAGCAGTGAGAATCAGGCATATCATAACGGAGAGGAATAAACCTGAGTAGAAATGTGCATGTCTCGTCCCAGTAAGGAAAACGGACTTGGATTTTAGTTTTACCTTATATTAGACTGACACAAAACCAGTTACTCTGGGCTGGAAAATTAATTCAGGAAGGGGAGTAAAAGACTGCTAAAACCTCACATTCCCTTAATGGAATTTTTGAGCCTACACAGTTTTTCATTTTTACAAAAATACATCACAAGGCATAGAGTGACACTAATGCAATATCAATTAAGAGTTTCTCCTGTGTTCTTGTAATACTATTCCCTTTCCTATAGGTTACCTGTCAAAGCATACAGTATGTATATTAAAAGCTCTTACACAGTCTTGCGTTATGATGAGTTTTAGTACAATGTTTACAGCTTTGATATGCAGCTTGAATTTTAAGTGGAAAAATGTGGTCTAGCAAATACACTTGGTATAGGGAGATGTGCTTAAGTTCTTTATCCTCTCATTCTTTTTCTTAATGAAAAATCTGTGCTTCAGGCAAAGAAAAATTCAGTGCTGGAAAACCTCCTCCCATCCCCTTGCTCACATATGTACAATTTCAACAATTTTGGGCTGTGTCCATGCTAAAAATGATGATCCCAAAAGAAGAGGGTTTGACAAGAGTGGTGAAGCTCTCAGGGAGTGAGACTTCTTGGAGGCAGTTGTATTTCACACACACATGGCAGCATTTAAAGAAGCCATTAAAACATTCAGTGGGTAAGAAAATTAATCCTCCTTTTAATATAAGAGCAATCTCTCTGGTATATTGGGAAATGATGTGACCCAGTAAGTGGTGTTTTATGAACAAGTGACTTGTAAGGCAAGCCAGAATATAAGTCAGCTGGTCACAGGCACACTCTTACTCCAGTTAGTTTGAGATAGCTGAAGTTACCTCCTTCCATAGCCATAAGACTTGTACTGATGTTTGCTATCCTGGCAGATAGGAGGGAAAAGAGTGATGCTGAGCAATGCCGGGATGTAAATGGGTAAAATAACCACCCATGAATTCAAACTCCCAAACAAAAATGCGTATTTGAAAAAAAAATATTTACAAGCAAGTTTGAGGGCTTTGCATAGGGCAAAATTGGATTATTTACTCAAAGCACTGGGGTAGGTAGTGCTGTCATGACTGAAGCTTGAACAACTATTGGAGATTTTGAACTAAATAGAACTAAATAGAACTAAATATGGTTCTAAGTCCAAGTCTAGTTAAGATGAAATGTTAGTTAGGTGAAATTTTTCTCTTAGTTTCTGAACTTCAGCATTTCTCCACATATCAAAGGTTCATTGTAGGGGCTGAAAGTTCTCCTGCCTACTGTCACAAAGCATTTTATGGTCAGAGGTCTGTGCAAATCGTTTGTTCTAGAGAGATAAGGTAATTCATACCAAACACAAGGTAAAAGGAGGCAATTACCTAGAATAGACCAGAGCTAAAAAGATGTGTCTGTATCCCAGAGAAGGATGTTGTGTTGACTACTGCATACTTCACACCTTCTCCAGCTATTTCTGGAAATTTGAGTGATTGATGATTACTACAGAGAAAGGAAATGGGAGCTACTCAATGAAAGTAAAAAGTGCAGCAAATTTATCAGCATGTTCTTAATAACAGTATAGCAAGCACATACAGCTGTTTCCAGTTACATCCATGTCATTTTTTCCCAGATGCAGTGCAGTCAGCTAAATGACTGCATTTGTGCCCTTCCAATAAAAGTTTGCTGCATATTTCTGCATAAGAGAAATTCAAATAAATTATTCTTCACAGAAGAAATGCACCTTTGGCTACATGCTTTGTGTTTTCCAATCTCATTTTGATAAAAACCTTGAAACCATGAATTGAACCCGAGATAGAAAAATACTTGTGTCTAAACAAATGGTTAAGATTACATGAAGCTGTACGTGTTTCAAAACAGGAGATTATGGGAGTGCCAGACAAACATAACTACAGGCAACTCTATCTGCTCTACTCATGATGATGACAATTAGGATTTTGTGAGAGTCAATTGCTCAAAGAACCTCACAGATTTAGAAAATTATGAGAAAGGTTGCTGCCTTCTAAGAGGAATATTATTTCACTTTGTGAAGTTGATTTGTTCATGTGATTTGAGGACAAGATATCTAAAAACTTTTGTACATTTGCGTGGCATTCTTACACTTGCATAGAAAAGCCAAAAAACTAAGAAATTTCATAGCGGGGTGGCTTTGCTATGTTTAGGTGTTGTATGTGGTGTTTATCTTTCCATTTTGCTGGGGTACAAAAACCCTTGGGTATTGACACAGTGCTATGGTCTGTCCACTGATGCACAAAGAGACTTCCCACACAAAGCTGTGGAAACACTACAGCCAGTCTGAAGCTACAGACGATTCTGTTAAACTGCTGCTGCCCTACAAGGATCCAACAGACCGTGCAAATATACACAGACTGTTCATATGCACATAGCCATTCTCTGATACGATATTGCCCATGTCATAAATGCCACAGATTGATCCAAGGATTACAGAATGAATAACAAAAAAGGTTAATTGAATTTCCTTGCCCAAACTTGCTAGCTCCAACTGTGAAAATATAAATGAGAATTAGTAACAAAAACCTCCCTATCTAAAACAACCTATCAAATTCTAAGTAGGCCAGGGAATCAAGAAAAATGAACCTTGCTATAGATCAAAATGATGGATGGAATAAATTCTATCATTCTGGCATACTCAGAGGAATATCCTGCTATAAACTCTCTTATGTTTTAAATTCAGCAACTGTTCAATCTAATTTTATGCTTGGTACTGATGAGAGTTGTGGAAATGCTCTTGGGTGACAAAATAATAAATAAGAATTAGGCTAAAATTGGAAAATTACATCTAAACATCAAACCAAATAGCTAACAGACAGAAAATGCAGCATATGCAAAGCTAGAGAAACACTTTTATGGACACAAATAGTGTGCGAAAAGTATAAAGCTACACTAAGCAGTAATTTCTCTGTATTATCTAAATTATATGTGCAAAGACTTGATTTATGCATTTGTGTCAATAAGTATGTGTTCAAATGAAAGGGAATTGCTTGCTTTACTTTCAAAGGCTAACCTCAACTGATCTGTATCTTTGACTAAAAAAATTCTGAAGTCAATGCTCAACAGGACCAAAGTGACTAGCTTTTTTTACTAATTAAATGTAACAAAGTGTTTAAATGTATATAATGTTTAAGTATGACAATAGAAAAAACCATAAAAATCAAGAAAATGGCAAAACATTGGCCAGTTTTGCTAATAAAACCTAGTAAAAGAGATAAGAGTTGCTTTAAGACCACTGTGTCTTATGAATACTCATTGGAGGCATGAAAAGACATGAAAACTCTTGTTTGCTCCAGAGCCCTCCCTTTGTGTTGTGTTGGCACTCAGATGCACTTATGCAATAAGCCCAAAGATGGAGTGAGAGAGCCTTTTATAGCACTTTAACAACTCAATAGGAAAACAAACTTCAGTGAAGCAATCCCTGGGTAGGTTTCAATTAATAATTGACTTTGTACTTCAGCAGCTGAATTAAATGTATTTATAAAAAAGAAAACAAAGAAACAAAAAAAATCCCTATGTTAAAATAGAAACCACAAAACTAAATGAAAGGAAAGATCTCTGTCAGTTTGCTCCCATAAGAGAAACAAAGGGGGCATCCAAGTCCACAAAGGTGCTGCCTTACCCACTGCTTGGGTACATCCTGCATCTGCTGGGGGTCTAAACAATAGCAGCTGTCGTGGCTGGGACCAGACCCCAGATGAGTGAAACACAGAAACTTCCCCCTTACAGAAAAGCCCCTTATTATTTGTTCTGCTCTACACAGACCTATCTTTAAATTCTGTGACTGATCTGATTCTATTTGGAGTGAAACAAATTCAGGAGGTCATAAAGGACCTTACCAATCAACACTAAATAGTCTCTGGCAAGATTTCAGCAGAGCTCCAGTTGGAAAATAGGGCTCTGCAGCCCTCTATTCAAAACTGCGTCAGGTAAATTCTTCATCAAATTCCAGTCATTTGTATTAGGTTTTATACATCCTAAAACCCTGGTGCTGAAACCCAACAGCACCTTGCACACCAGAAGTCTGTGAGTTACAAGGTTTGTCATGTCCTGTATCACTAGAATTCTATAAGCTCTACTGTAGTTACTGTCCCAATATAAGATACCATGTGTTACCAGTGTCATTCCTGGCTGTTGGAAAGACTGGTCCATGCTTTATGTTTCAGAAAAGAAAGCCAAAGAAATCTACATCACCAAACACTGTAACATTCCCACTTCCCACCCTCTGGTTTAATAGTTGAGATGAAACCTCTTTACCTTCCAGGGGCATCTCCCTTTTCATCAAACCAAACTTCTTCTCCAGAAACGCCAATGAATGAGGATTTGAGGAGGAACTCCAGGAGCTTGCTGCCATCAATTGGCTTCATAGCATCACACAGTCCAACATGCCCAGGGCAAAGGGAATGATGCATGTTTTGTAGCCCATAAGCCATAGCATATATTGCATTGATGACAAATCCCATTTTACTGTCTTGCACATAATTTTCTTCTAAGCTCTCATTGCCTACAATGGTAAGGAAAAAAGGGTTATTAAAAGGAAAGATGAACTTGAATGAAAATATGAAAAAAAAAGATATATAAAAAGGGATTTCCTTCTTTCTCTTATAAACCTTTAGAAGCTTTATAAGACTGTCAGTCAGGGATTTAAAATAAATAAATAAATAAATAAACAAACAAATAAATAAATAAAT
>WBNO01017544.1:0-10368 GCA_013400575.1 Peucedramus taeniatus | reverse complement strand
CACTTGCCCACCACCACCCCAGAGATCTTGAATTCATTAAAAGTGAAATGCTTCATGAGAAAGCACCTGCTTAATGAAGTCATCATCTTTTGTTTGTTATTTTTCTGAATTTTATCTTGTCATCCCAGGATGTTATTTATTTTAGGGAAGGTTAATCAAGAAGATAGATTTCACTGAAATGATTTTTTTAAGTGGTTTCCTTGAAAAATTGACTTTTTGTTATATTTGAAGTTGTTTTTTTTAATCTCTTGTTTTTGAGGGTCAAGATAGCAATGTCCCTTTCAGTGTCAGTAACTAAACAACATAAATCAGCATCTCTTCTCAAGTTATCAGAAACAGACATTTTAGTTAAAAGTGGGAGTAGATATGCCAGTATGGGATTGCTACAGAAAGCCAAAGTTTCTAACACTGAGTTTTTGTGTAACTCCAGTCTGAGCAGACATGGAAGTCTCCTTCCTCTGATCAGAAACAACGTGGCAGCAGAGGTTTTCTCCACACAAAGGTTTCCCCTATGTGCTGTTTTTCAGCTGCACTTCACATCTGACCCTGCTGGGTCCTGGGCAGCTCCCTGATTGCCTTCTGCCAGCTGAGCATCTGCAGAACACTGCCAGCACCAACCACAAGGCACTGCAGACCTGTGCTCCGGGACCCCGAGCAGCTGGAAGTGAGAAAACCCCTTGTTTTGTTTCTTTCCCCTTGAGTCATTCAATCGCAATACACTCCAAACTGCAAGTTGCTTTTATCTGCAGGCCTCCCACGTTCCTCGATGTTTAACAGGCAATCGCAATCCAGTCTCTGTTATTTTGTCTCAGGAACACCTTGTGTACACCAGGGAAGTAGGATGTGTGAGAGACTAGGTGTTAACTGACACTTCTCCAATCCAGGTTGGAGAAGATGTTTGTCATTTTAATATGATGAAAGGTGGTAAAAATCTGCAGGTTCACCAAAACTTTCAAGTTAAAAAATAGGTTCTTACCCTAATGTAGCTATGATATTGCTTTCAAACCAAACTATGAAGACTGTCCTTACATTATCATTGGAAAAGACTCTGATTTGTTAGGTATTCTCAGTTTGCTTGCCCTAAAACTCAGAAATTTCAGCTGGGAATTCCTAGGACAGCAGAAATCCCAAATGCAGGGATGTCTATCTTGCTTTCCCTGAGTTGCATTTCAGCTAGACAAGAAAATTTTGCCTCAGTAACTATTCTCCAGATGAGCTTTACATAGCAAACAGATGTGATGGTGAATACAAAAAGCTTTGTGAATATAGCATAATCTGACTGAATGAGTTCATGTGCTCCTCACTACCATACATTCACCACGAGCACCAGCAAGCAAGGAGCGTCTTCAAAGAAAGCAGAAAGAAATTCTTTCCAGAGGCAACATATCTGCCTCTTTCTTTGTGAGAGAAGATTCACAGCTCCCATTTAAATCACATGAAACAAACACCACTCAGATTCACGTTGAGAAACACAGAAAGAATAAAAACCTTGTATGCAAGATGACAGAACATTCACCTGGGGAAGAAGAGAGAATGCCAGTGCTTGTGCAACCTCATTTATGTACAGCACAGCCTTGACATCTGTATGCCTGTGAATGCTACTATATAGTCTCAATAAAGCACCTGTTGGTGTGTTTTATCAGCTGATTAGTCCCATAGGACTAGCACACTGGGAATTTATCACTAATTCTGCTTTCTTGTAACTAGAAAATGAAATTATTCTCAGTTCCTAAGTTAATGAGACACAGAAAGAACCTGGGCTTGGCACAGCATTCTTCTTGTGAAGCTTCTAAGCAGAGGGTTGTGGGAGAGATCACAAAAAGCAGATAGTGCACAGCACTGACTATCTACTCTTTTCTACATGAAAGTTTATCTCAGATCTTCCTCAATTTTTGTAATGAGTAAAAAAAAGGAGCATAAACATCAGTAATGCTTACAGGAGATAAGGAGAGCATCCATGTGTTTCCTGAGACAAGCCTTTGTGTAGGTGACAGAGGTAGAAAATGAAATGTAACAGGACTTGCCAATGTTTAAAAAGAGGCCATTTCCCTTAAGTATGCATTGACTCAGAAAAACATGCTTTGGATTATAATATTTCAATATAATATGCACACATCCAAAGAGAATAAATAGTTGGTGGTTGAAGGTTTTGCTTTTGACTATTTTGGAATGAACACCTAAATTAAGGTTGCAAGCATACAGTCCCACACTGCAGAGGTGACTGCCTTAATGTCACCTATAGAAATAATTGCATTGTAGTGGAAAGCACTATGTGAATTGTTCGAATGAATTGTCTCCTGATCAGTAATATAAAAATGCTTATATGTAAATAAGGTATTTTCCAGTAAATCCAGATTGAGAAGTCATGCTTTCCCTAAACTTAGCTTCCCAGAGTCAAAATCCACTCTATTTCATTTTCATTGTTATAAGTAATTGATACTCTTATGCATTTGAATTTGTAAAATTCACTTAATCAGTAAGAAATGAGTGGGTTTTTAAAACAAAAGAAATCATGCAAATGTGTTCAGCCAGAGACAAAACAATGTCCAATGTCCAATTAAGTTTTCATAGGGCAAGTTTTTAATAACTGCAAAACTTTTACTGTATTTTTCATGGGCTGTCTCTATAAAGTTGTATTTTTCCTCAGTAAGTCTTTAAAATGTAACAAAGGGCAAAGCAGAATCCTGAAGAGTGAAACTTTTTTTTTTCTTTGTTTCTCAGCCCTTGGAAGAAAATATCATTGATCTACAAAGACTAATAGAAAAATAATTTGTTAGCTTTCTTCCTTTTTTAAAAAAATTTAGAGACCTTAGCTTTCACTAAGCAAAGAAAAACTGTAAGTCATGTGAATACTGGATTAATTGAAGTCACTCAAATTAGACCATTAATTTTTGGATGACCTTGAAGAATTCAGGTGTCCTAAATATCATACCTAATTTTCTATTGGAAGTAATGCAAATCTTCCTTTAATAATTTAGGTTTAACAGCTTCTCAGTAGTCTGGGTCATTTTTTTATCACAGTTTTGATTTTAGTCTCTGTTTCTGTTGGTAAATCTCAGAGGATGAGGGCACGTACACACATACACTACTAACTTTAAAGGAAAAGAAGAAAAAAAAAAAAAACAACAAACAAAACCCAACAAAAAAAACCAAGCACCACATCCTGGCTGCACACAAGTGAAAAATTCTCCCAATAGTGCTAAAAGTGATACTGAAGTACAGGTGGGAGGCAGGAAGAAAAAAGAGTCCAAAGTTTCATGAAAATCACTGTTAATCTTTCCATTTACTGTAATGCACCTCAAAGCTAAATAATACTTGCTTCAGCTAAGTCCTTAGAAGGATGTGACTGTGAAGCAGCCATGAATTTAGTTTAGTGCTTTTGCTGTGAAGTCAGTGTGGAGCTAACAGTGCTCTTGAGAACAGAGAGTGTATTTTGCAAATCCCACTTGACAAACCGAAATAAAGAAAAAATACACCATTGGAATTATGGCAAGACATGAGTTAACTATCATGTAAAAGTAAGATAGGAGATGTCTCTTCATATTCAATATAAAACTCAGCATCAAATATTACTCGTTTGCAGTCCTCAGAAAGGTTAGGGCAGGAAAGAATTTGTGATGGAAATAAATGTAAAAACATTTTGGTTGGGAAATCTAGCCAGTTGGCAAATTTTGAGCAAACACAGACATTTGATAAAGAACACAGTCTGTTCATAGATGACTCTTGATTAGCTTAAAAAGCCAAAATCTGTTCAGCAAAATTGTTATAAAGGATAATATTTCATCTGGAATAGGCAGACAGTTTTATGATTTGCTGTGGTCATCTGCTGAATATTTAGGGTGAAATAAAAAGTTACCAGCTGTCATAAAAACTATCTTCATTTCTGGTGATCCTGACAGAGGTATGAAAGTATTAAAAAATGTGTATTCTGCTTTCTCAATTTGCAGTGGTCCTTTCCAGGACTGCCATGACTCATGGGAAGGCCAAATGAGATTTTTGCTTTGTTCTAAGTTACAACATGGGTGCTGGTTGCATTGAATACGAGTGCTAATTTATGAAAAAAAAATCTGGAAAAACAATTGGGGTAAAATTTCATTGGGAAAATGAAATTAAATAAAAAGATCTCCTATACCTGGGTTGCATATGCCAAGGAGTAAAGAGGTTTCTCCCCAAAAATGCCAGGCGTGAAGTGGTAGGGCAGTACCCAGGCTCATAGCAAATGTCCACATGCATTGGACAAACTGTGGAGGTGGGTTCCTTATGCTCTCCTTTAGCCCCAACATGCACTCCTTTACCACAGAATGGCCAAACACAGGAAGAGGTTTCCTACGGAGGTGGCCAAGCCTGTCAGCAGTTGGAGCCATTTGAACAAAGCCCTTAACCATCTGCTTTAGCTCTGGTCAGGCCTAACAGAACTGAAATTAAAAAAACTCCAATGAAACAAAAGAACCCCCAGTGGCTCGGAGAAAATTTGCTCATCTTCCTCTGTGCAGGTTTGTGTAGAGAGCTGCTAGTGTCACAGCATGTCCTTGGAAAACACTGGAAATCACAAATCTTACACTGTCTCATGCTAGAGAAGACCTGACAAACTTTGACCACAACAAATTTATGTCATAGGATCTTGCAAGGAGCAGCAGGGCAGAAGGTCAGCATTTTGACCTGACCAGTCATTTTAAATCTGGGTACCTAAAGTTAAGAATTAAAGGTTATTCTGGAAACTAAATGGCACATTAATGTTGATGGTGATTTTTGTAAAACTTTAGGGTATTTGGCTACTTAGAAAAGTTGGAACAGTTTTAGTTAGATGCTTAAGTATTTAACGATGGTTTTATCTTTGTACACATAAGAGAGAAAATGTAACCAATTCTACATTTCTGTTTTGTCACCAATTCCTTGAAAAATTTTAATTTTTAATTTTATTTAAAACTATAGAATAATTTAAGTTCAAAAAGAATTTCAAGATCATTGAGTCAAACCCTTAACCTGACATTGCCAAGTCCACCAAAAAAACCTTTAATATCTTTTATGACAGTAGCCAGATTGTGTTCCAGTTGGGCTTTGGCCCTCCTAATTTTCCCCCTGCATAACCTCATGAAATCCTCACAGTCCTGCTGAGTTGGTTGCCCCTTCACTCAAAAGCCACAAACTCTCCTTTTTTTCCCTGAGTTCCAGCCAAAGGTCAGTCTTCTTCCCTGGCTTATCTTTCTGCACATGAGAACATTCAATAATGGCTAATCCTCTAACAACCATGCCAAACTATGATTGTATAAAATATTTTTTGCAAAGGGTTTCATTTGTTTTGACTCATTTGCCATTATTGATTCAGATGTTTTAGAAACATTGCCAGTTCACTCCCTCTTATATTCTATTTGTAACATCTTTTTACATTATCTAACTTCAAAGATAACAGCAAAGTTATTTAACAAATTTCACTTCAAGGCACTGCAAAATGAATAATGGAGGTTATAATATCTCTAGATGGGATAAGTACAACGATGGTGTGTTTAAAACCTGTGCATCTTTTGATTTTTTTCTCTTCATATCACCTTTTTGATAACAAATACATTCTATTCATTAATATTATATGGCTGAATGAAATTTGCACATCTTAGGAGTAAAAAGTGAATTTTTTTTCATGCTACTGTACTCACTATTTCCAAAAACAAGTCACAGGCAACAAGTCACTTATTGTATATGAAAACAACCAAAAACTTCTTCCAGCCCACAATCAAATATACAGTAAGAAGAATTCCTGAAGTTTTATTTTTCTATGTAACTGCCTGCTTTCAAGGCATTTCAAGTTGTAGCTGACTACCTATGAAGAAGAGGCCAGGAAACATTATTTGGCGACTAGAACAAGCAATTGCGGATCAGGGGCACAGGTTCCACTTGTTATGGGCTGTCTCAATGACTTTGATTTTCATTCAGCCTACAACAAATGATCCCATCATTGTAAATTATTGGGTTATTTTAATGGTTTCTGTTCCCAGAAAACCAGTTACTATACTGTTTTCAAGCAGAACAGGATATGTGCAATGGTTACCACTTCTCCCTTTGATGTCTGTATCTTTGCAGCAGGGAGGCAAGTCCAAGAGGTCTTTTGATACAGTGAAAGGGATCCTTACAGGGATCCCATACATGGAGGATAGAGCTCTCAAAAAGGCACAAGAGGAAACAGGTAATTCAATTTCCATTGTATGTGAGCCATTTGTTTGTCAGGATGGAGCTCCTCTATTTGTAAGGTAAGGCTGAGGAAGGATGCAGTATTGTCACATAGGAAAAGATCTTTCCTTAACGTCCCCCTGAGCATCATGTTGCCACTCTTTAGGAAGCAATGCATTTCTCTAGAACTGCAAGTTTCTCCACCTTTTGGCAAGAGAGGAAGCAGAACTTTCACAAGAGAAGCCAAAAGGAAAGAATATATTAAAGTATGTGGGTTCTACACCAGGTTTTGAAACATGCTGATAAACATTTGACATCTTAAAATACTCATGAAGCAATAAATGAAGTTCACAGAATTTCAGACTTTGTTTTCAGGATGTCATTAAATCAGAAAGGTTTTGCTTCCATTCTTCAAATGTTTTTTATTTCCCCAAGCAAAGAGATTCAATTCATGCAATTACATTTGATGTACTTTTCCCTGAAAAGCTAGGATACAATTACAGTTACCAGTTGAGATACCCTGCTATTTTCTTTCTGAGCATGGAAAAATCTATGAGACTCTCAGATACTACTGCTTTGTTACATCTGGTGAATGTTGGTTTTTAATTGGGATTACTGTATTTCTATTCTTGTATAAAACTAGAGAGAAGAGAATAGAAACACCCATTTGAAAGCTGGGTGTTCAGCAAAAGCTCCTCAAAAATTTGCACTAGAATTCTCTAAGGCATTAACAGCATGGTAATTGCAGCAGTATTTGTATGCAAGGGGTTATTTTTTCTCACTAACAGAGTTATTCAAATCACTGATGAAATTTCTTCTCCTGAAATAAAGTTGATAATGAATTTAAAAGGATTTGGGGTTTTAAAATTTATTTTTACCAGCATATCTTTTACAGATGTCAACTCCATGGCTAAAAGAAACCAGAATGTGAATTTAGCCATCAGGGTACAGGTTCTCCCTCATTTCAGATATCTAACACCTAGACCTTTGAAGATTAGTACCCATTTTATATATACTATACACCACCAGCGTCTTCAATTGCCTTGCTGCTTTTGTGAGTATGCCACGTTATTCCCCAGTGCTCAAAAAGAACTTCCTTTTGTCTCTCCCTGTGTGTCAGAAGGAGTGGGGAAAGATTTAATTAAATTTACTTTCTTGGTTCTCCATATCATGTTATGTAAGCACATTAGGGCTTTAAGAGCTTAGTGTCAAAGACTCTGGAACAAGTCTGGCATACACAAATACAACAGTGCCACAGTGAAGCTGAAACATTATGAGGAGAAATGACTGTACAAGTCGCTGACTCACTCATTAATCAGATGTAGAGCAAGTGTCAGAGTCTCTAAGCACAGGGCAGGAGAAAGGGGACCCAGCAGTGCTGCCAGCCCTTTGTCCAGTCTGAATTTACCACATGACTTGGGACTAAAGGAAGGAAACTGATCTAACTCCCCCTTCATTTCCCAATCTACAGATTTTGCTAAACAGATACAAGAGTCTGAAGCTTGCTCCCCCCTGCTCTTCTACCTCTTCCCATGGACATTCAGACTCTCACACTATATGACTCCAGGAGGAGCAGCAAGTGACAATGCACATAACTCATGCTTGTACTGAGGGAGATGATGAAGATGTGTTCTAGTGTGCCTTTGTCCAGGAGAGTAGACTGTCTCCCTTCTGTGACCCAGAAAAGCCCAGCAGAGGCAGACTGAGAAGACTGTCATCTTCCTAGGGCTGCCTGCAACCTCAAGTGAGTGTGAAGATTGGGCATGCCTGATGGCACAGGACAATGCAGGGCTGAGCAGACAGGGCACGTCTGGGTGAGATATTTCAGGCACTTCCAGCTGATGTGCAATGCTGCAGCCCCTGCCTGTCTTCAGAAGAGGCTGGAGGAAGGCTGGAGGTCATTGCCAGCATGGCTTTGTCAGAACTGCATCACTGAAGTGGGAGGCTGTGTTAGAGAAAAAAGTTCCTTTTCCCCTTTTCCATAAATCTGCATTTCCTACTCTGTCTCTTGTGTTGTTTAGCAGTGAAAGAAAGGACTTGAAGGGAAATATAATGCACCACCTGAGGGCCATGCTAACAGCACATCTGCATGCCAGGAGCCCCAGGAGAGTGCTGTTTCTTCCTTCATTAGGCCACCCCTGACAAGCTGTAGCTCCCCAACACCACAGGTTTTGCAATCTACATAGATTGTTCCCATAGGTTTGTAACTCCTATCACTGAGAGCCTAAGAAACTGATCACAGAGTTGAAAAGTTGCAAGTATGTAAGTCCACAAAGCATGCATAGCAAGAGGGAAAGGAGCAAGAAAGTAGGTAACAAGCAGAGAAATTCCACAAGTTCATGTACAGGGGGACATGCTGTTAAATGCAGGTCTGGGGAAATCCACTTAGAGCAGATGGCTTGACAGAAGCTCATCAGCCTAATAAAGCTTCTGTAGGGGATGACACAGCCTGAAGCCTCTGTTTCTTCCCACTAGGCTAAAATTCTTCATAAGAAATTTTACTTTAAAAAAATACAGGATTTATGGCCCTATGAGGATGATATGTTGAGATTCCTTCCTCTCTAAACAAGCCTGCAAGCTGGCATTTGAAACCCCTTCTGTACACATCCATTGCTATGAACTGTTAAAGGCTTGGCAGGACATTTTAGCATTGCTTCCCCTCGTGCCTAGCTTTTAGTGGAATGATCTTGATGAGATAGCTCTGTAGTGAGGACTGGCTTTTAATGAAACAGAAATGGAAGGATCTACAAAGTATAGCTCAGTGCAAGGTGGAAAAAATTCAGCCCATTTCAAAGCACAAAAAAGGAAAAGATTCATACCCATGATATTTGTGGGTGCACTTCAATGAAATCAGCTTGAGAAGTACAATTCACAGAATGTTCAACAGTGAAGTAAGATAATAAAAGCTTGACAAAAATGCTAAGTTTTGTGGTTATTGATTGCCTCATTTTGGCTATTATCTTAATTCCTGTTCTTTGGAATTAATAGACTGGGAAACAACAGAAGAAAATAACTGCCCCTATTTGAAATAAATAACTTCCTGTATCTTATATTCCCAATTAAGCATCAGTACAAGTGGTTTGAAAAGAAGCATGACTTTGTATTTATGTGCCATCATTTTCATGGCTGCAGTCAGGTGCCAAACCAGAAGTATACTTAAAAATGCCTTAATGCAATAAAATTATGGACATTCATTTTTATTCACACTTTAATGAAAATGTTTGGAATTAACTCCATCATTAAGCAAGTAAGCTGTAAAGATATTTCATCTACTTGCAGATCATAAAAATAACCAATATTCAGCCATTCTAGCTTACGGAAGCTCATCCCTGATTAAAATACTGTGATCACATATTGGAAGGGGATCCTTACCGACCAGGAAATCTCCTGGAACTCACCAGGAAATACAGTGGCTTATTATGGTCAAATACTCAAACATGATACACAAGGCTTTAAACTGGAAATCTATAAAATATTGATTCTGAACTTGGGAATCCATCAAGTCAGAAGCAGTTTAGGCTTAAAAGAAATCTATGCTAATTCAGATAATTAGGACATAACATTAAATTACTTACTCATTCTAGAAAAAAAAAACAAACAACACAGAAGAGAATGTGAGGTGATTCCAGCATCTTTTTTTTTGAAACAGAGAGCAATTACTATGAGAGCTTGATAAATCATTATTATGATTAATTTGTTTTCCTCAAATGCTGGACTGTGTACAGTCTGTCTGCAAAATGACCACAATATGTTCTTTTACTTATTTGAAATTATTATTCACCTTCTGCAGCAGCATATTATTCCCCAGTTCCTATTTTAATTAGAAATTAATATTTCATCCTATAATCAGGAATAAAATATGCCAGATGATCTTTTTCTTTGATTAAATGGTTTGTATATGTAATCAACAAAGACACTGATTTCAAATCCTAATATAGCATTTGAAATCCATCTTATTATTTCATTAACTGACTAAAATTTAATGCCAGCAAAGGCATTTGAACGGTCAGGCTCAGCATTTGCATTTAAAGGACATAGATAGCAGTACAGTTATTTTAATGGAAGATTTATAAGCAGTGGGAATGGAATGGAATGGCTTTTGACCTGTCTCAGCCTGTTCAGAGTCCATATTCTCATCTGGGGTCATGGGGTTCATTGGGCAGTTATTTTGGAGTGGTGGCGGTATTATTATTATTATTATTATTA
>WBNO01017540.1:5692-16943 GCA_013400575.1 Peucedramus taeniatus | reverse complement strand
TCTGGAAAATGTCCCCTCTGTCTCAATATGACTGTGATGTTAATTTGGGGGATTTGGCTGGAATGGATGCCTCTCTCAAAGCTTTTCAATTGATCCAGCCTTGTGTATGATAGGCATAAAAAAAAAATCTTTTTTTCTTTTAACCTAAGTGCCTGTTTTAGGCTCCAAATAGAATGCACAAAACCCTTGGAAGATAGCTTGTTTGAAATACTTTTATATTCCATTATAGTTTTTGTGGTAAATGGAATAGGACCCCAAGAACTTGTCTGCTTATGTCTTCTCGGGCTTTTTCCAGGGATTTGCATATATTTTCCTTTTGGAAAGCTGCAGGTAAATTTGCAGATGCATTTGTTAATAGCATATCAGCCAATATATAAAACTCTCAGAGACAGAATACATTTTCCATATTTACTTTGCTTATATAAAATCAATGAGGAAGAGAAAAAAGTTAAAACAGTTGATCCCTTTGTGGAGACCCTCTATAGCTCCTGCCAGTATTTTGCAGGAGAGAATATAGTTTTCATTAAATCTTCTGTTTCTGGAAGTATTGGTCCTTTGCACTGCACTGACAATCAACTATCTACATTGTGTGTATTTAAAAAGTATAGGTCTATTAAGGAAAAAATCCCTATATATTTATTATCTGGATGAGGGGATTGAGTGCACCCTCAGAAAGTTTGCAGACACCACTGAGTGGGAGTGTTGATCTGCTGGAGGGCAGGAGGGTTCTACAGAGGGATTTGGACAGGCTGGAGCAATGGGACAAGGCCATTTGTATGAGGTTCAAAAAGGTCAAGTACCAGGTCCCGCATTTGAGTCACACAACCCCTTGCAACACTACAGGCTTGGGAAATAGTGGCTGGAAAGCTGCCCAGCAGAACCTCAGGGCCTTCTAGAAGTTTACAATAGAAAGATAATCTGTATTATTTGTACATAAACAAGAACTAAAGCAGATGTTACTATTTAGTGGTTTTATATGTGTATCACTAGCCAAAAGATATAGTCATCTGACAAGAACAGCTTTAGAAAAAAAAGTATCTACCCTAGTTATTTGGCAATATATTTTACAAGCAATAAATAAATCAACTTTAAAATCAATTTGAGAAGTAGATTTTATCATTATTTTTAGGCTCTCAAGATATTTAAAAACCTGACCTGAATTTGTCTATATGAATAGAATCTTTGTTACTGGTTTCAATAGATATATAATACTAAGTTCTATTTTTTTCTTATTTTTTCTCTAAAGCTGCAGTTACTGAGGCAGATTAAATATACAAAACATTTTATTGAAAGGTAGTTTATCTACTTGGAAACCTTACATCACCTTGAAAGAGGTAAAATGTATCAGCAAAGGATGGAAGAATTCAGCTAACTTCCCCGACCACTGTTGTAACAAAATGTGGTCCCCTATCTGATGACATTCCCAAAGGAACCCTAAACCTTGGAATTATATGACTGAGCAAAACTTTCACCACTTCCTTGGCTGTGTTAATGTGACAGGGGTAAACATCAGGCCATCAACTGAAAGTGTCAACCAACACCAATACATACCTGTATCCTTCTTTGCATGGTAACTCAGCAAAATCTATTTGCCAATAATCTCTAGGAAGATCCCCTGCTTTTGTTATCCCTAACAAAACCCTTTTGCTCATGTCGGGGTTGTTTCTACAACAGATTTTACACTTGCTTGCTATAGATTGTACAATATCAGCCATTCTTCTCCCTATCACTACCTTCCTCAGATGTTTCAAAATATTTTCTGTTCCCAATGGGTACTTTCATGCTCTTGCTGCGCTAATTCTCAAAAGAGCAGGAGTGGAACTACAACTTGGCCCACTGGGGTGACAGCTCATCTGCTTTCTTTAATTTCAGCCTTAAGGAACTGTCTTGGTTTTGAAAGACAGGTACCTGCCAGCAAAAAGCTGGAATCTCCCTTTGAATAGAGACTGTAAACCCCCTCCCTCAGATTATTATAATTTTGCAATTGGAGGCTCTCAGGCAAAGATTTGGGAGTGGGAATAACAGTTCTTTACTAGGAATATTAGACAAAGCAAAGACAAATACAAATGTAATAGCACTAAGAGACAAGCAAAAACAAAGAAACAACAAAACCTCAGAAAATGCTCTGACAGAGGCAGGAATGTGACCTGACACCCTGGGTATCAGGGTGGTGAAAGCAGTCCAGATGAAATCCTCCTTGAGCAGTAAATGCAGTTCTATGAAGTGGAAATAGTCCTGTAAGAAAGTCCAATGGTGACGAAAATGAGTTCAGTCTTCCTCTGGAGAGAAATCCAGTGGAGAGAGCGAAAACAAGCAGGGTCCCCTGGTACTCCAGTCCTTTCGGAGCGGTGTCCTCGGACCAAACTGCCGTTCACTGCTGTTCCCCCTGGAGAAACCTGCTGCCTCCTTTGTTTAAGTCAAGTATCCATAAAGTACCCAGCAATTAGTTACCTAGCAAAACCACCAGGAAAAAATTCCTCAAACACAAAAGAAACAGATCCAACCCCCAACAGGAACTTAATTAGCTTGTGGTCTCTCTGATCTTATTTTGGGGTAAACTCTGACAGATCTATTTCTTTTTGTAGTACCACTGCAAGAATGCCTTTTCCTGCAACCCCTTTTGCTGTTTCATCAGCAAAGCGATTTCCCAGTGTCTTGGGGATGGTTTATTATCCCATACAATTTTGGGTGTTTTTGAGCAGTTTTGTTTTTGTTTGTGCCCGGGGTGGCTGCTGTCCCCGCCCCAACCCCCAACCTCCCTGGTTCTGGGACTATCGCAGTTTGGGAGCCAAGCTGGGGCTTCCAGAGGGAGTTGAGGGCGGGGCGAGAGTCTGCCCTTCCTCTTTGGCGTGGGCTTTTCGACTGGACACATGCAGCCGGTATCTCATCTCTGACCAGGCATCCTGCTGTTCCTGTGGGTTTTGCCTGCTTCCCTTTGTTTTTTTTTTGTTTGTTTTTTGTTTTTAGTTTTTTTGGTTCGTCATTGTGACTGAGCTTGCCGGCTTGGCTTCTTTTGCTGCTTAGCTGTGGGGAAGCCCAAAGCCAGTGCGTGTCAGGCCAAGACCCGGGAGCACCCTCGTTTCCCGCTGGGGGCCTGCCCCCCCAGTCTCAATACAGCCCGAACCTAGGGACCAACCAGCGTTGGTGAGAAATCCCGAAGAGCCTTTTCCCTGCTGTGTTTGGGAGCCGGGCTGCTGGTGCCCAACCCCCGCTGTACCTCTGCCATTGCTGCAGGTTTGTGCTAGCTTTTCACCCTCTGCCTGCCGGGAGGTCCTGCTGTTCCAGCTTGCTTCTCCTGATGTTCCTGCTACAGCTCCTTTTGCTATCTAGAGGGGGCACCGGGATCGGCTGCCCCTGGGGGGTTTCGTAAAGGAAGCCTCTTTTCCATCCAGTCCTGCCGGCCTTGTCCGCCATTGTTCACGTGGGAAACTCGCGCCACAGGGCCCCTGCAGCCGGAGGAGAATCATCGCACCCGTCCTGCCCAGCTGGGGAGCCACCAGCGCCGGTGCCGGCTGCACCCATAACTATACCAAATGGGAAAGTGCTTGCAGCCAAGAGAAGGCTGTAATCGGGTTTCTGGTGGCAGCGGGGGGGAGGGTGTTAGCATTTATTCAATTTTTTTTCCTTTCTTTTTCTGTGCCTTGCGGGCACTTTTTTTTTTTTTTTTTGTTAATAAACAGGTTTGTTTTCACTTTCACCCCCTGGTATCCATTTCTCTCATTGGCAGATGAACAGGGAGTTATTGAAGCCCTTTCTCATTAGAGGAAACGCTCATTCCAGGGCGTTTTCTCCTGAAATTTGTCTCGAAACTGAGACACAGTTCAGGAGTTGTTTTTCCTTTTCAATGGCCTCTGCAATGCTTAACAACTACCTCTGTAGGCTTCCAAATACTCTGTAGGAGTGCAAGGATGTGTTCAGCATGTTTGATTTCATTACCTTGAGCCGTTAGCAGCCCTCTCTCCTTCCAGATGGCTCCATGGACGTGGACAACACTAAAGGTATATTTGAAGTCAGTCCATATATTCACCTTCTTTCCCTCGGTTCTAGAGCTCTCATCAGTGCAATGAGTTCAGCTTTCTGTGATCGTACACCTGATGGCAAGGCCTTTGCTTAAATCACCTTATCCATGGTTGTCACTTTGTAGCCTGTCATTTGCTTACCATTTCTCATGAAGCTGCTTCCATCCGTATACAGTTCCCAATCCGGATTCTCTAGAGGCGCGTCCTTCAGGTCTGGTCTGCTGGAATAGGCTTCTTCTATTGTCTGTAAACAGTCATGATCAGGCACATTGTCAATCAACGTAGATGATAAAAATATTGCAGGGTTTACAACAGATGTCGTTTTTAGGGTAACATCATACTGTTCCAGCAACACAGATTTATATTCAAACATTCTGCTAGGGGATAGCCAGTGTCCCCCCCTTTTGTTCCAGTACAGTTATTACTTCATGGGGCACATCCAATACAATGTGCTGCCCAAGGGTCAATTTCCAGGTCTCCTGGATCAGGATGACAGTAGCCTCCACAGCTTTCAAACACCCAGGCCACCCTTGGCTAACATAGTCTGGCTGTTTTGAAAAGTAGGCCACAGCCCTTCGCTGGTCTCCAAGGTGCTGTGCAAGTACCCCAAAAGCAACATTCAGTCACGCATATGTAAAGAGTTCAAAAGGCTCAGTTAAGTCTGGCAGCCCCAGAGCTGGGGCAGATATCAAGGAATGTTTCAGCTGTTTAAATGCAGCTCTAGTGCTCTCTGTCCACATGATGGCTCCCTTTTTGGCTGCTTTAAGGACTCCATACAGAGGTTTTACCAGTAGTCCATAATTTGGTATCCATAAGTGACACCAACCTACCATTCCCAGGAAGGCTTGCATTTCTCTCGGTGTGGGGCTCTGAGAGAGGACAGATGACTCCTTTCTGTTCTCTGCTGAGTTGTCAATGTTCATGAAAGATTTCTAGCCCCAAATAAACTACTGTTTCCCTACCAACCTGTGCCTTCTTTCAAGACTCTATACCCACTTAGTCCCAAAAAGTTTGACAGACTTACAGTGAGCTGGATGCAGTCATCTCGCATTTTAGCTGCAATTAAGATATCAACATATTGAAGAATAACCCCTCCTAGTTCTTGTCTTCTCCAGTCCTCCAATTCCTTTGCTAACTTGTTTCCGAATACTGTTGGTCTGTTTTTGAATCCTTGGGATAAGACTGTCCAGGTAAGTTGCCTTTTTCTCCCTGTTTCAGGATTCTCCCACTCAAAAGCAAAAAGTTCTTGACTACTCTTATGCAGAGGAATGCGGAAAAAGGCAGCCTTGAGGTCTAAAACAGTGAGCCACACTAATTCATCTGTCAGCATGGTCAATAGAGTATAGGGGTTTGCTACAACTCAGTGTATATCCTCTGTTATTTTGTTCATTCCCTTTAAATCCTGCACTGCTCGATAACTCACCATCAGCTTTCTTCACCAGCAGGATAGATGTGTTGTGTCTAGATTCACTCTCCACCCAAATTTAAGGAACTGCTCAATTAGAGGTGCCAATCCCTTACCACCTTCTAATTTCAAAGGGTATTGTTTCTGCCATACCGGTGTGGCCCCTAATTTGAATGTACTCGTAGGTTCAGCTCTTTTGGATCTCCCAGGAAAATCACTGGCCCACACTATTGGAATGGCAGCATCTTCAACTTCTTTGGGAATTTCACTATAATTCTCCTCTATAAAGAGATCAGCCACTTTGACAAATTTAGTTTCAGGAATTAGAACTTTCCCTCCCCTTTCTCTGCAAAATTTGATTTCTGCTTCCAATTTCTCCAATAAATCTCTACCCAACAATGGTTTGGGGAGGTTTGGCATATAGAGGAATTAGTGAGTCACCCAGTGTTTTCCGAACTTAAATTTTAAAGGTTGGAAGAAAGGCCTTGTTTCACTTACCCCAGTGGCACCGATCACATTTACAGTATCTTGACTCAGTTTCCCTTCTAAAGTATTTAACACAGAATATGTTGCCCCCATATCCACCAGAAATTCAACATCATCTTTCCCCAGCTTAGCTACTTAGGAGCTGCAAGTGTCCTTTTCACCAGCATCTGACACAAGTATCCTTTTCACCAGCATCGGACACTCGTTCTTCCAATGTCCCTTTTTCTTGCAAAAAGCACATTGATCTTTATCTAGAGAAGTACTCTTTTTCAACCCATTAGATGCCTTTTTGTGATCACCCCTCCTACCCTTTTGGCATCTATCCCCATGTATTGAATCCCTATTTTGATATACTTTCCAGGCTATGTCAAACAATTTACCTATGTCATGCCTGTCATCCTTCTTTTGCAGGTTTTTCCTTGTCACTTGCAGATTGGCCTATAAACAGATGAGCTAGGTGAGCCTTCTCTTCAGGTGCCTCGGGGTCCAAATTTGTGTATTTTCATGCAGCCTCTCTAAGCCTATTCAAGAAGTCTGTAGGAGTTTCATTCTTGTCTTGTCTCACTTCGTATAATTTGGACCAATTCACTGCTTTAGGAATGGCATGTTTTAGACCAAATACCACCCAATTCTGATAATGTTTCATCCTCACCATTTGTTCTGTCACATTAGGGTCCCACCCTGAGTCAGTTAAAGGGAAGATATTAACTGTCCCTTGAAGAGTTACAGTTGCTATTTGAGCCTCTATAGCAGTTATAACAGTCCTCCTAACCATTTTTTTCTGTTTCATCAAATAATGTGCTCATCATTGCATCTAGATTGCTAGAGTGTGGCTTTTGTGTCTTAATAGCCTTGTCTACAAAATTAGCCACCTTTTCCGGATTTTCTCTATATTGTCCAAATGAGGGTTTCCACTGCTGCAATTCCACACGAGAAAAGGGTGTTTTATTGTAAATTAACCCTTGATTACCCACAACCTGCCTCAAAGAGGCTTTTATGGCTGGCTCTTCCTTTTCTGGTTCTTCCTTTTTAGATCTAGTATGTTTAGCTACAGGACTGGGTGCTTTTATAGTGTCCTGTGATGTTTTTCCCCTTTTCCTCCTGGCTACAGTAATATATAAAGTATAATCTTCCGGGCAACTATCTGTGTCTGAGCTATCCGACTCGCTTTTAATCAGGGCTGTTCTGCTGGTATTGAGTGTTATATCAGCCAGGTGCTGATCAGGAGGTGCTCTCCTAGCTCCAGCACCAGCTGCGCAGCGGTGAGAGGCCGCCCCATCCCCGCCAGGAGCTTCTGCGGCTCCGTTGGCGCAGATTTTGTCATTCCCTGCGCTGGACCCACATCTATGCAGGCAAATGCAGTTTTTATGGAAACCTGGACACACACAGTTTCCATGGAGACCTGCGCATGCACAGTGTCCATGGAAATCTGAGCATGAGTGGTCATGATGGGCAGTTCCCGTCTTCTCGATGGGCGGCCCTGACCGTACCCTCCCCCNCCCCCCCTCCCGTTCAGGGGGTGGTGAGGGAGGCGGAGACACCGGAGGGGGCAGAGCAGGTGGGGCAGAAATCCCTCCCCTGCTGTCAGAGACTGAAATAATTCATGCCTCAAACATTGATATAAAGTTTTGCTCATTACAGCAAAAAGTGCATAAAGAAGCTACAACCACAGAAACCTCCCTCAAGAACTTTGAACTGTAAGCCAAAGTGCTGAGATTAGGTAAAGACAAACCCATTCTTCAACCATCTCAGGCCCAGGGTGAAACAAACAAGGCTGAGGGAAAGGAATGCATCCACAAGAGAGCCAAATGCGACAGAGACTTCCCTGTCTGGGTTTGGGGTGGAAGAGACCACAGCCCACAGAAGCCAGGTTTACACAGACTCCCCCAAAACAAGGCGGGGGGTGGGGGGAGAAGGAGGTTTTGGGTGTGCTAAAAACAGGAACACACTCCCAGTACTTAAGTGATTTCAGCATCTATTATAATAAAAAGGCCTAAAGCATGGGGGCCTCGGGTCGAGCAGGACCGTTCCCATCAAAGATGCTGCAGCGCTGTCGCTGGGTTTCCTTGAGCAGCAATGTTCCCGATGTTCCAGGTGGAGCTGCATGGGTACTCTGGGTCATATGCCCCATTTTATCCTGTTTTTTGTCCCTTTGGATTGGTTTCTGTTTGGCTCCTTCATTTGCATGAAGGTTTAAGGCACTTGATTGGCCCATTACAGTTCTGTCCAGGCTGACTCATTTCCCTTGTGGGGGGGTGGTGAACTTTACTTAGGTCTAATACGGTACCGTATTTCTTATAACTACCCTTTTAACCCCTTTTACAACATAGTAACCAAACTAACAGTACATGCTTAACAATTATCAACTATTTCACAACAGTTTCTAACCTGTTTTTGGCAGGGTACATGGCATAACCTCTGGTTAGAGGCAGTGAACACCCATCCTCCCTTACACAAACTGGCCCAGCTGTGGAACCTCCAACCCCACAGGCCACATCCATGGGACATTTATGTGGGAGATAGCTGAGGGGGTGTCATAATCCATAAAAGACCCCCCCAAAGTGCCCCCCAGAGTCATTCCTGAAGCCTTGCACCACAGGACTGAATGTGATGCAACAAAGCCAGAGTCTGTTGTAAGAGACAATGGCAAACTCCTTCCCCCCAGGGAGGTGCCTGGGTTTTTCTACCTAGCCGGAGCATATATTAACCCATTGGATTCTATGCTTTTCGGAGGGACCTTCACCCCCAAGAAGACCAGCTGGAGAGGATCAACGGAACATTGCTGGGAGCCACAGAGTGGTGATATTTTCTTTATTCTGTCTCTGTCACTCTTTCTATCCCCCCACCTATCTTCTATTTCTTTCTCTTCTTTTGTCTCTCTTTTCTCTCTCTCTCTCATATTTACTATTGTTATAGGTAAATTAGTGATTCAGCCAATTTAATAATAATAAAAAATTAAGATTTTATTTCGCGATCAAGATACAATTTGGATAGCCACAATTAAAGGGACAGCACCAAGCCTGGGATCGGCGCTGGGTGAACTATGGTCTGACCTCTATCAAGTCAGAATCCCCTCTGTTCACGCCTGCCGCCTCCATCGGGTCAGTTTTTATACAGTTTTTTCTGCCTGAGGCAGAGGTTCTCCTATTCCTTTGTTGCTTCACATATTCATGAGGTCTCCTTTCTCTGTGCTGGACTTGGACAAAGACATTTCCGAGAAGTGATGATATCAGATGCCGAGTTACAGGAACCTGGTATTCAGATGCGAAGGTCTTACGACCCTGGTTATCTCGATCGTGGGCACTTGTCAGCCGATCATCACCCGGGTATTCCCCAATCAGTCCCAGGAAGGGGTTCATCTCCGTTTGAGCCACGTCTTTTAGTTTGTAAATCAAGCTCTCCTCCGCTGCCGCTCATGGTTTTGCAATCCTGTGAAGCAACCTTTCCCCTCCTCTGCTTGTGGGTTTTAAACCTTTAGAGATTTTTCATACCTGCACAACCCATTTATGAACATAAATTATTTCACCATTATTCTTATATTTCATAGGGGCATGAATTAATTCACACCATCTATTACACTATCAAATAAAACCCATACTATTGACATTGGCATATGGTCTCATTTGCACCGTAATTCAGGCAGAGGCATTTCTAAAAACTTTAATAACCTGATCCTGACATTTAATTGGCGTAGTCAGCAGGATTTATTGTTCTCTGATCTGAAGTGCCTTTCACAATAGTATTGCCTCTTCTCACAAAATTATTTCATGTGCTTCCTTCTTTAGTAAATCTTAAAAATCTTGGACTGACTTCTTTTAAGGGCTATGAGAATTGTTATGATTCCTTTCACAAAAATTCTTAGCACTTGGACCAACTTCCTTTGAGGTGTTGTGGAGATTGTACTTTCTTCTTCAGTCTTAGAAATTTGAACACATCTTTCTCTGAGGGAATTGTGGTATATGGATTTGGGGGTTTAGTTCCCTTGTCTATGTGGGGTTTTGTGCAGAGCCAAAAGCTCCTTTTTGGTGGGGACCCGTGCCCCTGACTTTTTGTGTGTTTTGTTGTGAAAAGCCAGAATTGGCAGGTTCCAGTCCTGTAGCAAATTCTGCAGCTCCTGTCTTGTGTGGAACTTCCCCCCCCACCAATCTGTGGTTTGTTGTGGAGAACTAGAATTGGCAGGTTCTAATCCTGAGGCAAATTCTGCAACTACTGCCTTGTGAGGATGTTGTTGTCCCTATGCAGGCTTAGGTATTAGTCATGCAGCTTCCTCTGTGGGGGCTGTAGGAAAAGTTTAGGGGAAAATGTTTTGTTGTCTTTCTTTGATTAATTTTTTAGTCACTCCTCTACCCCCGGGGTGGACTTGGTGTAAGAAAATTGGGATAGGGAGCAATTGGTTACTAAATAAGTGATTGGTTATTTAAAAAGGCTTTAGGCAGTGGCATTGCTTGCTGCTGAATTCAATCATATCCAAAAGGAAAATCACTGTAACAAAAGGAGGAAACTGATGAGGCAAACTGCTCTACGGCTAAAAGCAGGAGCCTACTAAACCCTGAGAGAAAAGCAACTCAAAATGCCTAATTCAGAGACTGCAACTCCTGCAAAACTTCTTAAAAGCAGTCTCACTCCCTCTGCCAAACAATCAGTCGGAGGAAACCCCACTGAAAACCTGTGGAACACAACACAAGTGGTGCAACAAGCACTTCATAGAATAAAAGCTAAAACTTCACCTAAATAAGTTAATGCAATTAGCAACTTGTTTCACTCTTGCATATTTTGCCGGGGAAGTTTGTTTCTTTTCTTTTTTCTAGGAATGTCGAACATCCCTGCATTGAAGATAAAGAAAACAGTTTGGGAGCAGAGAAACTACAAGCAGTAAATTCTTTTTATAGGAATCTACCAACACATGAGATGGAGCTGCATGAAAACCAACGAAATTTTAAACATTACCATAATTGCTTGCATTGTCAGTTTGTTAATGTTGGTAATTTGTTTGTGTTTTCATTGCATATGCATCCCATGTTTCTATTTACAAACACAAAAAAAGCCTCTAAGAAAAGAGTTGGCAGTCACCGAGGCCGAGTCCGACGCAGGATTTAAACCTGAGTTCCACGCTCCCAAATCAGACTAACTATGCTATATGTTATCCCTATAATAGGCAGCGGCAGCGGAGGAAACGAACTAGAAAAAGAGAGAGAAAGCGTGCGCATGCAAGAAAAACCTTGTCTGACTAAAGAATTGAACCCTGATGTTTGGGATTCAGCTGACAGCACCTAACACCCTACACTACTTGGCTTACAGGTCATATTGCGCAATTCCAGTCTTAAGCTAGTGTTAAAGGAAA
>WBNO01017539.1:820582-880668 GCA_013400575.1 Peucedramus taeniatus | reverse complement strand
GTCTTTCAAACCAAGACAGAAGTGGACACTGTTATCACTAGTGCCTTGTATGCTTGGATTCAGAGTCCCACCCTGGGCTGAGTTCTTGGGCACTAACAGAATAAACTCAGTCACATTATTAAGGTGTGTGTGGTTTTTTCACCTCACCTTTTAACACTGCCTTAAATACCACTCCAGAAAGATCATGGGATTTAATGGGTGAGCTTACCTATCCGCCTCTCACCTGGGGTTCTTGGGTGTTTCAGAGCTGCAAAAACAACTCAGGCAAGGCCAAAAGTGTTATGTGGAACTGAATCTCAGCCAAAGTATCCAAGAGGTCCCATGTGCGGAGCATAAATTATTTCTTGTTCTGGTTTGGGAGTTACATGCTCTAGAGTGTTCTGTTTGGTGGGTTTGAGAGGGATGAAGGAGAGAAGGAGAGGGAAGTCCTGTTTGGAGAGGTGTATCACACCAGCGGGGCTGCAGCTCAGAGCTGGAGGACAGGGTGACATCCTTGGTCTGGATCATACAGCAGCTTTCCCTTCTCTCCAGGACATAGTGCCTTGTGGAGTTACTGGACAGAAGGTGACCTGTGTGCTTCCTCACCCGAGGAGTTTGCTCTAGAGCTAGGATGGCCACTAAAAGAAATGTACTATCTGAGCAATCTGCTGGAGTGTGGAGTGTGGAATGTGGATCAGTTGCCTTGCCCAGTCTGTAGGCAGCCTGGCATGGTCACTGGGACAGAGCTGGATGACCTCATTGTATTCCAGATGAGATGTTAAGAGTGGCTTCAGTTTTTGTCGTTTTGCTGCCAGGTGATCTAGAAGAATCTCGCTTTTAGTTTGCTGTTTCCCTGACCTAATAACACTTTTGAGCCTTTCTCAAGCATCAGCTGAAGTCTCCAACAGCCCCTTCCACGCTCTGAAATCTTTCAGTTCCTGCTAGAAAATGAGTTTTCAAATTCAAAAAACCCAAAAAAGTGTATGGAAAAACTGAGAACAGAACTGATAAATCCTGTATAGCATTAACCATCAGGGTTGTTCACTACACTATTGATTTCTCCATTTGCTTGATTAAAGCTTTATTCTGTAATGGGAATTACCGACTCAGCCCTAGCCTGCTGCTTTTGTTATGCACAGGGTATACAGTCAGGCTACCCCTGGATATATTGAAATGAGGATATGAGTTTTTGCACACAAGTCAGTGAGTGAAGTGTTTGCCAGACCATCACAGTTCATACCAGACTCTGGCTTAAAATTATTCTTTGCTGCTTCCACTTGTTTTCAAGACAGATTTGAGCATTTTGGGTTTTTTCCCCCCTTAGCTGCTCAGGAGGAGGCTGCTTCCAAATGTAAGGTACTTGCAAAATGTGAGGTACTTGCAAAAATAAACATGCTAGCGCAGTTCCTGCTCCGTAAAGGAAAAGCAGAGAGCAGCAGCTCCCTATGAAGCCCCTTTTCCACAGGCATTTCACGCGTGGCTCTGCAGCTGGGTCACTGCGGGCGCCTGCCACTGCTGTGCACGTGCCCCAGTCTGGCAGAGATGCAGGGCTTTGACATGGGCTGCCACTCTAGGGTTGCCATGCATGATGGCTCTCACTGGCTAGACTGCAATTACGCACACATGCACATACAAAAATATAATTGGGATTACAGAGGATCAAAAGCAGACGGGGAGCCAAAAAGATCAGACAGTTGGGGGAAAATTTGAACGCAGCAAAAAGGAGGAATGTGCATGAGCTGTGTGATAATTAGTAGTTCTTGCTTTTGTCGTGTATCAAGCTCAAGGCTGTACCCAGTACAGTCACACTGCTGCTTTCCAGAAACGAATTAGAGGAAAAAAGTTACTGGGAGAGTGATGAGAACTTTCGAGACTAAAAGGGAGCTGAATAATGGGTTGTGTGAGGTAGATAGGTTTAAGGAGTGGATTGCAGACTGCCCTTAATGAATGAACAAAAGGCGAAATTGAATTTTTTGTAACTGTCACCAGTATCGGGCAGAGAAGGAGTTTGAATTGTAGAAGGAGGAGTGGAGGACACTCGCTAGAAATAGCGAGGGTCAGGCAGGGCTTATTCTTGGTAGGTAAAGCCCACGTTAGACAATTCTCTCTGAGTGCTGTGGGTAGGCATGACCCCCTGTTGGAACTGTGCTGGGATACGGTGGCGTTTCGCTCTCTCAGCGCTCGTGGATAAATCCGCTGCTTTGGCATTTGTTTCGGCTCCGGGATAACTAACTCTTGGGGTGCTGCCTCCGAGGAGCGCTGGGTAGCCCTCGGCAGGCGGTGAGGCGGTCCCTGGGGAACGGAAGGGCCGGTGGCCGAGCCGCAGCGCGGTGCCGGTGCCCGGGCCCAGCCCCCAGCCCNCCGCGCCGGGGGCGC
This sequence comes from Peucedramus taeniatus, assembly GCA_013400575.1. NCBI lineage: Eukaryota > Metazoa > Chordata > Aves > Passeriformes > Fringillidae > Peucedramus > Peucedramus taeniatus. The sequence goes on along the minus strand of WBNO01017539.1, from coordinate 878,313 downwards.
CATGGCCGCCCACCGCCGCCGGCCACTCAGGAGGCGGTATTCAAATCGCCGCCCGACGGCAGCCAATCAGAGGGGAGGGGGCGGAGCCTCGCGCCCCGCTGTTCCCACGGTGAGCTTCTTTGAGGGGGGAGCTCGGCGGGCGGCGAGGTGCTGGGAGCCGTAGGGAAGCTGAGGTACTGGGGATACTGGGGATACTGGGAGCACTGAGCACGGCCGGCTGCATGCATGCCAGAGGCCCCGGGGGTCACAGCATTATCCTGACAGTCGGCCCCAAGGGATGTGGGGAGTAATGATTTGCCCGTGAGGCACTGGGGTGCCAGGGGCTCCAGCCACGGGTGGCAGTCCATGGGCAGTGACGGGTGGCTCCAGCCACGGGTGGGCAGCGATGTTGGCGTGTTTTGTGCTGCATCCCTGGCAGGAGAGTGCTTAGGCTCCTGTCAAACATTTTGTGTGAACAAGTCAAGCAAACATGCCCCAGTGTGAGGAAGGATGCTGCAAGGCTGGCACCTAGTGCAACTTACTGTACTGAAAATGAGTGCACTGCCAAACAAAAATTATAGCTTTGTTTTGGCATTGACGTTTGGCCTTGGTTGTTTTGTGGAGCAGTCATAGCCTTGATCAGCTGCTCTGACTCAAATGCCCATGTTTAGGGCAGTAGTGGCATGTTCACATCTCAGATGCTGGTCTGATTTCCTGTCCTTCTGTTGGTGCCTCCTCCAGGCAAATTAGACAGAACCCTCCCAGCTCAGATCACATTCTCAAATCCGAGGACTCACTCTCAAATCCTGCAGGACAGAGGAGGTGATAGTGGGCAGGATGCTTGCAAGAAAACAGAACAGAAATGTGGATCCCAGCTATCATGCTAGCAATGCTTGTTACCTTTCACAGTTTTGCAGTCCACTGTCCTACAGGTCTCAAAATTTTAGCAGGATTAACAAGAGTCTCAGTGGCTTTCCAAATTTCCTAAGCTGCTTAGAGCCATCTCTTTATGACCAACATAATTAAGAAGAAAGGTTTCGTTTTTGTGCCTTTTGAGAGAGAAAGAACATTTCCATCGAACAAAATAGCAGGACATGTGCATCATTCCCTCTGTTCACAAGGACTCCCAAACTGAGGGGTGTCAGCAGTCGTTTCAGGGTGCAGTTCCCCTTCTAAAAGAGGTCCCTGCTAGACCACATTCTTTTATTACCTGCATTTATATGGATCACCTTGTACCTGGGTTCCCTTTGATCCCAGTATTGACAGTTGGGAGCAGCAAACTTCAGTCTGGAAATAACATTCCTGCTTCCACAGCTTCTGCTGCTGTTCCTTCCTCCTTTTTCTCCTGGCTGGCCCCTGATGCCAGTAGCCCATCAGCCAAAGATCTTCGTCCCTGCTATGCACAATGTCTGGTTCAGTGGATGACGTGCCTTGCATGAACTTTGAAGCCAACATATTTGCAAAGAGCCTGTGCCAGCACTGTTTCCGAGCCGCAGGGGCTCACCAGCATGCTGTCCAGGTGAGCTCCTCCATCCCACCTGCAGGCTATGGATACTTCATTAAGGTCCTCTTTAATCCCTAAGATAAAGGCTCAGGCCAGGATTTCTAGATTTCTTAGTGGGGAAAACCTCCATGGGCATTCCTTTCCAGGTAGAGGAATGCTTAATTTAACTGTGCCAGACCAAAGCTGGGAACCAAGCTGAGCAGGGAAGTGCTGGACACTGGATATGAGGGGCTTCATAGCCTTTCCCTGGAAGGAAAAGCAGGGGTGTCGCAGATGCGAAGCTACAAGGAGGGAATTGGAGACTGGCAGAGCAGGGACCTGTCCTATATTAATCTCTGCCTGACGCTTGCTGGCTTTTACAGCTTTGCCTCACCTTAAATATGGTCCTGGTCAATTCCCTATGGCCTCAGCTGTTGGCTTGCATCCAGGGCTCAGTTCTGTCCCTGAGGCAGCTTCAGCAAGAGGTTCCCAGAGGAGAAGGCAGAAGAGGGGTAAATCTCATGGGGTTTTGGGCTCCAGATACCTTGATCCAACACAATCCTTTGGGACAGGACTGGACACACGAGCTACTTGGCTGTCTCCGATTGGGCAACAGCTGGTTTCATGTTCACAGAGGGTTTCGTGTTGTTTGACGTCCTCCAGGAGTGACTGGCCAGGGATGATGAAATAGTAATGAGCCTCCCTCTCTCTTTCTCACCCTCTCCCCCTCTCCTCCTGGCCTCGGGCCCTCTAAGGTTACCTCAGCCCTTCATACTCGATCTGCTCAGAGCTGTCAGCTCTGAGTGAATCCTGGTGCAGGCGAGACGCTGGAGGGAAGGCAGCGCAGACAGCCGGCTCCCCGGAGCCTCCCCCACTGCTGCTCCTAAGCCCCGCAGGTAACGGGGGCCAGGGAGGATGCTGAGATGCCTGCAAGCCCTGACAGAGAGAGGCAGAGGCTGGACTACAGCCTTTTCTGCAAAAAATCTTCCTTTCTCTCGGCTCCACTGCCTCTCCCTGAGCTATCCTGCTGGTGAGGGAGAGCGGCTACCAGCAGCATCAGTGCCAACACGGGGGGGCAGTTTCCCTGAACCCTCATCCACACATGCAGTCTCTAGGATGTCCGCAGCATTCAGCATCAAATAGGAACGTGCTGGGCCTCCCTGGCCTCTTGATGTAGGAGAAAATTCTCATCGGTGGGCTGGGAGACATATCAAGAGCCCTGGAGGCTAGGCTGCTCTCAGAGGAGGTAGAAGGAGCAGGCGTTTCCAAGGAGCAGCCTTCATCCTCATCCAGCACCATTGCACCCCTTGTTCCTTGCAGGATCATGCCGCGGAGGTCACAGGGCGCAATGCCTGCAGCGACGCAGCCCCAGGAGAGCCCTGGGACTCCCTGCATATTTTAGCCCCGCAGTGCGAGGTATTCGTGTGCGTGGGCCCGGCAGAGGGCACGGAGCGGTGAGTACCGGCCGGGAGCCCCGCTGCTCCAACAAGCCCCTTCGGTGGGAAGAACGGAGGAGGGGGAGCGGGAAGCCAAGCAGGGGGAAATCAGCTGCCTTTTCCCTGACGCTCTGCACACTGGTGCCTGGGAAAAAGGACTGAGAAACCCCCAAGACATGCCCTCTAACCATTCCTCTGGGCTGCCCCTGGAGAGGTCAGAGGGCTTCTGAAAGAGTCTCCTTCATCCTCATTCCCTCCAGAGCAAAGCTGGTGGTTTCAGGATGGGCTCTGCCAGCCTCTGCCCATCCAGTAGAGAGTGAGTCAGTGTGGCTTGGGCTGCCAGTGCTGTCACTTGCCCCTGAGCTCTGCAGGCTGTGCTGACCACCAGCTGTCCTCTCTCCCTGCCCCACAGCTGGCACGAGAGCAGGCGATATCCCCTACTCAGCCCCGGAGCTGAGGGTGAGCACAGAGAAACGGGCACCGACCCCAGCGCCTGTGCTGAAGCCAACTCCACGCTTGCCAGGGTGAGATGGGGATCTCTTGTGGTTTGGGTTATTTTGGTCTCCCCAGCTCCCTTGGCCCTTCAACACCACTTTTGCTGGGCCCATTCAGCAGGTTCCTGGGCACACAGACATGTTGAATTTGCTTCTCAGGCTCTCCTGCCTTGGGCAGATGGAAGAAAGAGCCCGTCATGTGCAGGGAGGTGGATTTGATGATCCTTATGGGTCCCTTAGAACTTGAGATATTCTATGAGTCTAAGGTCCTGAGATGCAAGGAGGGATCAGCTGAGACTCTTAGTCCCCACAAAGGAGGCTCTCCCCCTAAAGAGCTCATGAGATTTTCTCTTGGATACTCCCACGTGGATTTTTCTATGTTATTTCTTGCCATCGTTGGTCTGGCATCATCTTATACTCACACAGCTCCTCTTCTGGTTCCTTTTTACCAGCAGCTTTGAGCTGAACAGGCTGTAAGTTTTCATATACACTCTTACCTCCTTCCAGCCCACAGAAGCTACTAGTCCCCATTGCAGAGATCTGCCCTATTTTGTCTCCCAGGAAGGGGAAATGATGCGGTTGTGGGACAACACTTTGGGATCGGGCAAACAGGACATGATGAGCTACTTGGGCCATAAGGAGGAGGTGCGGTCGCGAGCCCCACAGGCAGACAGACCCAGGTGGGCTCAGCCTGTTCCCTCTGGATCCTGGGTGAGAACCGAAGCCCAGGACTTTAGGAAAGAAATCTGTCCACTGAAAGCAGGTACTCTTGGTTTGCTCCTGTGTGAGATCCTGGTTCTGGTTTGCTTTCCACCCAGGGGTCTCTGAGGTTCAAGGCAGATCTCTGTTTAGATTTAGCATCTCTTTATCTAATTCTGGTCCCAGGAAGTGTTCAACACATCCATGGGCACTATGTGAGAGTTTGTCTATATGTGTGCTGACTGTGAATCATGGGTGTCTCGGGTGCTCTCTATCTGCACGGTTTGGCATGCCCTCGGCTCGAAGTGCTGTGTTCCAGTGCTCCCACCCCGCCTCGAGGGAGTCTGGGTTTTATCTCTGCCCTCCTGGACCATTTCTAGCTCTCCTCCGAAGACCTGCTTTGCCGTGGACGTGGTGGCATCCCGCGTCGCTCGCGCCTCCCCCAGTAACGGCCTTCTCCCCGTCCCAGAGCGCCGTCCTGCCAGCCAGAAGCCTGAGGAGAGCTGGCCAAAGCACCGAAAAACTGACCCTCCCTGGGCATCCACCCTGTCGCATGCCCCAGCCGGCTCCCCGCCAGCCCGTGGTGACCTGCTGGGTGGCGGAGGGCACGTCTCTGGCCCACGGGTGCGGGAGTCCTCCGGACTCTCCGGCGGAGGGGGCGCAGAGGCGCGGCACGGGCTGGAGAGGCAGGAGTACACGGTGCTGGCAGACCTGCCCAAGCCTAAGCGCCTCAGCCAGCGGGACGCTGCTGACCGCTGTGGCTCCCAGACACTCAGCCCTGGCCGAGTGGAGGTGGAGAGGATATTTGGATGCGAACGCAGGTGAGAAGTAACGGGACTCCACAGTGGTCAGAGGCAGGGGATTGCCCTTCCATGCTGTTGGGGGGCCCCCCTCTGAATCGCTGTGCTTCAGGAGGAAGGCAGGGCTAGATGGCAGAGCTCAGCTTTCAGCTGTGCTTAAGTTTCCCTCAAAGAAAGGGTTGGATCTAAGCTCAGAGCCTTCTCCATCGCGGCACACGGGCAGCTGAGGCTGTTGGAAAGGTGGAGCTAAGCTGCACTGCTAGAAGGGAGCAGTCCACCTTCCTCATCCTCACAGCCACTTGGAAGCTGCAGGACATGCTGCAAAGCAGGGCTCCCCACAGTAAAAGGGGAAGGAAAGAGGTGTTCCCCAATCCCAGCATGAATAGCTCCCCAGGGATTCCACATTCACTGTAGGAGCCACTCAGGAAATTACAGGGGATGACGAGAAGTACCCAGTAGCTGTTTAGGCTTTAGCTGGAATTACTGGTAGCTCAGGACAGGAGGGGACATAAAAAGGGTCTGGAAAAGTATCCTGGGCAAGTGGGTGAGATGTAAAGAAGGAGGGAAGCTTGAGGAATAATGTGAAGAAGACATGGGTGAGGCAGCAGGATATGAAAGCTGAGGTGGTTGGTGGGGACAGGGAGAGGCTAGGGCACACACAGTGTCTGGGGCAGGTGGAGCTCTGTGGGGTCAGGCTAAGGTGGAGCAGGGTATGCAGGGGCTGTGCTTCCAAGCTGAGTAGGGTGGCAGCTGGACCAACTGTGTGTGCCCACAGGAAGTCAGAGACGCTGGAGGCCTTCCAGGCTCTGGAGGAGGGCCGTGTGGACCGGCTCGATGGCAAGACACCGGTGCCACCCAGCAAAGGCCACCTAACTCGGAGGCGGTCCAGCCCCAACCTGCCCAGGGAGGTGAGGCCTGGCTTCACAGCAGAACCTCATCCCAACTCTGCAAGCTGAGTTGCTGTTTCCTGTCACATTTTCCTCTGCTTCTGCCATGTGCTTCTCTTTCATTGCCCTTCTCCCTCTTCCCTTTAATCCCAGCTGTCCCACTGTCATGGATTGGGACCCTTGGCTCTTAAAATGCAGCAGCCCTTTCACCCTTTGGGTGTAAGAGGCTTCTCTACAATGTGGACTGGCTCCATGCACAGGAATGCAACTGCTCTCTGGGGAGCCATTTAACCAAATCACCTGCCAGCCCTAATCCCATCTTGTTCTGCTCATTGGCACTCTTTTAAGATGGTCTCTGCTCTCTCTCCCCTGTGACCCAGGGTCAGCGACTCTCCTGGCAGCTCAAGCAGCGCAGCAGAGAGCCCAAGGAGCCCCGGCGTTCCCCCAGCCCAGCTCGGCACCCCGAGAAGGCCAGCAGGACCCGGGGGGACTCCCCACGCCCTGCCAGCCCCGGCTGGCTGCTGGAGAGAGGCAGCCGGAGCCCACGCTCCGCAAGCCCAGCCCGCAGGTCAGAGAGGAGAGCAGGGGAGCCTGTGACCCCTCCCTGTCGCACTGAGAAAAGCTGGAGAAGCCGAGGGGAGCCTGCCCGTCCCCCAAACTCAGACAGGGGCCGAGCCACCTGGCAAGCAGGGGGTATACGGCAAGCACTGGAGAAGAAGAGCCGAGGTAATTCCCTGCACCCCACAGGTGCTGGGAAGGGCTCAGATAATGTCAGGCTGAGCCGGGCAGGGCCACCACCACGGGCCCTCAGTCCTGGGAGACGTACAGAGAGCACGAGGAAAAGCCAAAAGGAGATCTCCTCTCCCAGCTTGGTGCGGGGGGCAGAGAGGCAACGAGTGAAGCCAGGGGAGCTGCACCTGGCAGGGCCCAAGAAGCCATCAGAATGCAGCTGGCAGAGCCTCCGGGAAAAGCTGGCATCCTCCCAGCCCGCAAAGGGCACCAGCAGTGACTGGAAAGGCCGAGGCAAGCCCCTGCGCCCCATGAGCCCAACACGGCCACTGGAGCAGGAGTGGAGGGGCCGGGGGGAAGCCCACCAAGCACAGGTGTGGGAGAAGGACTGGAAGCGCCAAGAGATGCCCGTGTGCCATGCTGATGTGATGCGCCAGCTGGAAAGGGACTGGAAGAACCCTGCTAGATGTCTGGATGTGGGACTACGGTCGGATGACAGCTGGAAAAGGCCTGAGAGTCCAGCACAGTATCTGGAGGAGGACTGGAAGGGTCTCGAGTACGCACGAGATACACACAACCCTGAGAAGCCATTGGAAACTGACTGGGGGAACAAGAGTCTTCTCATTTACCATGTGAGTAGGGCAGGAGCTGGAGCTGATGGGGACCCTGCAAGGCCTAAAACTGGCAAGCACAGGCTGGGTGGGTCCACTGGGCTGCAATTCTGTGCACCCTGATTCCCTCAGATCCTTTGCCTCTCCAGGGAAACTGTAGTGCCTGCCTGGCACTGGGAGGAGGGAAAATGCTTTCTTCCCTGCTTCACGCCAGGAGATGGATGCTCAGATCTGGGAAACTGAGGTGGGGACTAAACCCCAATGGCTTCAGCTCCTGCTTTCTCCCCTGCAGCCCCAGCTGGGTGGAAGCACCTTCCCACCACAAAGCAGCACTGGCTCCTCAGGAAGCCCGCAGCCACATTTGAATGCCAGTAAGAAGAGCAACAAGGTAGGGGCCAGGCCCTGGAAATTGTGATGAAGGGCAGCTGCCCTTCTCTGGGGATCACTGAGGGCAGGACCTAGGTCTCCAGCACCTGACCTGAGCAGGTCCAGTGTGGTGCTGCCTTCTCATGATGTCCTGAACGCCGTTCTCACTAATGCTCCCCTTCTCTTTGTCCTTCACCCATTTCTCAGGTGGGGAAACTGAGGCACAGAGCCTTTTTATACAGCCAGAGAAGGGCAAACAGTAGACCTGGGACTAAAGTCTCAGTACAGCTGCTTTCCTTTGCTGTATTATTGGCCAGTGCTGTGATGGCACTGAGGGTTTTACATGGATGAAGTAGGCTTTAGTGGTGTGAAAGAAGATACAGTGTATTGTGTTGGCATTCCTGCAAAGTGGCATTGCAGCAGCTATGGGGGGCTGCAGAAAGTATTCCAGGAGCCCATGTAGCTGGCAGTGCACACAAGTTCCTGCCTCTGTCCCCCTCTGTGTACATCAGTCATCTCAGCCAGGTCATCCTCTGCTAGGACCTGCCTTTGTTCTTTATACAAGGACAAACTGCAGCCAGGAAAGAGGCTGTCAAAGGCCTCTGAAACCCGAAACAGGTGACATCCTTTCCCTCACTTCCCTGCACCAGGCAAGAGAGGAGCCCAAAGCCCTGAACTCACCCCATACAACTGGGCCAGATCGCCCCACCTGTGCCAGGTTTCTTCAGCACTGAGCTCTGGCACCTTCCCTTTACTTGCAGCAAGAAGCGTCACCTTGGCGTGATTGCACAGCAGAGCCTGGCATTTTGTGATGCACAGCCTCTCTCCCCTTTTCCTTTGAAAGAGACCCTCTCTAGCAATTCCCTTCCCTGAGGCCAGCTGGCATGGCTTTCCAGGGGCACTGGGAGTCTCCCCATGACCTCCTACCACCCCTGCTACGAGCCCAGAGAGGCTCAGTTCGTTGGATAAAACCGAGCAGCCCCAGGATCCAAGGCGAGGACTCCATTGTGTGCACTGCTGAAAATCCCTGCCTTCGAAAAATCCCAGCCTGAGAGCAAACCCTGCTTGGGTAAGGGCTGGGCTCCTGGCAGTCCCTTCCCGAGCCAGCAGCGGCTGAACCCGTCCCTCCCAGGTCTTCACCTTGCCCGGGCCAGCGGGGTGGGAAAAGGGCACGGCTCAGCCTCAGCATCGCCCCTGTCCCGTCCCGTCCGCAACGCCCCGGGGCCACCGCCCCTTTCCGTGCGGACCGGCGACCTCGCCCGCCCCGGCGGCTCCATTGGCTGCGGGCGGTCGGGGCGGTGGCGGCGGCTGCCATTGGCCTGCCCGGGTCCTCCCAGGAAGTTCTGGGGGGAGGAAAGAAAAGTTTTTTGGGGTGGTNCCGCGGCGCCCCCGCCATGACGGTGAGTCGGGACTTGGGGATCGGGGCTTGGCGGGCCATGATCGCGGGGACTCCTCCTCCGGAGCCCGGGGGACAGCCCGGGGCTAGAAGGGGGCGGGGGGCTCCAGCTATCAGCCGCCGCCTCCGGGGGTCCCTGCGCTACGGGGGTCTCTGGAGCCGCCGCTCCCTGGGGGACTCTGGCCCCGGGACTCGAGACTGTGGCGGTTCTTCCTTGGTTCCCTTTCCCATCACCGCCGGGGTCCCCGCCGAGCTCCCCGTGGCCGCTTCGGCCCCGGTGGGCACCACCCCACCCCGATAAGCGTGAGCGTGGACCGGGCTGAGGCCAGGCCAGCTCACCGCATCTATGACTGCAGTCGGGTGCGAAATTGGTGTCCCCCCGGGCGTGGGGAGCTCCGGCTCCCTGTGGGAAACAGATGCGGTTTGGGGCAGGGAGCATCCCACCCCTGGGGCGAGCCTTCCTTGGCACGGGCGGCCGCCGGCCGCGAGCGGGGTAATGGAGGTGACAGGCTGGGCTGTGCCCGCCGGCGCTTCGCACGGGGGCGGTGGGAAAGGGAGAGCCCGTCGTCCTCTGGCTCGTCTCACTGCACGTGTAGATTCGGGAGCCGCATGTGTGATCCAAGCTGGGAGTGATTTTGCTTTCACCCAGCTGAGCTGAAGCGGTTTTGCTTTGTGTTTTGGCCTAGGGCCCACGCCTTATGAAGCGGGTTCCCTTTTTAGAGGAGAGGAGACATTGTGCTTTCCGGGAGGCTTGAGAGCCCCTTGCACCATCTCCCGGAGGTGGGAGGGAGCAGTGCCTCAGAACCTGCAGTGCTGAGGAGCTTTTGGGAAGAGCAGGAGGCACGGTGATGACAAAGGCTGGTGATGAAAGGTCACACCTGACTATCCTGCTCGGACACTGAGCTTTCTCAGCCTTCTGCAGCCTCTTCTCCTCCACTTCTCCATCCTGGCGCCTCAGTACCACTTGGGAGCAATTCCTTTGCTCCCACCCTGTCCCTTTTCCTTCTTTGGTGTTTACATTCTTCGGATACTTACAGACTGTTATCACCTTCCCTGTAGCCCTTCTTCAACCAGAGCAGGCAGCTGCCGCTCCTTAACCTCCTGTTACAAGCCAGTCTTTCCAGAAATCACTTATGTCCCCAGCTGCTTGAGACCCCCTCCAGTGCCTTTGCCTGGCCAGCTGTGGGGCTGAACGAAAAACTCTGATGGGTATGGATGCAACTAGACAAAATCACTGCCACCACCTCCCAAGCCATCTGCAGCCCTGAGCTGCATTTTGCCGGGGGTGCATCCTGCCACATCATTGCATCTGTGGCACCCGGATCTCTCCCAGCAGCTCGGCTTTCCTGGATGTTTCCTCCTCCCACTGCTAGGCCGTTTCCTCTGGATGAGGGGTACTGTTTGAGCCCCACACTCTTCTCTGAGCTTTATATGCTGGGTGAGGAAACTGGATTTGGTAGTGGGGAAGGAAAGAAAAGTGGCTTTAAGCACTTTGGGTATCAACTGAGGCCCCTACTTATGGCACTGACCCCGCTATGACAAGAGTAGTTTGAAGTCAATTCTGTAGAGCTGCAGCTTCGTGTCTAAGGCTGGCAGGGAAAGCAGAAACCCTGTGCAGTTTGCCTGCTTGGGAAAAGTCCTCCAAGGGGATTTTCTGGCCCCAGCACTGCACTGGGGCAGCAGTTTTGGCAGGACTTCGTGGCAGTTTTTCCAGCGGCATGCATCCTGTTAATATTAATTATTTTGGCACCTAATGCTTTGGGATTGTAAATCGTCAATAAGATGAGACCCAGCTGATCTGTGTGACAGCCCCACTCTCCCTATATTGTTTTTCTGCCTCCATGGAGCCTGCCCATCTCTCTCTCTTCTGTTGAGTGCACGTGTGTCCCAGGAGGGGGGTGGTTGTACTTTGATGTTTTGTCTCTTTCCCTTCCCTCTCACTACTCTGAATTCAGAGCTGGAGCTTAAGTCACCGGACTGGAAGGAATAACGGGAAAAAGGGTGGAGCTGCTCCCGCAGAGAAAGAATTAATTTTTTGGGGTGCTTTCTTAGGGCAGCAGTGGAGCCACTACAAATCTGGGTTGATGGGGGTGCATAAATCCCCCTTGTCTCCTAGCTGCCAGCAGTGCCTGTTATCTCAGCAGGAGGTGAGGTTTGGGAGCCCCCCTCCCTTCCCAGGGAGCTCGGAACTGCCGGATGCTTCTGGCCGGGCCTGAAGCTGTAGCAGGCGGTGACCTCCCCTTGGCAGGACTCCTTGCTCCTGCTTGAACCAATAGCCAGGGCTCCAGGGTGGGCCGGCACATGCTCTGCTCTTGCCGCCCCATAACCTTGGGTGTAACTCACGAGCAGCAGCTCAGGGAGATGAAAGCAGGGAAAGGCTTGGCCTGGCTGTACAGCCAGGGAGCTGGGCTTGTGGGGCAGCTGTGGCTAGCCACTGTGCTTGTTCAGGGGATGTGGAGTGGCCATCGGCTGCTGAGGCACCTCCTTCTCTCCAGCTCCCTCTCAGCTGGTGGTTGTGAAATGTGGGGACTGCTGGTGGCTTCCGCAGGTCCGGTGCTGGACCTCTGGGAGGTCCAGCTCTGGTACCGTCACATCTCCAACACTGTCCCTGTCTGGTTCAGCTGCTTGAGAAGGGGCAGGTTGGCAAACTGACTTCCAGTCAGAGAGACTGGAGAAGAGGCGTTGGACTGAATTCTTTGATGGTGCAACTTCCTGGGAGCTGGTGGGGGTGGGAGGAGGGACCAGTTCGAGCCTGTTTGGCTGAGGGCAGAGCTAGGGAGAGAGGTTCCCCTGAGTCAGCTCTCTGGTGCTCCACCTTGGGAAGAAGATAAACTGGTTGGGATGCTGCAGCAGCGACATGAAGTTAGGAGGAGACAGAGTGTGTAGAAACTTCTTTGTGGCACAGGGTAATCTGGGTGAAATTCTTTTCATCCTTATCTTCTGTAGCTGTGGCTGGGCAGATTCTGTAATGGGAGGGAGCAGACAGAGCTGGGTAAGAGAAAAACTTTCAGAATCTCAGAGAGGGTTGAACCTTGGAGGGAGAGGGGAGAGGATCAGGCACTGACTTCATCTCTACCCTGGGGCACATCGTTTAAAGTCAACGTGTTTTCACAGCTGTTGAATTGCCTCCTGTAGGTTTTTGGTGAGAGCTGAGCTACTATGTTTTTAATAAATGATTGGTGGTGAAGTTACCAGAGGGACATAGCTCTGGGGCAAGGACAGCCAGGGTTGGGACAAGGCGTGTCTGGTTCTTTGTGGCTTTGTCTCCATCTCTGAGGATGGAGATCCCATTGGTGGTGGTGGAGCACTCCCTTCTGCCCACTCTCCTTGTCCTTGCCTCCCCCTCTGAATAAATACCTCTGAGGCACCTTGTGGAAACCTCTTTGCTGCGTATTTTCCTTTACTTTTTTAAAACCTCTTCCCTTATCTCCTGCTTCCTCTTACAGGAATGACTGCAGTTGAGAGCTATGCCCAGTTTTCTTTTACCATAGGGTTGCATAGCCCCATGAGTTTCCTAAAAGACTAGTCCCATTTTTGTTGTGCCACAGGGCACTCACCTTCTACCCCCTGGCATGGAAAGCCCTTTGGTGGGTCACTCCAAGACAGTAATTCTGTGGGGTTTTTTTTCCAGCCGGATCTTCTCAATTTCAAGAAGGGATGGATGTCCATCCTGGATGAGCCAGGAGAGGTAAGCCTCAGATGAGAGTCTTCCTCTTCCCCTATCCCCTGCTGCTGGAGAGCCCTGGTGAGCCAGGTGATTTCCTTCCTCCTTGCCTACTGAGGTCTCTCCTGCTGGGAAAGGCAGTGGGAAAATCTTGGTGGAGGTGCCTCGCTCGGTGTGTGAACACAGAGGTTCATCGAGTGCCTCTCCCAGCTGAGGGTCACGAGGGGGATCTGGGAGGGAGGAGGGGGAAGAGAAGGCCAAGAGGTCATAGTGCAGAGCGTCCCTCCTTGTTCCTACGCTTTCCCTGGTAACTGCCTATCCATTTCCCTCCTGTCTTTTCCCTTCCCTCCCCCTGCCCGATGCACCTGCAGTGGAAGAAACATTGGTTCGTGCTGACCGACTCGAGCCTGAGGTATTACCGGGACTCGAACGCAGAGGAGGTAAGCATGGCCAGCCTTTCGCCAGCCCTTTCTTCCTTCCTGGCCAGGGGGGAAAGGAGCACAGCTCTGGTGTGACCAGGGACAAGCAACAGCACCATGTCCTCCTGAAGGATGGCTGAGGTGCCAAGCTGCTCTTTGCCAAGGGGTGATGAAGAGGATGAAGGCAGGGTGGCAAAGTCTGGGGGGACAGTCAGTGGTGGGAGGTGGGGAGACGGGTTGGTCCTGTGGCTGGATATGTGGGATACTCTCCATCCATGCTGCTGGCAGCGCTTGGGTTAGAAGAGACCGTGCTGTGCTGGGGAACTGAGCCTGGTTCCCAAAGAGCTGAGCCTGGCTCCCAGGGAACTGTGGGATGAAGGTAGAGGTGGCTTTTTTCAAAGCTGGGTGTGCACTGATGTCCTAGCGGGTGGCTGTGCTTGCAGGCTGATGACCTTGATGGAGAAATCGACCTCCGTTCCTGCACGGATGTGACGGAGTTCGCGGTGCAGCGCAACTACGGCTTCCAAATCCACGTGAGTGTCCGGCACCGCGTGTACGGAGCGGCAGCACACAGGGACACGGGCTGGGAATGCGTGCTCCCTCCCAGCGCCAAGATGCTGAGAGGCAGTTCGTACAGATCTTGTGCCAGCATGGTGGCCCAAGGTTGTTTGTTTGACACAAGGGTGACAGTGCTCTGGGACATCGGGGCTGCCTGCCTGCAAAGGAAGGAAGGAGGAGGAGGAGGCTTTGCAGGGCTGGCTGAAGGCTGTACTGGATGCAGTCCAGGAGCCAAGCTAAATGCCAGGAGTGTCTGAGTGACATGTTGGCCAAGGCAACTTTTCCACAGCTGCAGGGGGGAGTGGTGAGCACTGCAGATCTCGATGTAACCTGGCTGACCATGCTCTGAGTGACAACCTGTACCCTGGATCCAGCCCCAGTACAGTTCTGTCCTTGGCTATTTGTTGTAGCAGCAGGAGGTGGCTGCTAAGGCAGCATGAGAAATGGTATTTCTGTGCATGTGAAGGGATGGGCACTTCATGGTCTGGTTTTCCCTGTGCCCTGCTGCTGTACACCAGTGCTGCCACCTGACTCCTGGCACCTGAACAACTGGATTGCACCAGTGCATGTTTGGCCCAATGTGCCAGCTAGGTTTCTTTTGCCTTTGCTTGGAGATGGTCTCATGAAGGATTCCCCTCAAACACCACTCCCACCTCTCCCCTCCCACCCCTCCACCTGTCCCCAAGAGCCTGAGACAGAGGGTGGCCTTTCTAGCAGCCCAGCACAGGTGTATGCGAGTGGCTGTGGGTCTCAGGGAGCAAGAGGGAGCTGCTGCACATCCACTGGCTGCTGAGGGGGCTCTGTCACCTCCCTGTTGCAGACAAAGGATGCCATCTTCACCCTGTCAGCGATGACCTCCGGCATCCGGCGCAACTGGATCGAGGCCCTGAGGAAGAATGTGCGGCCAGTCAGTGCTCCAGATGTCACCAAGTAAGAGCTGCCCAGTGCTGCTTGTCCTCTTCTCCCTTGCTGTCCCTCTACCCTGACTGGCAGGGGCAAGGAAGGCCCCTCTGGAAATCTCACCACTCCCAGAGCAGCCCTGCCCTCTGCTCCTTCTGAAAGTGGTTTGGTTACACCAGCCAGTGACAGGGGTTGAGAACCTGATGGCTGCCTTTCTTGTACCTGCTTTTTGCCTCACCAGATAAGTTTAGACTGGTTTCTCCACCAGCATAGCTGGAAGCAGGGTGGATCCTTGCTGCCTGGTGGAGAAATCCATTTCCCTGAGGGATGGGATGCTACAGGCCCAGCTCTGCACTCAGGGTGGGGTTTTGTAAGGCTGGGCTGAGTGAGGGTCTGAGCCTTGAGCAGTTGGTAGTGCCTCTGCTGACATCCTTTCCCACACAGTGCCTCTCCTTCACCAGTTCCTGCTCTGCTTTCAGACTCCCTGACTGTGACAAGGAGAACTTCCGTAACTGTGTTCCCCAGAAAGGCTCACTCCGGACGGAGGAGCAGCAGCGGCCGGGCTCAGGCTCTGAGGGGAACTCAAAGGGCACTCACTGGAAGGCGGATGGGCAGCGCCATGCCTTTGACTATGTGGAGCTGTCTCCCTTGCCACAAGAGCCTGGAAATCAGGGGTCCCTGCAGAGGATGAAAGGGAGCTTGAAGATCTCTGACCGAACTCCCAGGTATGAGGAGCTGGAGCGGGACCTGGCCATCCGTTCGGAGGAGAGGCGGAAGTGGTTCGAGACCCCCGACGGCAGGGTCCCAAACAGCGATGGCCCAGCAGGAGACCCCTCCTGCAAGGCCGGGGAGCAGGACCTCCCCACTGCCCCACTTTCGGAGGAGCAGCGGATTCGGCTGAATGAGGAGATAGAGAAGAAGTGGCTGGAGCTGGAGCACCTGCCCTTGAAGGACTTGCGGCGGGTGCCCTTGACAACACTGCTGAACCAGAGCAAGGGGGGCCAGGGAGACACCAATGAGGTGTTGAAAAAGGAGGTAAGAGCATCCCTCCTCTCTGAAGTCTCTGGGATTCTGGTGGCCCCTTAATGAGGTACTTGGCTACAAGAGGCTCTGCAGAAGAGCAAGGCAGAGGTGCAGGGGGATGTTCGTTCTCTCTGGCTCCTTGAGTGCATGGCAGTTTTTGGAACCTGGTAATGCAAGGCTAGAGGCCAGCTCTCACACACCTGCAGAGGTTCCCCAGAGCATGTTTTAGTCCAGGATAATTTATTTGGTGACACTACTTGTGTCATCTGGGAGGACACCCAGTGTCACCTTGTGTTTCCTGGGAGGACATTCACAGCCTTTTATCTCTGACTATTCCTAAGCCTGCAAGCACTTCACCTGCCAGCCTTTGAAAGGAACCATGCTGTGGTGGTTTCCTCCAGCATGGATCCACTTCTGAAAGCTGGGATGTCTCCTCCCTTCCTTACTGGCACTAAGCAGGCTGGGGCTGGCTTTGCCAGTTTGGTCTTTTGGCAGGCTGCTGGGGAAGCAGAGGCTTCCATTGGCCATGTGCTGTCCTCCCCATCCCTAAGCCCAGGGTTTGGATGTGGCACATTGGTCAGGCCATGGCACTTTTCCATCCCTGGCTGAACATCTTTCTCTGTCTTCCCTGGCACAGATCCAGTCACTGCGGGCACAGCTGGAGTCCTGCCGGGCCAGAAATGAGAGCCTTCGGGAGGCAGCAAAATCCCAGGGGGACAGCCATGTGCCCCGAGGGTATATCTCACAGGTGAGTAGAGTGCCGGACCCAGGGCATGGGGGGTCACTCCCAGTACCAAACTGGGAAATTCTGGCATGCAGCTTATTGCTGAGCAAGTATTGCTAATCATTGGGTTGCCATGGTGACCCGATTGGGCCCATTTGTAATCAATGTTAATTACATAAAGGCTGTTGCATGTTGCCCGGCCTTAAGGGGGCCAGGGTTATAAAGGGAGAGAAGGATAATTTGGGGAGAGGGGAAGGATCTGTGTCTCGTTTTGCATGTGAGCACAGTACTGTCCTGGGCCGTGGGCGTGAGCCATCCCCCAGCTCAGGAGTGGGTCAGCAGCTTCCTGCTGAGCCTCTGGTCATTTCCTGGTAGTTTAGTGCTCACCACATGTGGTTCTTGCTAACTGGGGCTCCCACGTGTCTTGTTAAAAGCAGTCAGTCAGTCAGTCCCTGGGGACAGCCCGGGCCCTGAAGGTCACTTTGACAGCACAGCCCATTTGTTTGCTGGGACAGCACGTGGGAGAGCCAGCAAAGCAGAATTTGCTCATGCTTCATCCTCTCACTTCTCTTTGTTTATTTATTTTCCCCTCTTGTGGACTGATCCAAAGCAAGCAGGGTCACATCCCGCAGAGATTTCCTGTGTGGAGGCTGCTGTTCGACCATACAGTGGGGTTTTCAGGATGGGCCTTATGTGCTGGAAGATACAGGAGCAGAGGGGGTTTGCAGGGCAGGAAATTGGGGCTGGTGAAGTCTGCTCCACAGGGTTGGCTGTACCTAGCACAGATAAAGAAACCCACAAGCCTTGTAGCACCCACCCCAGACAGCCCTTACCAGTCTCTGTGTTATTGTGATTTAATATTTAAAGCTTACAGGCCTCTTTATGGTAAAAAAAAAAAATAAAAAGCAAAAGCAGTGGGGAGGAACTTCCTTATCTTCCTAATAGCTTGGCTCAAAAAGCCAGCAATTCATGTCTGAGGCCAAACTTGGCCTTTCCCCAAAGGATTCACTCTCTCTGTCTTCCAAGGGTTGCAGCTGGTCCATGGATAGATCACCAAATTGGTTCCTCACCGTTTCCTCTGTTGTTCTGTGAAGCTTCCCAGCTTCCCTCATCACAGTAGAGAGGAGTAGCCAGGAAGGGTTTGCATTCCCACAGCATGTTCCAGTGTCTTTTGTGTGAGCCTTAGTCCTCAGTGAGGAAGGAATGGGATGGCAAGGAGCTGTTGGGGGATGTGATGATGTCTTAGCTCTCTGCTGATGTCCTTGAGGTCCAGGCTATTAATCATCATGGCACAGTTTGTTGATGAACAAATCCTTCCTGAGAGGCTCAGGGAAGCGCCGCCAGCATCTAGAGGGGGAGCGAAGGCGTACCACCAAGGTGGAAACCTCTTTGCTTTGCTCTAGCTCGAGTTAATCATAGCGTCAGCATAGAAGGAACCATCCCCTTGGTCTCAGAGCCATCAGAAAGGAGGGAGAGCTTGTGAGGAGGATCCCTAACCACTAGGCTGTGGGGAGGGCTCTTTGGCAGCCTCCACAATGTCACAGGGTAGCGCAGGGTGTCACTTTTCAGGAGAGGAGGCTCGGCTTTCATTGATTCCAGGGGATGCTGCTTCATTTAAAAGGCAGATACTGAGATGCAGTTCCCACTGTTGATCTCTTCCAGCCAGGCAGTGCAGCCTGCTGTAGGTTTGGGACTGTAGTGTTGGGCATGTTATTCCCAGCTCTTGGATGGGGGAGGGGAACAGAGGGATGTTCCTGTCTTGCTGCTTTAGTTTTAAGAGCTAGAGGAACGTTCTTCCTCTGAAAAGCACAAAGGGAGGGGTTGCAAGATGTGTGTCCCTGTCAAATGGTTGTGTTCAGTGATTAAAGTGCCACCTCACTTTCAGAAGACCCTCCTGGGAAGTAGTCTCACTTCTTTCAAAATGTCCCTGGACTTGCAGCCAGCTGCCTGTCCTTGCCCAAGCCCTTCCTCCTTCTCTCGTGGTCTCTCACCTCCTTTCCTCCTCACAACAGGAGGCCTGTGAGCGCAGCCTGGCTGAGATGGAGTCATCCCACCAGCAAGTGATGGAGGAGCTGCAGAGGCACCACCAGCGGGAGCTGGAGCGGCTGCGGCAGGAGAAGGAGCGGCTCCTGGCAGAGGAGGCGGCGGCAACGGCAGCAGGTAGGAGCAAACACCAAACTGTGCCCCTACTCAGCTGGGTCCCTCCTGCCTCTCCCCAAATGTCTCTTGCCAGAAGCCAGACATCCCAGTCATCTGGAGCCACACTGTTGGCTGTACTGGTGTGAGGCTGGCGTTCCTTGGAGCACGAGCTTTGGTGCTTCTCGCTCCTGTGGCGCTGGTGGAGATGGGGTGGTAAAGATACTGAGGAAATGGGATCATGCTTCTGGATGGGTGGGAGGGGACCAGCACTTTCTTGTAGGTGGGCAAGGCAGAAGTGGTAGAGAGCTGCCACAGTGCAGCTGTCTGCTGTCTGCGGTGTGTTAGTCCCCCTGGCAGCATGATTTTCCTGGAGTGTGGAGATGGTGGGGAATACCCTTAGGGAAGAAGAGGAAGAGGGGGAATCTGCAGAGACAGATCTGGGAACCTGCAGTGGCGAGAGCTTAGCCAGTTCTCCGGTCTGTTTTCAAAGAAGCTGGCACAGCCTAATCCCCCATTTCTTACTGTTGCCCTCTGCAGCCATTGAGGCACTGAAGAAAGCCCACCGGGAGGAAATGAATAAGGAGCTGGGCAGGACACGGAGCTTCCAGCAGTGCAGCTCACTCCCAGAAGCCCTCCAGAAGCAGCACCAGTAAGAAAGCATCTCTCTGACTCCCCTTGTCCAATGATGCCACCTTGTACCACTGTCATCACAGCCCATCTGCAGCTCTAGCCCTGAGCTTTTCCTCCTGCCACTTCCCCAGCTCACTTCTCAGGGCTAGTGGGTGCTCAGTAGAGGCTCCCAGGGCTGCTGCAGCTGTAGGGCAGCGAGGTTTGTCCCCTGCTTGGCTCTTTTCCCTATAGCACCTCCCTCATACCTATAGCTGTTTCCCCTTTATTTTCTTTATGGAAAGCTCCTTCATTTCTTCTGCATGGCTTGGAGCTCCAAGAAGCACCACAGTTATGTCCAGGAGCATGGGAACTGAAGCTCGGGTTCACATGAAGCATTGTCTTGTGCTAATGGCTGATATGGGCAGAGGCTGGCCATGGCAGGGGGCAAGGCAGTGCCAGGAGCCAGGAGCTGGCAAGGGTTTTGGGGCAGTGATGAGCTGGTGCCTCTTTGGCAGGTTGGACATGGAGTCGCTGAAGCGGGAATTGCAGGTGCTTTCTGAGCAGTATTCCCAAAAGTGCCTGGAAATCGGGGAGCTCACCCAGAAGGCAGAAGAGCGGGAGCAGATATTGGAGCGCTGTCAGCAGGAGGGGAAGGACCTCCTCCAGAAAAATCAGGCAAGAGAAGGACTTTCCTGCCAGCAAGAGGAGCATTGGAGCATGTTCCTCCCTCACACAGCACAGCCCCTCTGTTAAAACTCCCCTATTTGTTCATATTTCTTCCCTTCTGAGATTTTATCATCAGAAAGACAAAATTTAAGAGTTAGGGGCCGGCTTAACTGTGGCATTAAATATGGCGAGTGTATTCTGCTGGATGTAGATGCTGCCATTGCTTATGGATGGGGCGTTGCACCATGGTCTCTAAGCTGAGCAAGGGCTGCCATGGAGATGGAATGGTCAGGACAGTAAGAGATCTGTGCCATGGCTACTCTGACGTGTTTTGGCTTTGCCTGCAGGAGCTGCAGACCCGCCTCTCGGATGAGATCGGGAAGCTGCGGAGCTTCATTTCATCGCGGGGCTCTGGGGACCGCACTTCGCACAACAACGAGCGGAGTTCCTGCGAGCTGGAGGTACGGGGTCCCCTGGCTGCCCTGCTGTCTCCATCCCCGCCCATCCCAGGGGTCTTCTCCTCTTGATGGCCTTGGCTCGGATCTAGTGGGAGGTGGTGACGGATGGAGCAGTGCAGGAAGCAGAACGCAAGGCTCCCCTCCGCTGCTCTCTCGGGCTGCTTGCGCCGTTTCCTGCCCCAGCCCTTCTGGCCCTTCCTTCCTTTTCCACCCCTGCGCTTGCACCAGGGCCTGCTGGCCTTTCCAAGGCGGTGGCTCTTGAGTCACCTCTGGTTCCTCTCCCCCTTGTCTGGCCCAGGTGCTGCTGCGGGTGAAGGAGAATGAGCTCCAGTATGTAAAGAAGGAGGTGCAGTGCCTCCGGGAGGAGCTGCAGATGATGCAAAAGGTCAGTGTTTTCTGGGAGCAATTGGGAAAGAGCAGGAGAGGGAAGGGAGAGAAGCAGCAGGGCTGCATATCAGCAGGGTTTGGCTGGGTTTGATGGGATGCTCAGGACAAACCCTCTTGTCGCCTGTGCTACTTGTCCTTGCTGACTGCAGAGCACATAGCAGCTCCAACAGCACGGACTGGCATAGGCTGACCTTGTACAAGGGAAGAGTCACAGAGCTGCTGGTTTCCCCAGATGCATGCACACATAAGCATGGACAAGACAGGAGACTCCTTCTGTGAGTGGGAAACCTGGATGAAGGCTGCCTGGCATTCTGCATCCCCTAGTTGTCCCCTGTCTGAGTGGATGGATTTCCTTGGGCACTGTTTCTGGGTGTGCTGCTCCCTCCACTGGCAGCAGTTCCTTCAGAGGAATTTTCAAAGGCCCCTGCCAAAGGGGAACCTGAAAGAGGCTTTGGAATTTGGTGATGCTCCAGGAGTTTATAACTTACATAAGTTTTTGGCAATATAAGCAGCTGCACCGAGCTCTCAGTGGCCTGCATTCCTGGTGGGATTATGTTTCCAATATGGCTGCCCCACATACACACAAGCCATGTTAAAGCCCACATCACTTCCTCAACCTGATGCTGCACATTCCTGCTGCTGTGGAACCAGTGTCTCTGCGTTCTTCCCTGACCTGGTGTTTGCATAGTGATACCACCATGCTCCTCTTCTGAATGGTTTCTGCCTGGCCCAGATTGGGCTTCAAACCCAGAGCTAGCTCTCCCCTCTTCACCTGCTGGCTCTTCTGCTGGGCTCACCTTGCTGCCTCCCTCCCTAAAATCAGCCCTGAAACCTGCCTGAGCCTTGTCCCTCCCCTGGCAGGACAAGAGATTTGCCTCAGGGAAATACCAGGACGTCTATGCAGAGCTGAATCACATCAAGGTGCGCTCGGAGCGAGAGATCGAGCAGCTGAAGGAGCACCTGCGCCTGGCCATGACGGCTCTGCAGGAGAAGGAGTTGCTGTGCAACAGCAAGTAACGGTGAGCCTGGGGATGCTGGGGTGTCCTCTGCAGGTGCAGGTGGCCGAGACTGGCTGCTGCAGGGGCCTGGAAGCTGCCAATTTCTCCTGCTCCACTCAGTTTTGAAACTTAAGGCTTAAACTCATCGTTCTCTGCTTCTTGCATCCCCTTGGCCTGCGCTGCTGGCCCTCCTGTTGTCCCTGATGTTCTCCTGAATGCTCCAGTCCCCTTCTCACAGTGCTCTTTATGCAGCCAGCAGCAATCACTCCTCAACCAGGCTGCTTGTGGGAGCCAGGCAAATACTGGCCTTCACCCCGTGGCTTGGGTGACAGCGTGGGTAGTCACCATTCCCTGTGTAGGCAGTGTTTCTGCTCCCTTCACCTTTGAAGTGGTTTTCCTATCGTAGCATGATAATTTTAGGTCTGCATCAAAGCAGGCCTGACTAGACCCAGCCCTTCTCCCACGCTCACCTGCAGGCATCTCTGCCGCAGATGAGGGGGAGCAGGGTGACAGGAATGAGGGCATCCTGTAGTCCAGAGTGCTTCTGCTTCTTGCTTGGATTGGGCTCACCCTGCTCCACCAGCACTTGCTGATGGGTGCTGAGATGAGCAGGGCACCAGACAGCTACCTCTCCAGGGAGCTGAAAGGATGGCATTTCTGCACTTACTGTGATCTTTCTAAATAATTTCTGGTTTTGTCTCTCTCTAGGTCTGCTCTACATTTGTTATCTGTTCTTGTTTTGTATTTGCTCCATTCCTCACTCATGGGGAGAGGGAGGTTGAATCCCTATCCATTACCACCCTGACGAGGAATCCCACACACCCCCAACCTCCTCACTCCCCTCCCAAAGCTTTTTTGATGAACCCTTTTTGCCTGCATACCTGAGCACATTGTTTGGACTGGCTCCTTACATGCACCTTCCTCAGGATTTTATATGTGAAAATTATATTTTATAGAGGAATTTTTTTCCCCATGGAAGGGAGGGGAAGAGGAGGAGGAAAACTTTTACTACATCACCATCCTTTTTCTAACCTGAAAAAGAGAACCTGGCTTTTCCCCCTTTCCTAGCCCCATTTCTCCTGGCCACACACAGCCACCTTTGGCACATATTCCCTGTCTTCCAAATGTCTCCACGGTCCCCCTGGGATGTACGGCAAGGACCATGCTCCCCCTCCCCGTGCCACCCCCAGGGACCTGCAGAGAAGACACGCAAGCCATAGGAGGGAGCTGCTGGGGCGATCTGCCATGGATGTGCTTGCCTGAGACGGTTGAAAGAGGACACCTTGGCAAGAGTCCACATGATCGAGCTCTCTCTCTCCGTGACTGCCCTTTTGGCTCCTGCAAGAACCTGCATTGGCAGGAGCCCAGAGCCACGGGGCTTCTCCTTTCTGGGGAAGAGGAGCTGTGAGGCTGCTACTGCACCCGCCCGAGCCAACCTCCCCAAGGTGACAGCTGCTGCTGCTCCGCTGTGCACTTCAACTTTTAATTTAATAAAATCTTCCCCTTTCGCTGAGAAAAATGTGTTCCTTGAGAATAAGGCTTGCCATGTGGCCCTAATCCAGTGGTGAGGGCTCTGTGTGTGTGTGTGTGATTTTTTACGTTTTAGTGTATATTAACCAGTTGCTTCCGTTCTTCAGGATTTGGTGAGGGAAAGCAGCAGGAGCACCTCTGGTCAGAGAGTGAGAGGAGCCTTGCAGTGCTGTTATCCAGCAGTTTGCTCCACCTTTGGGTTTGAGGGGGGAAATAATCTGCTTCACTGTGCTGCTCCCAAAATTCCACATGGACCCTGAGCCTCCTGAAGGAAGAGCTGAGCCTGGGCTGCATTAGAAAATCCAGTATTGGAAGGGTGCACAGCACTTCAAATTGCTGGCAGAATAAACTATATAGAGATCCTGGGGAGATGACAGAGGTTTTAAATGCTTTCCTCCTCCTGTTTTTTGTGTGAGGCATGTTGCTTTTTTGTCAGGACGGAGGACCTGGTGGTGACTACTACTCGTTCAACCCCATCCCAATATAAAAAGGAACTGTTCTACAGAGAGGGGCTGGCAATTATGGAACAGATCTAATTGTGGTCACATGCTGGGGCTGGAGGCAGCATCTGAAGAAGGAAAGACAAAGGGGTCAAGGAGGCTTCTTGGACAGAGGTGGCATGTGTTGGCTGAGAGACTGGAGTACTGTGAGGCCTGGGGATGGAAGCAGGGTATAAGAATACAGTGGCAGCAGAAATGAAGGGTATTAGGGTGGCACTCTTTTGCTCAGGATGTGATCACCTTGCCATGGTATTGGCATCCCCTAGGGCAAGAGGATGCAGACCTGCCCTTCCCTTGGGAAGGGCTGCAGGGACTACTTTCCCTAGGTAAGGCAGATCTAACTTTGTTAGTCACAAATTCTGGTAAAATTGGGTTGCACATTTTAGTCACATGCACGAGGCCCTTGGGCAACCCAGTGGATGGTGCAAGAGTCCAAGCAATGAGCTCAGCTCCCTGCTACGCCTATCAAGCACCAGGGCTTGCTGTTGATGGTTTTTGGCCTCCTGCCTCTGCCTAGAAACCCTTCTGTCCCTGTGCTGCCCAAGGTCCAGGCTTTTCCCTCTGCCTCCCCACAGGACATGGCTGTTGCCATCGAGTTTAGAAAGGGGTGAGCATTTGGTATTTGGGGGATTTGCCCATGGAATGGCAAGAGGTGAAAGAACAGCTAAGGGCAGCTATTTTCAGGCTGCAGAGCTTGGTCTTGCCATGGGATTTTATAGGAGCCAAAAGAGGAGGAGAAAAAGGGTTCAGGACACAGTGTTGTTTTTTAGAAAAAATAACCACTCAAACAACAGTCTGCTTAGTTGTTATCTACTCCTGGGGGAGGTAGCTCCCAAAAGTGGGGCACTGGGGGCAAGCAGAGGGTAAGCAAGAGGTGAACTGCACAGTGCCCAGCACCCTGCTCACCCATCCCTTCCCCGAAGAGTTTGGTATCTTGTGTTTGGGTTGGTTTGTCGGGGTGTTGTGTTGTTTTTTCCTGCCTTTCAGACAAGGGCTGCTCTGCTCGATAACTGTGTGGCGTAAGCACGGGCGAAATGTGTGTGCCCCTGACATGTGGTGGAGCTGCCCCTCCTTGAGGCTCTGTGGCTGCAGATCAGCCCCTGGCAGGGTAGAGTCATCCCCTCATCCCGGGGCAATGGGGGACGCGCCTCCAAAATTGGCACGGCGTTAATCAGGCAGAGCCTGTCCTGCCTGTGTCGGGGCGATATGGCCACCCCATCTCTCCACATCCTTATCTCCTGGGAGCAGGTCAGCTGGGCAGGGGAAGAGTGGCCAGGAGAGGAGATGACCAAAATGCCCGTGGGTGACAGGCATGATGGCTGGCAGAGCCCAAAAAATATTCCAAACATCCCAAAGCGATGGTTGTGCCCCCTCCGCTTGCTTGCAGATGGATTGTGGCTGTGAGAAACATCCCAGCCTCAAGCACAGGGAAAACCCCCAGCTGTACAGCACTGTGGTTGTATGGGAGCCAGACCCCAGCTCACATAAGGGGCTTGCCCTTAAAAAGCAGCCCATAAATCTTTTAAAACAGTGGTAATCAGTCCAGCAGTCAGGGGTGATGCCCCTTTGCCTTTTATTTGTATCCTTCAAGCCTGCTCTGCCCCTAGCAATGGCCAGGCTGAGCGGCTTCGTGCTAGGCTGACCACACTGCATTGCACACCGAGGACTCAGAGCTGAAACTCTTATGAGCACAGCTGGAACTTCAGATAGTTTCTCTGTTTTGCTCTTATAAAAGCACAAAAGTACTTGGATCTGAGTACCACCAAGACCAAGTCCCACTGCTGGGGTTTTTGAGTGACTCTGAAATGGCAACTGGGTAAAATGAAATGTTATCTCTGACATTAATTGCCAAAAGTGCCCTGCTGCTCTCAAAGGCCTATGTACAGATGTCCTGCCCCTACAAGGCAGGGGCTATTATCCCATGGATCTGTAGCACATCCACAGTGGACACAGTTTGACCATTTAAGAAGAAATCTGCAGCTGGAAATGTGTAAATCCCCATGGGGTCTGGTTGAACTCAGTGCAGGCAGGGAGGAGAAGGTAAACAGGATTACAGAGAGGATTCTTCTGCCAGGCTCTGTCCTCTGGGGTTTGTTGGAGATGTGGGATTTCCCAATCTCTGCAGAATAATGCCAGAAAGGGAAGGCTCGAGAGGCTTGGAGTGGTTGGGTAGCAATTCCTAAGGAGAAAAGTGGGTGCAGGGAGTAACCCACCCCATCCTGGGCATGGTGGCAGGTTCCTGTGGCCAAAAATACGGGCATGAACCCAGGATTGCCATGGTGGCACGTGTGCCGATAGGAATAACTCTTCCTTCTGGATGAGTTCCCTGTGCTGCCTGCAGTGGGGTGCCAAAAGCACTGGACCCACTTCCCAGAGGCATCAGGGCTTGCATTGCTTGGCAGCATCTGCCTTCCACCTCCATCCTGCCAGGGGCTGGAAAACCCTCTCATCCTCTCTCAGTCCTGACCAGTTCATGTCAAAGATTGTCAAAACAGTGCAAGGTTCAAGGGGTGCATTCCCATATCAAGTGGGGTGCTTGGGGGTTTGCCTTGAGCATGTTACCCCCCATGTGCAAAGCCAGCAGCAGCCTGATGAGCTGAGACCACCTGTGTGCCTTTTCTCCAGTGAGTTGCTTGGGGGCACAGGATTTTCCCCTTAGTTTGGCTAAAAATTAGGGATCTAGTCCGTATGAAAGGGCCAGAGCTTCCATGCTCAGGGGAGAGCATGTTTGTTTGCCAGCAGCGGTACCCGCCGGAGGAGGATGAGCAGCCTGGATCAGCAGCAGGAGATGCCCAGGTGAAGGAGTGAGATTAGACCCCTGAGGTGGCCAGAGTTAGGTAAAGCATCTGCCGTGTCCCTCCCTGCTGCCTTTGCCTCCCCATCACTGCTCTGCATTGATAATCCCTGCCTGGGTTTGAGGGCTGGAGGCTCTGCAGGCAGCCTGTGGTGCTGTGCCAACCCGGGGGGCCAATTCCTAAACCCTCCCCAAAGCTCCTGTCTCCCCTCGGAGCCTGGTGCACAGGCAAGCCACGCGTGACGGTTGCAAACTTGGATGCAAATAAAAACAGTTGGTGCCTTATCTGTGTGCCTGGCTCTGCCTACGTGCAGGCAGCCAGCGCCAGCAGTTTATTCCCAGAAAGAAAAATGAGAGGTCCCTCGGCCGGTCAAAGTGTTGCACAGAGGCCACCAGAGCTCCATGCACTCCATACGGGATGGAAAGCCATTTATTTATTAGGTCTTAAGCAAACCCCAAGGGAGGCAGGAGGGTCGTTTTTTTTCTCCACAATTAGGAGCAGTTTGCTCCTGATTAAATCAAAAGGTTTGCAGGTGCCAAGAACCTTTCCCACTCCCCAAATGGAATAGAGCATGTGAAGAAACTCCTTCAGGGAGGAAGGCTCAAGGAGATGGTCCTTCCATCTGTGGGAAAGCATCAGGGGCCTGAGTGTCTTCTTCCATGCCAGGTCTTCACATCAAAGATTCCTGTTTCTTTTTAAATGTAGTGATGGGACAAGGGGGAATGGCTCTAAACTGAAAGAGAGCAAGTTTAGATTAAATATTAGGAAGAAATTCTTTACTGTGAGTGTGATGAGGCATTGGAACAGGTTGCCCGGAGAAGTTGTGGATGCCTGAATGTGTTTAAGGCCAGGCTTCATGGGGCTCTGAACAAGTTGGTCTAGTGGAAGGTGTCCTTGCCCATGGCAGGGAAATTGGAACTGGATGATCTTTAAGGTCCCTTCCAACCCAAACAATCCTATGATTCCATGATTCTATTTCTATTGTCTCAATTTCTACTATTTCTATTATTTCAATTTCTGTATTTATATATGTATTTATGTGTCCCTAGCTGGTGATTTTCATGGCCCTGGACACCCAGGGCACGCAGAGGTTATTGTGAGGTGCTCACTGTGTATTTTAATGCTGTACTGCAGCACTGGGAGCTTTGGCTCACCTCTGAGCCCCGCATGGCATGTTGGTGGGCATCAGGTGGCTGCACCCGCGTGTTTTTAAAAAATAAGGGGAAAACATCATCTAAATCCTACAGGCAAGATGATGATAGTGGCTATATTTAATCTCCCAGGAACAGCCGACCGCTCACCCAGCGGGGAAAGGATGGCTGATCGCTACTGTGTCCCTACTCTGCCCCTGCACTAGGAGTTGTGTGTGTCTCCCAAAACAAGGGGACAGCATGTTATTTGTGACCCCTCACCATTCAAACTCAAGGGCTGAGCTGGTGTTCCTAAAGCACCTGGTGGAGAGCAAAGGGGCACAAGAAGGAGTAGTGGCACTTGTCCATGGGGTATTGCTGCTGAGCTGACTGTGCCCAGTGCTCCCTGTTTTCTCCTTGGTGCCGTGCCCAGTTTTTTCTCTAGTGTCCCTTCTTGCCCCCTTAATGTCTTCCACAGTGTCTTTCCTTGTCCCCTGATACTTTTCCAGCATGTCTCCTTGTGTTGCCCCTAAATGTCCTCCCTAACCCTGTGTCTTCCCTAAGTGTCCCTTTGCATGTCTTGATGCTGCTCTGAATATCCCTGACATGCCTGTCCCTCTCTTACCAGTGTCCCCAATGTCCTCCCAGTGTCCTTCTTTGTCCCTACACAATATCCTTCCAAATGCACCTTGTACCTGAGTTGCCCCACTAAATGTCCCTTACAAGTCCTCACTCTTCACTGTCCCCCACTGCTCCCACCAGGGTCCCCACCATGTTTTCCCCCAAATACTCTGTGTTACTCCACGATGTCCCCCGCACTGTACCTCCCTGTCCCTGCCGGTGGTTCGGGTCAGGGCGTGGCAGGGGACACGCGGGGACACGGGCGGCGGGTGGCGCGCGCGGGGCAGTCCTCCCCGCGGTCCGCACCGCGGCTTTAAAGGGAGCCCGCGGCGGGCGCGGCCGCAGAGGCACCGGCGGGGGCACCGGCGGCAGGGCGGCACAGGCTCTGCTGCGGCTTCAGCCACCCACCGCTCCCTTCCCAGCCTCTCCCCGCCCAGGGGCGGGGGTCCCAGGCCGGGCGGGCCACGCTTCCAGCCGCGAGGGCATAGCGGGGCATCGCGGGACAAAGCACTCGCCATGAGCGACAGCCCGATCCCACTGCCACCGGCTTCGGCCACCAAGCCCAAGCGGGCCCGGTCAGCCAGGCGGCCGGCGGCCCACCCTGCGTACTCGGACATGATCACGGCAGCCATCCGGGCTGACAAGAGCCGCGGTGGCGCGTCCCGGCAGTCCATCCAGAAGTACGTGAAGAGCAACTACAAGGTGGGCCAGAATGCCGACGTCCAGATCAGGCTGGCCATTCGGCGCCTGCTGGCCACCGGAGTCCTCAAGCAGACCAAAGGAGTGGGTGCCTCTGGCTCTTTCCGCCTAGCCAAGGCCAGCAAGGCGAAGAGGTCTCCTTCCAGGAAGAGGAAGAAGACAGCCAGGAGATCCACTTCGCCCCGGAAGGCTAGGTCCAGGAAAGCCAGGTCCCCGGCCAAGAAGCCCAAATCTGCCACCAGGAAGGCCAGGAAGAAGTCAAGGAGCCCGAAGAAAGCCAAGAAGCCAAAGACTGTTAAGGCCAAGTCCCTTATGAAGGCATCCAAACCCAAGAAGGCAAGGAGGTCGAAATCCAGAGCCAAGCCCGGTGCCCGCAAGTCGCCCAAGAAGAAGTGAGAAGTCTAGAGGCGTTTCGGTACTCTCTCCATTGGTTCTGTAAATAGCTGTTGCCTTTGTTTTTACTCCTTTCTACTGCATTTTATAAAGAATTGCTCTATTCATGAATTGAAATAGCTGAAACAAGGCAGTTGATTAATGAAAAAAACCAAATTTAAAGCATTACTGGTCTGGGTTTTTATTCTGATGTCTCAGAAATTTCTTGTGCGTGTGTCTGTTGGTTTTATTAATGCTGGACTGCTTGTTGTGTGCTGGGAGTGATGGTGACTCTGTGTGTCTGTTGGGGTCGTGCAGGATTTCAATTCCTGGTCCTGCCCCAGCTCCTGGGTGGGTTATGTATTTGCTGGGGAAGCCAGAACATATGGCTGCGGAAGCCCTGGCCTTCCCTGGAGGAGGAAAAAGGGTCCCTGTTCTCTCATCCAGTGCTGCAGATCCCCACTGTGGGGATGAGGTGAGGAATGTTGGGCTGTTGGGTGTGAGGTCCAGCTGGCACTGGAGATAACCAGGGCTGCCTGCCTGCCTGTGGAGCTGCCTCAGCACAGCTGGGTGGTGGCAGGGACTTTTGGGGCAGGGATGGGACAGAGGAGGTGGAACGGGGCCAAAATCTGTCCACGCTGGCTTCCAAGGAGTTGAAGGTGTCCATGAAGTGGGAAGTGGAATCACCGTGGGCAGAAAGGAGAACACAGCCATAGGCATCTTTGCTCCCCAGGGAGGAATACCCTGAGGCAGTGGACAGCTCTGCAGGTGGGCTGTGGTGGGCAGGCAGGGCAGGGTGAGGCAGAACTGCTGGGCTCAGCCGTGCTGTGACCCGGGGGTTCTGGCTTTGTGCCCAGTGGGGGCTGGCATGACTCCAGGGCCCGCCTGTCCCCTGCCAGAGCCCCTCCCTGGGCTGGGCTGGGTGATCCTGACAGCCAGGGCTGGCAGGGAGCCTGTGGGCTGGCCTCACTGCTCAGCAGGGCCTGAGCCTCAGGCAGAGGCTGCCTAATCCCTCTTGGCTAGAGACAGATAAACTTCTTGATAACCAGGATCCCCAACTACCTGGGCCAGGAGCTCTGAAATCCCAGGGGCTCTGGGTGCCCAGTGCCCTCGGACTTGCTGTGCCTAACTCTCATAAGCCCAGGGTCTTCACCCTCTCCCTCTCCCTCTCTCATTTGGGATGGCTCCCAAATCCTTCAGCCTGATCTTCCTAAATCACTTGGACAAATGGTGCCTGAGTCCTTTAGTCAATACGGATTCAATACTTCAGGAGACTGAAATCCTTGGCCTGGATGCATCTAATCCCTCTGGGCTCTTGTTCCCAAGACCCTTGGATCAAAGGCTCCCAGAACACCTAGACTGAATACCCTGAACACCTTTCAAGAGCCTGGTACCTAATTTCCCTGGAACGAGTGGTCTAAACTGCTCTGGCCACAGAATTCCCCAGTCAGCTGTAGTAGAGGAAGGAGATACCTAATCCAGACAGAACAGGCTGCACAGAGAAGTTGTGGATGCCCTATCCCTAAAAATACTTGGACTGAGTTTTGATGGGGCTCTGAGCAACCTGGTCGAGCAGAAGGTGTCCCAGCCCATGGCACGAGCTTGGAACTAGAGGATTTTTAAAGTGCCCTCAAACCCAAACCATTCTATCATTCTATGACCCTTTGTGTCTAAAGCCACTGAGCCTATAGTTTACAAACACATTTGGCCAGAGGTGCTCAAATCCCTTGGGTCTGGGTATTCTAGTTTTCACCTGGTAAATCCTAAACCTCTCTGTTCAACGGATTATTGGTCACCTCAGCTGGATACACCCACATACTACAGACCCGTGGTTCATTATCCCCAGTGGTGGACACCCATAAACCACCTAGCTGCAAGCATCCAAGTCAGTTGTGTTGAGGACCCCAAATCCTTCGGCTGAGGCATCAATGCTTCTGGGCTTGTTGATCCTTGAGGTCCGTGATGCCCTGCTGCTATGAAATCCCTCAGCCCCTAGTATATGACCCCATTACAGTTCCTAAATCTCATGGATGGCGTTCCCCCAAAATCCCTCAGACTCCGGGCATCACATACCGCCTGGCTCTGGGGTGCCTAAACCCCTTGGGACAGATTCTCTCCTCCAAAGAAGACGCCGAACGCCTCCTAGAGAAAGTGCCCAAGCGCTCAGAGCCGCTGGAGCCGCGGCAGCGCTCGCCCCGCCCGACGGGAGGCGGTGCCCCGGCGGCCAATGGGCATTGGTCGGTAATTAACCCGTGGCTAATTAGCGGCGATTGGGCGCCGGGGCGCCTCCTCGGTCTTGCGGGGCGCGGCGCGGGAATGTGNCGAGCTGGAGGATATCCGCGGAGCCGGCACCTGGAAGAGCGAGCGCGTCATCGCCTCCCGACAGGGTCCCCACCTCCGCTTGGCGGGCGGCGGCGCCGGTGCGTGCGGCGGGGAGGAGGAGCTGCTCTCGGTCCCTTCCCCCGGTGCCATGCCCCTGCTTCCCTCTCTTCTCTCTCTGTTCCCGCAGGGATCATCAACTTCTGCGCCAATAACTACCTGGGGCTCTCCAGCCACCCCGAGGTGATCCGTGCCGCTGTGGAGGCGCTGGAGAAGTTCGGCGCTGGGCTCAGCTCCGTCCGCTTTATCTGTGGTACCCAGGTAGTGGGCAGCATCCCCTTCCCCGTGTGTGTCCACGTAGACTCCCCTCTCGGCACTCCCACTCGCATGCGTGCACAGTGCTAACTTACACGTGGCCCGGTGAGAAAAGGAGCCTGCCAAATCCCCACTAGCCAAGCATCTGGAAATACGCCAATTTAAACTATTACAACACCTGAGAGCAAAGAAACTGAACACCCCTCTGAATTCAGAAAATAAATGTCTTTTTCTCTCTCTTTCGGGTCAAAATTATAGTGAACCTGTCTTGAAGTGGCTCCATCAGACCCAGCCCAGTTTATCCCTGCTGGAGCCTTTTTTGAGTCCTGCCTGGTTAAGTGCAAAGAACAAGCAGAGCTTCTCCCTTGTGCATGGGGAGCTTGGAGTCTCCCTACTGAGCTTTGGCATCCAAACCCATAATCATACTTTAGGGCTGCATTTGCTGAACACAGCTTCTCCCACGCACACACATCTTTTCTGGATAAAACCTGGCTGCCTCCTCCCCTTTCAAGTCAGCATTTAACAGCAGTGGGCAAGCAAGAACTTGTGCTGCCCCACTCTTAACTCCTGCTCCTCTCCTCTCTTTAGAGCATACACAAGGACCTGGAGGAGAAGATCGCACGTTTCCACCAGCGGGAAGATGCCATTCTCTATGCCAGCTGCTTTGATGCCAATGCTGGTATCTTTGAGGTTCATAAAGCTTCCCTTGTGTTGTGCATGGAGGAGGGAGGTGACAGCAGTGTGGCTGCCGTGCCTTCCAGAGGTTCTGCTGTGAGCTCTATGCACCAGAGAAGATTGCAGTGGCTGGCGGTGGAGAGCCCTGGCTTGGGGCCCTTGCACCAGGGAAGCCGTGCAGAGGCATTTAACCACCCTCACCTCTGCTGTCTCCAGCCAGCTCCAGCTCTTGGGGAGGGCTCCCATTTCTGCAGAGGTCTGTACTCCCCCTTAAAGTGTAGGTGAGGGGCAGGGGTGACCTCACAGGCATGTTAGGAAAGGGGGAGGGAGGTTTTGAGCTCAGAAGCCACAAGCAAGAGCCTGGCATAAAGAAATCAGGGAATAAGGTGACTAGGAAGGAAATATAAAATTTAGCAGTGTTGGGAGAGACATGGGAGCTGGGATCAATCACAGCCTTGTTCTCTGTACTGAGGGAGGCTGGGAGATCTCTGTGAGGTGGCATCCAGAGCAAAGGATGATCCTTTCTGTTTGGCATGGGCAGGCCCTGCTGACCCCAGAGGATGCAGTGCTGTCAGATGAGCTGAACCATGCTTCCATCATCGATGGGATCCGCCTGTGCAAGGCCAACAAGTACCGCTACAAGCACATGGATATGCAGGACCTGGAGGCCAAGCTGAAGGAAGCGCAGGTATGGAGATCTGCTCCCACCCCAGGGCCAGGGCACTTGCTTAGCTGTGCTGCGTGTGCAGTAACCAGTCCTGGAGGGTGAGCTCTGCCCTTTCTCATGCAATAGGCATTGTTTTTGCCGACAGGCACGGATAGGCAAAGCAGCTGGTTGTGATGCAAATCCCCTCCTTCTCAGTTAGGTACCTCCTCTCCATACAGGGGTTTGAGTGTGTCCCTTTGCCAGCCCCTCTCCTCAGGGTGACATCTTCACCCCTGGGGATGCCTTTTTCCCTCCAACAGAAGCATCGCCTGCGGCTGGTGGCCACTGACGGTGCCTTCTCCATGGACGGTGACATCGCGCCCCTGAGGGAGATCTGCCAGCTGGCCCAGAAGTATGATGCCCTGGTCTTCATTGATGAATGCCACGCCACAGGATTCCTGGGACCCAACGGGCGGTGAGTCACTGCCTCAGCCCTGTTTCCTCCTCCTACGCTGGCTAATTCTGAAGCAAGGACAAAGGTGCTGATGGCCAATGTGTTTATGTGTGGGGACTCCTTGAAGGCTTTGCACCTTTGCATTGAAAGGAGATACTTTGGCAGTGATCCATCCCCACTGAGCTGCTTCTCAGTGTGTAACGGACGGTGTGACCATCTCATCTGGGCACCATCTCTCCTGTCAGGTGCATTGTTTGGGCTATTAAACTTCTGTGTGGGAAGTTTGAGCACTTTCCCATCTCTAAGGGATGAAGAACCCATGCTCTTACTTGGTGAGGTCCCAGCTTAGGCTTTCCACAGGAGAGGAAGGTAAACACTTGGGTTGAACTATCTCAAGGGGGTATTCCTCCTTGTCTAGAAGGACGGATGCAAGAGACCTGGCTGACAGTGCTTTGTTTTCCTTGTATCATCCAGCAGCTTCCTTGGTGCATGCTGGCACAGCTGATAATGTGACATTCCTTTTTCTACAGGGGTACTGATGAGCTCCTGGGAGTGATAGACAAAGTCACCATCATCAATTCTACCCTGGGAAAAGCTCTTGGAGGAGCTGCAGGTGAAGGCATTTTCCTGTCCAGCATCCTGCATGCCCTAAAGAGCTCTACAGCATCAGTCTTAAGTTTCCTTCCTCTGCCTAATGATAGAGTAACAAGTGCATGTTACCCTTTTCCACTGGTGGCATAAGGCTTGGTTTGTGATGTTGCTGCAGGATTAAGGGAGATCCTGCTGAGTGCTCCTTTCACTCTCATCTTCCTCATGCATTTTCCTTTGGGGTCAAGATGGAAACTCTTAGTCAAAAGAATCAGCTGTGATTTTTAGACCTGGTTTGTACCTAAATTCCTGCTATAGGTGCCAGGTTGGCTTTATCAAGAAGCCTCATTCTAAACAGGTCACCCTGGGGTGCCTTGTCCAATTCTCTCTCCTCCATCTGCAGGCGGGTACACAACAGGTCCCAAACCCCTCATCGATTTGCTCCGCCAGCGTTCCCGCCCGTACCTCTTCTCCAACAGCCTCCCCCCTGCTGTGGTGGGCTGTGCATCCAAGGCCCTGGACCTGCTTATGGAGAGCAATGCCATTGCACAGTCCATGGCTGCCAAAACCCAGCGGTGAGGGGACCACATTGGGGTGGGAGCAGGGGTGGCTTTGTTAGGAGTTAGTCATCTGTGATTTATTCACCCCCCTTTCCTGTTGATAGCTGTGAATGCAGTTTGCAAGTCAGGGTTCAGGGGAAGCTGCAGGATGTGCCTGTCTGTGTCAGGCAGGTGTGTCACATCTGGATGCTCTGTGAGCTGAGGCACATTGTCCACTCAAGGATCTGCAGTCCCATTATGCTGAGCAGGACATGGCAGGAGGTCACTCCAAGAGGGGAGATCTCTTCCCTGCATAGAAGATGAACAGTGGAGCAAACTTTATCCGGTTCTCAGTGGCCGGGGCTCCCAGGGGAAGGAAAGGCCGTGGCCTCCAAGAATGGGGTTGTTGAGGTTTTTACTCATCCTGTTGTTCCCTTCACCAGGTTCAGAAGTAAGATGACAGCAGCTGGCTTCACCATCGCTGGGAAAGACCACCCCATCTGTCCAGTCATGCTGGGGGATGCTCGGCTGGCATCAGTGATGGCGGAGGACATGCTCAACAGAGGTGATCTGGGGAAGGGAGCTCAGTATGCAGACACATTCCCTGAGGGAAGGGACAGTTGGCGCTGGTGCCACCACAAGCCTTTCTTCAGAGGATGTTCCTGCATGAAATCCAGTACTCCTCTACCCTCCAGCTGCAAAAATCCTCCTGGTCTCCCCTAGATGTTGCTGGCTGCACCTCTTTCTCTGTTAGGGAGGGGATTTATTGTCCTGCTATGCTGGACTCCATCCCCGTTGCTGGCCCTTAACCTAATTTCCATGCTTGGGAGCAGATGGCACTTGAAAACCCTGAAGGCTGGAAGTGGTTATTGGGAGGAGAGCCTTTCTGTCACCCAGTACCCCTCAGCCTGCCTCCATCCCAGCCAGCTCTGACTCTGCCTGCGCTTCCTCCCCAGGCATTTATGTCATTGGCTTCAGCTACCCCGTGGTCCCCAAGGGGAAGGCGCGCATCCGGGTGCAGATCTCAGCTGTGCACAGCGACGAGGACATCGACCGCTGCGTGGAAGCCTTTACCGAGGTGGGACGGAAGCACGGAGCGCTGCCTTGAGGGGCCGGGAAACACCTCAGCACCATCCCTGTCCACAACTAAGTGCCTCTGATGGGGAAAAAGGCTCGAGCAGCACACTGCCAAAAGCAGGACCGTTCCTCAAGGCGTCACAGCCTGCGTCACACGAGTCAGCTGGCTGGCTGTTGCAGCGTGCTGGCAGTAGCACTGGCAACCAGCACTTAAAAGTGTCATTAAAGGTGTCCTGCAGTGCAGCGGATATTTGTCTGCCTCCTATTTCCTCATCCAGGAGCTGTAACCCATCCCCATTGTCTCGTGCTGTGATCAGACGCTGCTATGCTTTCCCTGAAGCCTCAGTCCAGATGCTGAAGCGCTGCAGTTCCTGCTGTCTCCTGCTGATGGAAGTAATAGTGTTGATGAGGTTTCCTGCTTCTTCTATGCTGCCCTGTGGGTCCAGTAGCATCACCCTGGCAGATCTGTCTGCTGCAGTTCCCCACTGAGGCAGGAGTGTTTCCTAAGCCCTTTGCAACCTGTGCCACTGTGTAGTGGTTTCCTTTCAGCTGGTTAGGGAAAGGGCATATGGGCCCACCAAAGGTCTGGTGCTCCTTTCTCTCCTTCTCACTCTATGGTGTTAGATGCGAGGCTTGCTTGGTCCCCAGTTACAAGGCTTTGACAATTGCTTCAGTGGTCCCAAACCTGCCCTGGGAAAGACATCTTGCCCCAGAGAGGCCATCAGGCAGTGAGCAAGCTGAGGTGGCAGAGGCCAGCAGCATGGTGAGAGGATCTGCATCTGACTGAGGCCGAGGCCAGGGGCAGAGCAGGAGGCAGAAACCTTGCATTTTCTTCCATGTGACAGGAATCTCTGGATTTGTTCCTCCAAGCTGTGCTGTAGTATTTCAGCATTCAAAAAGGCACAAGTGGGACCTGGGCATCTCTTGGGATTGCTTTTTTTACTTCAGTTTTGTTCCAGATCAGAAATTGTATATCCTGCCAGCTGCCCATGTGCTGAATGAGTAGCTGCAGCCAGGGACAGATTCTAGCTGGAGTGTGCTGTGCCTGGGTGCTGGAGCACTGGGTTATATCAGCAAAGACCTGCTCTGAAGTCCTTATGTGTCACTAGGCTGTCAGGGAGAAAACTACAGGGCAACAATGTCTAACCTGAGCCACAGTAACTGCAAAGAATACAGGTGTTACTCCAGGATTGTAGGGCTTTACAAGGATGCAAAGGACAGGGGAGAAGTGTGTCTTGCAGATTCAATAGGACTGCAACCAAACCCTTTTAGAACAGCTGGTAGTGCAACTGTGTGCTGATTTTGTTTAATTTTCCATCCCCACAGGCCCTGAGCTCAGCCTGCTGATAAACTATGGTATGGAGTTCCCTTTCTGTGGCACTAGACCCTTGCAGTGCTGCAAACCCTTTTCAACAGGCAGTATTTTTGGCATGGGGAAGGTAGGGAGATTGCTCTTAGGCCCCTTGTGCAAGAGATGAAAGTTCAGCCAGATGGGCTCAGGTATAGGGAGGTTTGAGACCCTAAACTGAATCACTGCTGCTTTGAGCCCAGTGTGCCCCCCTTGCTCCCCCTACCTGCACACCTCCATTGCACACCTGTACCACCCTCCCTCTCACATTTTTCTCCTGCTGGTCCCCAGCCCTGGTCTCCCCCTCTCCCCTGGCCTTCTGAAGGCATCCCTGCTGATGCCCCCACTCCACTCAGGGCAGACAGCCCAAGCAGTTAAACCCTGCTCCAGCTTTCAAGTCCTCCTCATTGGCAGAGCAGCCCTACAGATGTCTCTCCTGCTCAGCTGCAGGCCAGAGCAGCAACAGCAGCCTCCCTCCTGTGATGCTCACCTTTGTTTTTGCATGCATGTGTGGGCTCACCCTCTGCTTCTCTTCTCACCAGACGCACTGACCTCTCTCTCACCTCTGTATCTCTCGGGTGCCTCAGCAGCCAGCTCCCTGCACTCTGCCTGCTCCAAGGCCAAGCTCAGCAGCAGGCTGTGGAGCTGTCTGGGGAACAGCCTGTGTAGCGCTGGAATCCCAGGAAAGCAGGAGGGTCAGATGATGGTACACTGCTAATGAATAATGCCGGACTCATTGACTTGCTGGCATCACGTTAATAGTGAATTGAGGCACATCTTGCTGCTCTCTATTGCTCCAAGGCCTTCCAGCCTAGGTCTGATCTACAGCTGTAGGCAGCTTTTAGCCCAGAAAGCATTGTTTTGCTGAGTGGAATGTAGATGCAGATGCCACTTTTTGAGGATGCAGTTCCCACCCTGGGCTCCCTGGCCTACCCCATACCCTGTATGCTGCTCAGGCCATCCTGATTCTGGAGCTGTCACCCTCTGCACTGTGGGATAGGTGGGGGATCCATGTATTTCACCCATTTTACCTCAAAGTAGGGGACTGTCCTATCCTATCCCATTTTCATACACACCTAGCCCAGAAATGCTTCCAGCCCTGGGTTGTGGCCCACCTCCCACTTCTACCCTCACTAGGCTGCCTTGTTGCAGTCCCAGACTACTCCACTGCCCACTGGTTCACTCCAGCCCCTCTCCACATTGCTGTTTCCACCCCGAGCAGTGACCCACCTCTACCTTTTGCTGGAATTCTCTTGCCCTGGCTCCCTGCCTGCAGCCCCACCCAGGCAGGCAGGGATGCCCCAGCTTGGACTGAGCCAGCTGGGGCTGGTGCAAACAGGGTCTGAACCTGCTCAGTGCCATAATTTTTCCATCCCTTATCCTTTGCTGGAGATAAATGCTGCACGAGGGCCTCCGCTGGTGCTAATGTCTCACGGCACCGGTGGGTGAGGGGCGAAGCGGCTGCTCCCCCCACCCAGGGGTTTTGGCGAGACAGAGCAACGACCGCAGCCATCCCCTCTTCCTTCCTGGAGGTTTATTTCTGTTTGGGGGATCTTCCCCCAGCTCCGAGGGTGAGTCCAGGCAGACGTTTGCCTTTTCAGGCCTTTTGGCTGCAAGAACAGGCACCGGGGGTACCTCTGCAGCCCCCCGCAGCCCCCTCAGCGGCAGGAGCACTTGCAGGCAGCCACCACGGGGTAGGGGATCTGCCGCCAGGTGCAGCTGGGGGGTCCGGGCTGCTGCGGGGTCCAGCAGTGCCAGGCCAGCAGCTTGATGCGGGTGAGCTGTGCGGGCCGGCAGCTCATGCCGGGGGGCCAGGAGCAGCCGGGGGGGCTGGTCTCGCACGTAGTGTGGCGCACCCAGCGGGGCCAGAAGACGGGTCCCAGGTCCACCCAGGCGGAGGTGAGGCGGCAGGTGGCCCGTTCCACCAGCCACTGCCGCAGGCGGCGGGCCAGGGCCCCCGCCAGCTCTGGGGGCAGCTCTGGGGCGGGGGGCAGCAGGGTGGGCAGCTCCAGCCCCTCCGCCTCTCGCCATAGCTTGCGGCGATATCGCCCGGCGCCCTCGGCCAGGTCCCTGCTCACGGACTCCAGGTTCTCCTCGAGGATGCTCCCGTTGCGACCGCGGGGCTCCTCTGTCGCCATCCAGAAGGGGTCGAAAGCCGAACCCAGCAGCCGGCGCAGCCGCCCGGGTCGCAGGTGCCGGGGCTTGGGAGCGTAGCCATAATCCTCGGGGGACAGCGACAGGCTGTAGAGCCGCACCGGCGCCGAGGGGTGGCCGCGCAGCAGGTGGGCGGCGTGGTCAGCGCTGCTGGACGGTGGCGGCAGCGGCTCCCCAGGTTCCTGAAGAGGCGGCGGTGGGCCTTGGATGCCCGGTGGTGGGAGCAGGCAGAGGAGGAGGAGGAGGACGCAGCTGCGGTGTGGTCCCTCCATGGCGAGCAGCACTGTGACAGGCTGTACCCGGCTGCAGGCTTGCACTGCCGCATGCCCTGGGTTATCACCGCGTCCCGAGGCACGGCCTTCCCCTTTTCCCTGCTTACAGCGGCTGATAAGGAGCTGGCGGGGACACCTCGCTCCTTCCCACCAGAGGGGCAGGGGGGGGGAGAAGCCTTATGGTCCCTCCTGCCACTGAGCCAATGAAAATGATTTGGACTGCTGTGGAAGGGAAGGGGCAAGCGCCTCCCTCTCCACATCCTGCTCCATCACTGGAAGAGGTACCCACAACCTTCCCAATGAAGAGAGGCTGGTGGCCTTTGAATCTTGCTGAGGAAGGATCACCAAGCTGCACTGAGTGCAGCTGGAAGTCCTCAGGGCACAGGTCTGTCACCAGGATGGGCAGGGCAACAGGGCTGTGTGGATCACTGTCCTCTCCTGGCACATCAGCCAGCCCCCATGTGTCTCCAGGCAGCTGTGATGGAGCTGGACCTCTGGAGGTGGCCATGCCGGAGGTCTTCTCCCTCCCATACTGTAGTACTGGTGGAGTGGAGACCTGGACTGGATGGAATCCAAAACCTGCTTTCTCCTCCTTCCCGAGGTGACACATTGTGGGAGAGGCTCAATCTGCTCAGTGCTACTAACAATTAATAACATCTAGTAACAGCAATTAATTGCTCATCCTCTAGAGGGTTTAGGACCCTATATTTGAGGGACACGGCAGGTATGAGGCTCACAGCTGTAGGATATTTACATTCTCCTGAGGTGTTGGACAACACATCCTGAACACCCAGCAAGCATCGAGAGGTGGCTGCTGAGGTCCAAGGGACACGTTCCCCCTCCATCCTCCCTTTTCCACCAGAGAGTAGTGAGCTTTCCCTCTGCCACCTCCTTCTCAGCAGGAGGAGCAGGGAGCAGCTGAGCCTGCAGGAAAGCTGGGCAGAGAGGAGTTAACTCCAAACCCAACCTCAGGGAGAGGGGAAAAAAAACAACAGAGAACTATGGATCAGCAGCAAGAGCAGAGGGAGGGAAAAGGGGGAGTCAGAGGAGAGGAGCTCCAGAAGAAGGGAGAGCAGAGCTGGTGGCAGGCAGGGGAAGGCAGCAGAGCACCAGGCAGGAGTGACTGGGATGACCGGGCTGCCCAGATAAACTCTTCTGTGCTCTGCATCCTCTGCTACCACTGCGTGGGCTGGACTGGACTGGAAGTCTCCCCCTAAGTGAGTGGCAAAACTGCAGGCCCTTCGTCAAAAAGGTGAGTACTGGCTTCCAAAGCTGAAAGGCAGCCCCAGGCTCCCTGAGCAGAGACGCCCTGGTGCATTTTGTATGCCCAGAAGGAGACTGGGCTCCTCTGCTTCAGTGAGGAGATTCCGTGGGGCCAGATGGATAAGCTGGAAAAGCTGGAGGGTAGCTATCAGTAGGACAGAGGGGACCAAAGACACAGAGAGGCAGGGGCAGTCTCTTGGTGTGATACACAAAGCTGGGAAGCTGAAGTGGCATGAGCTGAGGGATGGGGGAGCGTGGAGTGAGGGAGCTTGCATGACCCAAAAATGAGTTAATTGCTTGTCAACAGTAGCTAGATAACAGTGTCTTTCCTCCTCTGTTTTTGCTCAGAGAAGGACAATTTGTTCTAATGATAGCATAACAAGTGGAAGGCTTATTCAGAGATAGGCTGCTGGTGTTCCTTGCCTGAGCACAGTGTTACTTAGGGCTGGAGGAAGTTTTGCAGCAAATCCCAATACCTTGAGCTGTGCTAATAACAGGCTTCTTTACAGTGATCATCATATTGTATTTCAGGTGGCTCCAGGGTCTCCTCCCTATCTTCACCTACCTGCCACCATCCAGCCCTTGATCACCTCTCAGCATCAGGAAAAGGTGCATTTAGTTGCCTTTCCTCTGTGGAGCATAACTACTGCACAGGGAGCAAGGAGCAGCCATCTCCAGGGTGGAGGGGGTCCCAGCTTAAGGAGTTCCCTTGGGGTGGGAATGTGTTGGGGTGCTGCTGCTGTGGGTTGTGATCCAGGCATCGGGTTCCTGCTGTGGGAGGTGGCACAGCCCTGGGCTGAGTGTGCTGGGACCACTTGCAGCCCATGGGAGCCTCCTACCCCATGGCCCTGTGGCCAAACCCTGTTGAACACTACCCAGGGTTTAGACTTGCCAAAGCAAGCAATGCCAAGGGGTTTAACAGCTTTGGGAATTAAGGAAGAATATGAGTGAGGCCAGGTGGCAGAACAGGAGGGATCCTTTGGGGTGCTGGGAGCACAGGAGATGTTCTGATGGCAACGTGAATCCATGCAGAAGGAGGCTTCAGCTCTGCTCAGGCCAGGAAGATGTGGGCTGACTGACCACAACAGCATTCTTGCCACTGATGTCACAAGGATCTTGGTGGCATCATTTAACCAGCTGGTTGGGATTGGCATCTCTGGGAGAAACGTGAGTGTCAAGGCTGGGGTCAGGCACCTTGGGGCCTATTATCACTTTCTCCCAGTGCAGGTCCCTGCAGTCTGACAGGAAGATGCCAGGGGGATTGAACATCTCTTCTGACAGCCCGGAGCTACGAGCAGCAGGGATTATTGTTCCCATCATCTTCTCCCTCATCTTCCTTGTGGGTACTGTGGGAAATGGGCTGGTGCTGGCTGTGCTGCTGTGGAATGGCCAAGTCAAGTACTCCACCACCAACCTCTTCATCCTCAACCTGGCTGTGGCTGACCTGTGCTTCATCATCTGCTGTGTCCCTTTCCAGGCCACCATTTACACCCTGGATGGGTGGCTCTTTGGGGCCTTTGCCTGCAAGGCTGTGCATTTCCTGATCTACCTCACCATGTATGCCAGCAGCTTTACCCTGGCTGCCGTCTCTGTTGACAGGTAAGTGTCCCCTTCACTTTGAGTTCTACAGCTCAGGGACACTGTGTTTGCTCAGGGACACTCTTGAGCTGAGGGTGGGAGAAAGGTCACTACTTTGGGTGTCCTGTAAGAAGCAGGTAGGGTCTCCCCAGAGGTAGGGCCAGTCTCCCCAGCTCCCCATGCCCTCCCCCTCTACCAAGCCAAGCTCTCAGCCCCATTACCCAGTGCTCACTTGGGAAGGAGGGGAGTCCACCATGCATAAGCAAGAACAGCAAAACCCTCAGGGCAGCAACACAACTCAGAAGAAACAGGAGAGTCCTGCTCCTATCCTTCTCTTACCTGGTTCAAAAGATACACTGCTTACCCTTCCTGAGCTAGCACAGCAGAGTGGATGATAGAGATCCCAGGCCCACTGTTGGAATGACCCTGATATTTTTGTGAATTCACTGTAACCCTCACTCCCAAAAGATTTGGGAGGGAAGAGATAGATGGCTGCATGGGAAGGGGTACATGGATGGCAGCTCCACAGGGCAGGAGAAATACCTCATCTCACCTATGTTGTGTTTTGTCTCTCCTTTTCCTTCCCCTCCTTGCCAGGTACTTGGCCATTCGCTATCCACTGAAGTCCCGGGATCTCCGCACGTCCCGAAATGCAGGAGTGGCCATTGTGGTAATCTGGTCACTGTCAATGCTCTTTGCAGGGCCTTACCTCAGTTACTACCAGATAATCCATTACCATGGTGTGCCCATCTGTGTCCCCATCTGGGAGGACCAG
Source organism: Peucedramus taeniatus (assembly GCA_013400575.1). Taxonomy (NCBI): domain Eukaryota; kingdom Metazoa; phylum Chordata; class Aves; order Passeriformes; family Fringillidae; genus Peucedramus; species Peucedramus taeniatus. The sequence continues at coordinate 835,238 of WBNO01017539.1, read as the reverse complement.
CGCCGAAAGGTTCTGGACATCCTCACATTCGTATTTGGATACCTGCTGCCCGTGACTGTGGTGAGCCTGGCATACTCTAGGACCATCAAATTCTTGTGGACTTCTGTAGACCCCATAGAGAGAATCTCAGAGTCTCGGAAAGCCAAGCGTAAGGTCACCAAGATGATTGTCACAGTGGCCATCCTGTTCTGCCTCTGCTGGCTGCCCCACCACCTGGTCATCCTCTGCTTTTGGTTTGGCCACTTTCCCTTCAACCGGGCCACTTACGCTTTCCGCCTGGCTTCCCACTGCCTTTCCTACACCAACTCCTGCCTCAACCCCATTGTCTACGCCCTCATCTCCAAGCATTTCCGCAAGCGTTTCAAGCAGGCCTTCACCTGCCTCTTCCTCCAGAACAAGATCAGGAAAAAGAAGAAGAAGAGAGTTGGAAGGAAAGTCCATATGGTCAATGTGGAAAGAGGTTTTGCCAATAGGATAGGAGATTTCTATGGAGGCAACACTGAGGTGACCCAAGCCTCAGAAGAGAACACCAGAAAAAGGGACCACAAAGGTGCCAGTCGTGCCAGAGCATGGACTCGGCAGGTACAAGATGCCATGGTCTCTGTTCAGAAGGAGCTGCTGGAGGAGGAAATTTTGGCAAGAGCTGGCCATTCCCTAAATGTGACCACTCTAAGAGGAATTGTTGGACGTGACCAAGAAGAAGCCCTAGAAAAGGGCTAGAGAGGCAAGAAAGAAGTCTCTGTTTGCATCACATTTTCTGACCACATCACAGTGGTTTTGCTTTCCTCCAGGATCATCATGCCCAGCCTTATCCCCACTGAGATGGTTTTATGTTGGCAGCGAGAGATGAGCTCGCTCATTCAGACCCATTAAACTGAGTTAAAGTCCCCCAGAACTCCTCAAACACCTCCTCCATGATCCTGTAGTCATGTCTAAGACCTGCCATCATCCCAGCTCAATATTCACAGTAAACTTTAAGTGACTGCAACAGCTGTCCTTTTCTTTAATTACACATGGTGTTTTATTAGTGCTGTGTGGATCCTGAATATGTAACCCTTAATGTGAGGCAGATCTGCACCTATAATTTCTTAGGAGAAGGTGAAAAATGGGAAGCTCAGGAAAAAGTGTTTAGGGAAAGCTGTGACATTGTAGGACACTCAGACTTCCACACTTAAGCTGGGAAACAATTACAGGTTGTCATGGCACTTGTAGGTGTCCTGAGTCCTGCATGGGCTACAAAATCCTCTGGTGTCCTCACTTGTCCCCATGCATGGTGCTGGAAGTTGTGTCAAAAGTAAAGGAGTTTTGGCCTCAGCCAGTGCTGTAGGCATTGTCCAGTGGGGCTGGATGACATCAGGCAGCTCTGCACCTAGCTTGCAGAGCTATCATGTGCACGAGCAGAGCCATGATCTCCCTCTTATTTATCTTTTTTTCCTGTTCCCTACTTCTGTTTGCGTAAATCTTTCCTTTTTGCTTTGTCCTGCCCACTCTTCATTCCCAGGTGACATGGTATTTCTAACGCTCACTGGAACTGTTGTTCGCCTTGCTAGAGCTTGGCTCCAAGGACATCCCCTTTTCTGTGCAGAGGCTAACTGAAGAGGAAGGCCAACAGTGCTGGGAATTAGTTCTCTTTTTCCATTCAAGTGCTTGATGCTGCTTTCTGCACTTAGAGCCTCCCTTGCCTCTCTCCCTGTTTCTGATTTTTCCATGTCTCTCCTTTCATGCTGGCTGCCACTCCTCTACAACGGATGTCTTTCAGAAATGTGTCCAGTGTGCCTTCCCGGGAACAGTGAGTTCTGCAGCCACCCTCTGCACATGATGCCATGGCTGGTGGCCAGCTCACATGGCCTCATCATATCTTCAGGTGAAGACTCACTCCACAGCCCAAAGTGTTGGAGAGAGAAGGGAACAGCTGTTAGGAACAATGATGTGGCACAGCTGGACACTGCCCATTCTTGCCTAGAAGCATCTGGGCTGTTGCTCACCCCTGATCCTGCTCCTCCTGGTCCCAGCTTGCAAATGGAGCAGATCAGGTCAGGACTTAACTGCTGTACATTGGGGTGAAGCCTACATGAAACAGGACAGAGAGGACAGGCAAGATCTTGGGGAGCAGCTGCATTTAGCGTGACAAGTGGCTGCAATCCCTGGGCCCCTTCACTACATACTGCCTGATGCTAAGCCTCAATTTTGGGGAGCACATGAGCAGGAAGAGCAGGTGCTGAGCCAAGGTTGGGAAGGCTCTGGAGCCAGAAGGGAATTCATCTATCCAGTACCAGTTTGCATGCTCCAACTGGTTTCTCAGCTCAAAAGCAGAAGTGAAGCAAAGATGTCACATCCTTGATAGTCAGGTTTAATTAAAACTGAAGGAGTTTGATTGCTGCTTTCCACGCAGCCTTCCCTCCAGACTGATTGGCATTCTGCAGTCTCTGCTCCCAGCTTCTTGCCTTAATTAATGACTATTTTCTCCTATTTTCTATCCTACTTTTTATCAGGCTAACAAGCTCATCTTTAACCCTGAAGGGACTGGTTTGCCACATCAGTAGAGTGCAGCTGTTCCAAGATCTGGAACAGGGTGGATGAAATGGGAGAGGTGTGAGCAGGTCAGGGTTTTGCATCTAGTGGTAAGCATCAGCTCTTCTCTATGGAGTAACTTAGTCCTGCCAACTGTGTGCTGATTCTGGTGTGTGGCATCTCCCTGGCATGTGTGACATGAGCCTGACATCACTGGGAGGTGGCAGACCCAAGTGCCAAGAAGCTCATCCTGCTTATGACCCTGTGTGCAAATCTGGCAGTCTGGGAAGGGAATTCTGGTTATTTACTTTTGGGTTTAGCTGCTGGTTGCTAATCTATGACTGGCCTTAGCAGGTGGCCAGCTGATTATTTTAATTCTTTCATGTGCTCTCTTCCCCTCTTAGAGATTTCATAAAAAACCCCAGAGGAATGCTGTTTGCCATACCTCCTTTATCATCTTCCTAATCGTGATTTGCTGATTTCTCCACCTAGTCACCCCATGGGCCCTGGCCTGCCCGGGGGATGCTCCCCCAGGCTGGCCAGGCTCAATGCATGAAGAGGGCATCTTTTTGTAAGTATCTTTCTGTGATGGAAGAGACCTTTGCTCACAGAGTGAGCAAAGGAAGTGGATTGAAAGGGTGAGAAGTTTGCTGAAGACACTTCATGAGGCTTCCTTAGCAGCACAGATAATTGCTATGCTGGATTTGAAGTCTGCTAGAAAGGCAAAGGTGGAGGAAGTAAATGAGTTTAGCTGTTGGAGATTAATTATTTCAGCTGCTGAGGAGCTAACAAATTCTTGATGTTCACACACATTGCAGCGTGTGCTTTGCACTCGATTGCGTGGGTGAAGTGGCTGCTCCAGAGAAAGGTCATTTACTTAGTAACATCCATGCAGCTTTGCTGGGGGGCCTGGTCAGAGATGTTGCTTCTGCTATGGTTCCTCTGTGAGACACAAGCAGGTTCTCAGCTGTTTGCTTGCTTGAGGCAGATCCTCAGTCTGGCTGTTTTTGGTTGCATTTTACAGCACAGCAGCAGCCTCAGAGCCAGGGAGGTTGCTGCTGGGTTCAATGGCTGAGAATTCTGCAGATCACATGCTCTGAAAAAGGAGGGGAAATAAGAGTGCATTTGGAGGTCAGGTAGTGGTGAGAGGGAACCAAAGCCTAAAGTCCTAGCTGATATCATGGCCCTGAGAACAGGGACTACTCATTGTCCAGGAAGGGATCTGGGGGGTGCATTTGATGGTGTAGCACAAAGAAAATGAGAAGTTTGGACTGACTCTAATGGCAAAATAAATAGCAGAGGGAAACCTGTGCTGTTGTTTCCATTCTCCATTACTGCAGCAGATACCTCTGGAGACACAGAAAACTGCCACCAGCCTCACAGGTTATGCCGGGGAAATCTGTGGCACAGGGTGCAAGGACAGAGAAAAGCTTCTGGGAGAAGCTGAAGCCTCTAGGCCAGAAGCAGGAAGAAAACCAGGCAGTGCCAGTCAACAGCTCTCAGCACAGTGGAAAGCCATGTTTTCTCCTTCCCAGGAACAGCTTCTTTCCTGCCCAGCAACTAATTCTCATGCTGGATACAGCTGCTGAACATGACAGGGTAGTTAAGGCTCTGGGTATGAATGGCTGATGCAAAGAAACCGAAAACTTTTCTCCATCCAGTGCCAACCACATGATATGGCTCAGGGCAACCCACAGCTTCAAGCCCTGAGGCAGGAAAGCAGAACTGACTGCAGTGATTCATAGAATACAATTACTACATGATACACTTTTTTCCTCCAAAGAAAACCAGATGCGCTTTTCTCTTTCTTACCTGGTGCTACTGCTAAAGCAGTGGCAAAACTTCCTATAGCCATTTGGTTTTCTATTGCCTCTCCTGCCATGGTGGGAGCAGTGTGGCAAAAGAAGCAAGGCAATTACTCCTGGCTGGCTGCAGCACCCCCACCTTTCCCCTCTGTCAGGATCTGCTAAGAAAAAACCCAGCACCAGGCAAGAAAAAAGCCTGAGGAGCTGTGGACAACATCACGTGTACTGAGACTAAAAGCTTCACTCTCAGTCTCAGCTAGATGTGTTCCTGGGTTTGAGGTAAGCTTGTAAGAGGTGTCTACTTAGAGACAACATCAGCAACTGAAGTAACTGCAGGGATAAAGAGCGTTTTAGCTACATGCTCTTCAGCACCCTAATGGTCTCCTCAGCAACAAGGCTGCTGAGGGTAGAAGCACTGGCAGATGAGTGTACGTGGACATCAAGACTGGGCTGTAAAGATGGGAAGAAACAAGTTCAGTAAAGACTGGGCATGAAGGTCACCTGCTCCTCACATAGGGGCCACACTGGAAGTTCTATGCCCTGCCCAGATGTCCCTCCCCAGCGCCTGATCCTCTTGCTGCCTCTTCACAGCACAGCCATTTTATTCGGCATGGGACTTCTGCCATTGGATAAGGCTGCTTTTCCTCTCTGCAAAATATCTCATCTTCCAGCTTGAAGCACTCCTGCTGAGATTCCCTCTCCTCTGTTTGTACAGTTTCACAGCACCTACCTAGATTTTAAATTTGGATTTCTAGGCTGTGGTGGTCAGGATCAGAAAAGGTCAGCCAGCAACCCTGTACTTCGATCTGCAAACAGAGTGGTGATTGAACTCACATAACTTTGTGTTGTCACTTCTGATTTGAGGATCAGGTATGAGAGTAGCAGTTACCAAGTCCAGTGCTGTGCATGGGGCCTGGAACAGACATAAAGACGAATGGCTGAAAGAGAGAACTTGGCTGAGGAGTCGTAAAAGGCTGACAGGATTTTATTGAAGTTGAAAATACAAAAAGGTCAGATTGTCTCCCACCCTCTCGGCATCCTTCCCATCCAGCACATCATAATGAAGTATCAATATGCACAGTGACAGCTCTAGCCTAGCCATGAGACTGCTGCTCCCACCTGTGTCCTCCAGCAGCCCACAGACGAACCCATCTAAAAGCCATGCCTATTTCTGGTATCTCAGCTTTGAACAGAGGTCCACTTAGCCTCTTCCTGGACAAGAGGCAGATATCAGAGAGCATGCTGACCTAAAGATCTCTGAAGAATGCTCCAAAGTGTGGCTGCTGCACATTCAAGCTGAATCTTAATAATAAACTCTTTCAAACCAGCGACTCCCAAGCTGTGGGATAGGTGTGGCTACCAGCACACCATGGTGTGGTACACCAGTGGGAACTCAGATTACTATTGGCATGTTCCTGTCAGCCTGTTGCTGTTGGTGCCCTATCAATGAAATTTCCTGGATCCCTGCTCCACAACAAAGCAACCTCAATCTTCATTGTTAACCACAGTGGGTAAGAGAGCAGCAAGAGCATTTCCCTGCATCCTTCATAGCTGCATCACTTCAGTCTCCCAGCATAAGCCATAATGTGTTTCTCACACTGCACTTAAGGTTCTCCATGACAAGCAAGAGACACAGAATGGCCGAGCAATGGGTTTGGTGCTGCTAAGACAGAGGTAAATCCACCTCCATCCTAGCCCAATGATATAGCTGAATGCACAATACCTCCTGTCACAACTGGACCTCTTGCCTGAGACTGCCAGTAAGAGGAAACACAAAAGTTAGTTATGGTGGGGTTTTTTTTTGCAAGATGTAGATGTCTGACTAGAACTGTGTTAAGACTGTCACCCTTCAATCTTTATTCTCGCAACAGGGCAGCTCTGACCTGCTAGCTGTGTATCTGGATATTTTTTGGAAGTGTTAAACTGTAATATTTAAGCACTAACTTGCAGCAGACTTAAAAAATGGGTCCAGTGAAAGGTGTTAGTCTAGCCATGAAAAACTTTGTATCCCATTTGTAAGCAGACACATTCTCTGCCCTCTGACAGCAGGCTCTGCAGAAGCTGAGGATTAAACCTCAGTGCATGTTTCTTAAGGCAGAATGTTTGCTCAGCTTCTAGCACGCAGAATTAAATGTGTGTTCTTCTTACAGCACAAAGCCTTCTGCTGTTCAAGGCATTCACTTTCTCCTTCATGCAATTGAGCAGTACAGAGGTGGCAAAAGGTGTCTGTTCCAAGCATTTCTGTGATGCTGGCCAGCTGCTGAGTGCACTAGTCCAGGCTGGTAACTGCACATGGCATTGGTCACTACCTACATCAAGCTGACATACTTAGGAGAAGGCAAAATATCTCTGGAAAGGCTACCCTATTAATTGCCAGCCCATCTGGTAAAATGTAGAGCAGCTCTTTTACCCCAAAGTCACAGCTGCAGCAATCTTGTCAGTTGCCTTTGTTGTGCAAAGCCTGCTGCCTCCCCATGGGGCAGCTGTGGCAGCACCAACAGGACCAGTCTGAGCACCACTGGAGAGTCAGTCTGGGCAGGAATGGCTGCTGGCAGCAACATTTAGTCAGTGGTCTCGGAAGCAAACTTCAGCTTCCTTTTCTTCTCTCTAAGGCTTCTCCTGCTGCTTCAGGGAGATGATTTGGCAGCCCATTACCTGTTGTCCATCTTCTGCATCTGCAGGCTGAGTGATGTGAAGCTGGCCAGGAGGTCTGTAACCTCATCCACCTGACAGAAGAATACAGATGGCCATCAGGGAGGGGAATGCAGCTGTGCAGCCACCCACCCCCACAGAAGAAACTCCCATGCAGCAGGGACCAACTTTGCACTAGAATTGCCAGTAATGGCCATGCTGAACTTATTATAGGACAGGATCCTTTTGGTGCCAACAATCATGCAGAAGGGCTACTATCCTCATCATCAAACAAGCCCTAATCTAAGGCAATGGGAGCTTCTCCCCATTATTCAGGAGGTGATGCTTGACCTCCACTCTGTGTGATTTAGCCAGTCCTTAAAATACAAGCACGTTGCTACATTACCCAAAATTCAAATATGGTATATCAGGGTTATTTCCTCTAAGCCTGTTTCTAGGGGCCAGTCTTTTGTAGGAAAAAAAACCCCAGGCCCTGCAACCCCATGCGGTTGTGCTGATCCTGGCCTTAAACTGTCTGTGCCCATCACTGTCCTCAGCCCATCTGATCCTCAGCTTCCCTGCTGCTTGGCACTGTGATGCTTTCTGCATTTTGAATTTTCCCCTAAAGGAGTACCATGAGTAATCATGTAACTTGCTCATTTGTAACCAACGTGAGCAATAACCATGTCTTCGGTGCCCCATTGCTCATGCAGTTGCATTCTCCTAAATGCAAGGAGGTGAGTCAGAGTAGCTCAATGCTCCCTACCTGCTCCTTTGTGCTAGTCATCTGTAGCCTAGAGCAGAGGTCATCCAGCTGTTCCTTTTGCTCGTGCCTCCCCAGACGGTCCAGGTATTCCCGCAACATCTGGATAATCTGAAACAAACAAGGTATAAGAGATAAACATCAGAGAGCTGCACTAGGCTGGAGTATTTCTACAGGAAAAATTAAATTGCAATTAAATTGCCACGCACACAGCCTTGAAACTGCAGAACATGGCAGAGTACATGACCCCTAGAGACAAACCCAGGCAAAGCACTAATGGCAGCATCAGAGTCCAATGAGTCACCAGAAGCATTCACCAGTCACACATGGACTAGTTGTGATCCTCGTGCCTAGTTAAGAACAGGGAAGAGAGATAAGTCCAGCTGAAGCAGCACAAGGTGCCCTGAAAGCACCAAACTTTTCTTTATGACTAGTTAGCTTCCCTCACTATGAGGAACAGGGACTTTTAATTCCAGCAGGATCTGCTTATGCACAGAGGATAAAAAAATCCTTGTGCCTATGTGGCTCCTGAAGTATGGACCATGCCCCATGCACCTGCAGGCCCAGGACTGCTTTCCTATTCCATGCCTCCACATGGAGCAGGAATGTGCCAGGAATACGGAGCATGTGTATGGTACAGCTACAGCCTTGTGCTGTGGTCCCTCTCCTGCCACAAGGCATCTCTTACATCGTGGTTGAAGAAAAGAGTATGCTCCATACAGCCCAAGAATTCAGACACTCAATGCATCCTTAGCTTACCAGAGCCAAGGGAGGCCCCAGAAAAAATTAAAGTAGAGGCTGGGAAAAAGGAAGGTCTCTGAAAATGGAAGTCAAACTCTTCCCACAGCAGTTAACAGCCTACAGGCATTTAAGCAAAAGGTGCAGGAGGCTGCCAGGGGCTGCACCCCCTTACCAGAACATGGGACTGTTTCTTATACCTGTTTCACTTCAAGGCGTACAGCCTCCAGGCTGTGGGAGAATCCTTCCTGCAGGATATTCAGCTTTGACTTAGCGAGGTGCAGTGGGGTTCTGCCAGCTCGATCCAAGGCATCAACTCTGGCCCCTACAAGATGCATGAACAGGGACAGTGAGGTCTGTCACCAGGATTTGGTGTCCCTGGGGAGTTTCAACAGGGCAGGAAGGGGACAGGCTGTAACTGTTATAGAGGAAATGTTACCTCCGCGCAGCAGCATGGTGATGACAGGAACGTGGTTTGTGCAGGCAGCTGGGGAGGGAAAATACAGGACACACAACTCAGGAGTACAAACGAAAATAAGTTTCTGCTCAAGCACAGAGCTTGCTGCTTCCCAAAGGGCTTCTCTGCCAGAGGAAAGAAGAATGGCCCAAATGCTAAGGTAACCTCCCACTCAAGCCTGAGTACTCTATCTGGAACAGATCTTGCACTCCTTGGGACTGGCAGAGGGAGGGAAATAAATTTTTTCATACTTCTTTGACTTTAAATCTTTGTGAGGAGTGAATCTAATGAAGTGCAAAGAGTCCATCCTAGGTCCTTAAATTTGGGGATGCATTCTGTGAGGCACAGGCAAGAGGAAGGTGGAAGGGAAAGGAACAGTAAGGAGGTTCTCACCTCACTTTTCTGCATGCAAAGCTCATCTATGTGGCACTTACCCAAGTGTAAGGGAGTGTTGCCAAGCCCATCTCTCTGGTTTGGGTCAGCCCCATGGTCCAGAAGCAGTTGGACTAGAAACAAGGAAACAGAAACACATCACTCCCTTCTCTTTGCCCCACAGGTCCATGTGGCAGCCACCAGGCTGCCTTATGGGTGCTTCTGTTCAGCTCATCCGCCTCCTTATTGAGACAGGGCAGGGGGTTGCACAGCAATGCAGAAGGACCTAGCACAAAGCCATGCAGTGCTACTGCTCCTGGGCTCCCTGATACAAAGAACTGGGAGGAAGAACACCCTTCCCTCTGCACCAATACAGTCCTAGAACTGTGAGGTCCTGCTGGCAGCAGACAGACACGGCAAGCCCTGGGGCCAGAGTTGGCAACTTTGACACAGAAGGAACAGAAAAGTGCAACCTCTGACAGGTGCTGAAGCAAAATAAAGGGCACCCTTCAAAATCCCTGCTACAGAGAGGCTGGCAGACAGAACCACCCCCCACTCACCGATGTGATCGTTGCCATTGCAGGAGGCAAAGTGCAGGGCTGTCCGGCCTTTGTCGTCCGCAGCACAGGGGTCAGTTCCATCCTCCAAGAGTTGCTGCACTGACAGAACCAAGGAGAAGAAAGCAGGTAAGCTGAAGGGGCACCTGATCAGAGAGGGGTAATGCTATCTGCTCTTTTGGGGGTAGATACACGTACTGTCAGCTGCTAACTGGTGGACTTGAACCAGTTCCCACCAGTATCCCAGCTCAGCAGAACCAGCCTAAGCAGCATAACCTCCACCCTCTGATTCAGCCTTCACCACCTTCCAAATGTTGCCATAAAAGATAAGCCAACAGCTCTAACAGCTAAAGAACCACCTAGCCAAATTTTCAAGCTCCAAGGACAATCAGCAGCAAATACCTAGAGAGGAATACAAAAGGATAGGAAGGACCTGGGGCTAACTCTTGGTTTTAGTCAGCTGCATCTCGGGCACTACCCAAGCTAGAATTAGCATCCTGTGCTTCGTACTCCTCCATGGGCTTTCCCTGTGGATTTACATGGTCATTTTCTGCACCTGAGTAAACTTTTGACATCAACATGGACCTGTGGTCAGAAGTTTCACAGTGTAACCACAGGTAGTGAGAAAAGCCACTTCTTCACACCTGTTTTGACTATGCTCCTTCCTAACCAGTGGTGGCTAAAGTTTGGGAAGCAGGCAAGGGAATGCACCGACCTGCCAAGAGCCAAGCAAAGAGACCAGTAAAGGGTAAAAAGATTAGGGGCATAAAAATAGCACCTACACAACGTGTTAGGGGCATCTGTAAGGGCTGTTACTCCTGTTGTTTCGAGATCATCCTGATATACTGTCTGGTGTGTAAAATAGAGCTCATTCCATAGCTCTTAAAAATGCTGACAGGTTCACTATATTTTGAGGTCTTTGAACAGCATATTCTACAACAGTCAAGACTGTTTGAGGCCACTGAAAATGACCATTCATCTCAGCTTTCAGAAAGTGAATCACAGCCACCTTTGAATTTCTTCCTGTACACATCCTACTTCAAGTGTGGTACAGAACCGAAAGAAACACCTGAAAAGATGGAAGTGGTGCTAACAAGGAATGTTTGATACTTCAGAAAAAAGACAGAGAGACTGACAGTGCCCCAGTGAGAACCATTAATAGGAACACTTTAGCTACTCTTCCCTGAACCAAGTAGGAATTACATAACCTCTTCACCCAGTGCCACCATAGGAAACAGCAAAGATATTTACTTGTTGATGAAAAATAAATTAATCATAGCACACTTCCTCAAGTTGCAGAGTAAACAAAACAAAAGAGAATTGTAAACATGGGAACCTATCAAATCCAAGGTGGATTGAAACTAAGACTTCCATAAAACTGCATTTTTTTCATCTTCCTGTTGGAAATGATATCACTTTTTAATAATTTCAGTGAGTGCTTTTAATTAATTTTGAAATTAATTGCTTTAGTTAATAATTATATATATATATATATTATAAATAGTGTGTGATTCTTAAATTATTCTTAGCCAGTATTTAGCAAAACTGTCTTAATGTACTTTTCTAGGAACACAGTTTGGGGAAACTACTGAAACTTTAACTTTTGATAAACTAACTCTGGTATGCTTCAATGAACAAAACCAGAGAAAGATGTATGGTTGAGGTTGGACATCTGGCATGCAGAATTTATGGACCACAAGGACTTTGCAGGAACCAGAAGATAAAGAAGGGACTAACAAAGACTCAGTATATGTGTTGGAAAGTCCCTACCAGAGGAAAAAGATACTAAAAAGACTAAAAATATAGACTAACTAGCATGAGAAGTGAGAAATCAATACCCCACAGAGGACAGAATACTAATTAATAAAAGAGAAGTATGTAATTTATAACCAACTAACATTAATTTCTTTGTTTGCTAAAAAGTATGAATAAGTGAAGAAGTTTTACATCTGTGTCTGAATGTAGGCCAGAATTTTGTGAGCCACACAAATTCTTCCTGGCTAACAGCAAAGTAACATCTTATGCACTAACACTAAAAAGAAAGTGTTAGAAGGATTTATTTACCCCAACAATTTCAAAGGATTTGGCAACAATTTACTGGTGACCCAGGTGAGACTACACATTTGACATTTCACAGACTTACAGGATCAAGGACTTTGGTACAAATTGAAAGACTTTTTTCAGGGAAATTTTTCAATCCTCTGATCCAGGTGAGTTCAAGGCAAAAAGCCTTGGGAGTTTATTAAGACATTACTGAAGGTTTAAAAAGGTATACCTAATAATAAGCTTGCACTCTCTATCATAATAAGAGTTAAGAAAGTGATGATATATAATTGGCTATTTTCTATTAAAAGTTAGTGTAAAACTGTAAGTGAATATTAATGGAATTGTATTTGAGTCCCACTGCCTAGTTGGAAAACTGTAATTGTAAAACTATATAAGTGACTATCAAAAGGTGTGGTTTGAGTCTTCACCCTCTGCTTTGCCCACAAATTAGCCAGACACAGTGCTGCTTGTACTAAGAGCCACGTTGTGGAAGGGCTTTGCCCAGATATTTCTGTGCTTATTAGAGCCTATGGTATGTGTTAGTGCTGGAAAAAGCAAGCGTGTGGTAATGTGTGTCATAAGTAAAAATTAAGTCTGTATGAAAATTCATTGGCTGTAAGAGAGTTGAAGCCATTGTATGTTTACTGTGAATTTTAGGTTGCTTGGTGTGTGCTAAGCGTTTGGTTTTGGGTAGTGTAAATTGTTAAAGGGAGGACTCTGTTTGCTCAGAGCTCTGTGCTGGCGTTAGCACAGTGGCTGCCGCGGGTCTGGTGACTGCAATTGTATTGGTGTGCACGGAGCGCTCTCTCGTGTCGGTTTTGGTCATTGCTGGAATTTCTATTTACGGCGGGTTTCCGTTTTTCTTCTCCAGCCCGGGAAGGGGGGAATACCCAAATGTTCACCCTTAGGCTGTATTTTGCAGCACTGGAAGGAATTTAAAAGAAGTTCTTTAACTTACACACAGGTAATAGAATATTGTATTCTCTGGTGGCTAGACTATCTATTAGATAATCAAGAAAAATGGCCAGTTCATGGTATTTTACACCAAAATGGTGTTTTAGAGTTGATGTTATATTGCCAAAAGAAAGAGGAATGGAATGACATACCACACATAGTACCTCAAGCAGTGATGAGACAAGTAGCCAAAGACAAACACAGAGAAAACACATTGGGGCATTAGAAGGCATTAGAAATAAATTGAAACATCGAGTAATTAGTGTAAAAATGCCAGGAATCAAAAGTGTAGTCAGTGAGTGTGAAACATGTTTGCAACACAATCCACAGCCCTACAAAAGACCTTCTTTAGTGACTACAAAAAGAGGAAACTCCTGCAGTTTATAGGCAAACAGATTTTTCTGAGTTACCTCAACAAGAGGGATATCGATACCTATCGGTTTTAGCTGACACATTTTTTGGATAGCTGTTTGCACCAACAAAGCAAGAGAAGTTACCAAGATATTGTTAAAAGAGATAATATCCTGATTTGGAATTCCATTTGGAATGAATGATCCATGGTATCTTATAACAAGACACAAGCAAAATGTTTGCATTTTAATGTCTTAAGTTTTGCCAGATATTCAATGATTCAAGTGGAAGTAATCTTAAAGGAAAATTAAGATAACTTCCAAAGGGGGAAATTGTTGGAAATGTCAGAACTTTTTAGTTGTTTTAATTACCTTTTGATTGTTTAGTCATAATCAATAAATATTTATTAATTATAAATAGTGTGTTATTCTTTTATTACTCTTAGCCAGCATCTAGTAAAGTTGTGACTGAGTTATTTTTGTAGGAACACAGATTGCAAAAACTACTAGGATTTTAAGTTTTGATAAACTAACTCTGACATGCCTGAGAGAGAAAGATGTAGTGTTGAGGTTGAACATCTGGAAAGCAGAATTTGTAGACCACAAGGGCATTTTGCAGTAACCAGAAGGTAAGAGTCCAGCTCTGGCCCTGGTTCTAATCTACTGGGTCACGCTGCCTCATCATACAGCTTAGATAAGCATATGGCTTAGATAATCATAACTTTTCCACCTAAATCAAAACATTATTCTCTTGCTGCTAACAACTGGGCAAAAGAACATATCAAAACAGGTGAGATAGTGCAGTGCTGGTTTAGCTTCAGGCGATGGAAGACTAACATTATGAACCAGGTGCAGTGAAAAAGTGAACACAATAACCAGCCCCACTCTGCTCGGAGAACAAACCCGGGCTTTAAAAAGCATTTTCTGGATCTGAAGCATCTAAAGCATCCTGTATACAAACTATCTGCAGCCACTTCCTCCTCTCCTGAAGTAAGAGCCCTTGATATACTGTCCTCCCAAGAAGAGGTCCCAAATGGGACTGACAGAAGCCTTACCTGTGTCCAAATCATTGCTATTGGCAGCTTCACGCAGCCTTTTCAGCGCTATGGAGGAAAGAAAGCAATTACTAGAAAGCACAGAGGAAGAAGGCACGTTTCCCTACTGAAACATTCCATCCCGCTGCTCGGGCACAAGTGCGGGGCTAAATCCCGCTGCTAGTGGCCCCAGAGAATGGGAAGCAGGTCAAGGCACCAGGTAAGAATGGCTGTCCCCGTCTCCTCCCGAAGCCGCGGGCCCGCCCACTCCTGGCAGGAGCGGGGCGCCTTCCCCAGCCGAACAGAGCCGCCCTCACTCCCGCCGCCCGCGCGGAGCCGGCCCAAGGCGGGGCTGTTCCGCAGCGAACAGCGGCTCCAGGCCCGCCGCTCACCGTGCGCCTCCTTGCCCGTCGGCCCCAGGCGGCGGTGCAGGCGGGC